>CM031242.1:923404636-923901752 GCA_018340775.1 Taxus wallichiana var. yunnanensis
GCAATCAAGGTGTGGGATAAAATAAGAAGATTTGATTTGGTCCATAAATAGGTAAATATAATAATGTCATAATAAATTCCAAAGTGATGTCAAAATTGTATGTGAATAGATGGTGGGTGCTATAATTTCCCCAATTTTAATCTAGTATCGATAAATACTTGATTAAAATGAAATATCCTATTAATACAAACCTCACATACCAAACATAGGAAGATGGTATGCATGGGGGTTCATTGGCTAGAAATAACCTAGCACGCGAGTTCATATTGAGGTAATTAAAATTAATAAAATAAAAGTCAATATATTGGTAGACATGAGGGGAGAAAGGGTTTAATTTATTAATATTTTGAATCAGGTATTGGGGGTAGGTTAGATAGGTGGGCCAAAGGAAGGGGGTTTAATTTTAATATAAAATTAAAACATTTGAACCCTAGTTTTAAAAAATAAATACCCTAAAATTGTAATTTGTCATAAAATTAAATTAGAATCTCTTTTTTGAATAAATAAATATCAATTAAGAGATTCTTAACCAAGAAATAATAAGATGGTAGAAAACTAGGATTTAGTATGATTTTCAAGACAAGTGATGTTATTTCACTTTCTTATTTATTTGAAGAACTATTGATAAATGATTAAAAATTAACATTTATAAGGTGATTGGTAATAGGTCTTGAATGACTTTAAACTATATTTAGAGAGAAAATACATATTTAAAAAATTGAGTGAGAAATTTGATATATTTTCTATTTAATATATTAGGGGTAGAAATAAAAATGGGTAAATAAAATTTTCATGGAAAAAGGGTGAATAAGGTACATGGAAAAAATAGGTGGTATTTTCATTCTAATAATATAATAGGAGAGGGTATTATCAATTAAATAATTAGAGGTAAAAACTAGAATTAAGGGTATTCTTTAATACCCTCCAAATGAACGTGTTATGTTGATCGGAAAAATTTGGCACAAAAGAAAAACGTTGTTTTCATTAGCATGGTAGAGGAAGTTGGGGACTTAGTGGACATACTTTGCTTGAAGATGAACCTATGCACATGCCAACACCAAAGGATCCAATGTAGAAAGTAGAGTGGGAAAAATATTCGTGATGTGAAAGATTGCATCATATGAGGAGTTGCTTGAGCTTGCGGGAGGAATTAAAGAAGGAAGAGCTTGAGCTTGTTGAATATTTGTGACAAAGGCCAAAAGCCGTTATAAGAACCAGGACCATTTTGGAAGACAATGAAGTCCTAAAGGCCATGAAAGATAAAACATTAGGCTGCATGGAATGATTAGCACTTGTTAAGCAAAAGCGCGAGGTCCTTACGAAACATAAGAGCCACACAAGGAAAGGCTAGATGAGCTTGGGAAACTCATCACGTAAAAGATGGACTTATTGGAAGGAAAAATGACTGCCATGTCGAACATTGTGTTGGTCTTGCAAAATGAGAAGGGATATTTTGCAAAATATGAGTTAGAGTCAATTGTAGTGGATATCCTAGAAAAGGTAGAGGCCACACTCAATGATTGGCATACTTTAGAGGTGGAAATAAAAGAAGAATATCCAAAATTGATTCTTCTTGAGTTAAAGCCGAAGATACTAGAGGGTAAAGACATTTTTTTATTCATAAAATTATTTTTATCTCTTTATTCACATTCTTTGATTCTTTTTGGAGATAACCATTTCCGAGGTAACAATGCAACTAGTGTGGGGTAATGTTGATAAAAAATATGAAACTTAGTGAACAACATACGAAGTATCACGTGAAGAAGTAGAGTGCATTCAAAAGTATGGGAGGATCGGAAAGGATAGCACATGAAGGAGAGAGACAGATTCGGGACTTAGCTATTTTTCATGACGAGGATCTATTTTTGGAGATAGCGTGTAGAGCACACAAATCAGTCAAAGACTTATGCGACACACATTGGCTATTTTTGGAGGATCAGCTATGAAGCACTTTACATGGATATAGGCTGAGAATAGATCTACTACTGGAAGTTAACTAAAAGTAGTCTATTATTAGTGCACTTGCATGTGTGGCTATTTTTGTAACAGCACGTGGATAATAATAACATGCGACCTATTTTGGGATTAGATAAGTGGTGAAGGGAAAGTCCCCACCCTTATAAATATGTAGTGAATTGTGTAGCATAAGAGAGAGGTGTGAGAGCTAAGTTATTGTGAGGTTATGTTGCCAAATCTGATGCGCACATGAGCATATATTACTATTATTGTAAGGAAGCTTCTGTGTATTATTATATTTAATATAATGGGGGTTATTGGCTAAATCAAGGTGTTAATCATGGTTATAGTTTATTACTACATAAAGGGTTTCACTATGATTATTGTTTGATTCATGATACTTTAAGATCTAGATCTAGGAAATTCTCTATAGAATGTTAGATTAATTATGGATCTGAATGCTTTAAGTCTTCATCATGCTAACATCCCTGCAAACAATAAACCTAAATAGGGGCCTGGTACCTTTGCGAGCTTTGAGTGAATGCTAAGTCTAGGCTAAGTGATGTGCTAGCACACCTGAGATTTTATTGGTGAATTCTAGGCTACATCATTGGTTCCGTTTCCATGACCTCTTTTTCATTTGTTTTTAGGGTGGTTTGCGATGAAGACATACCAGTTGAACCTAACAAGTGTTGAGGAATGGATACATGATCTGGAAGACAAATATGCACAGAGGTTCAACATTGGGTCTGATTTTAATGCACGTGCATGGGTGGAATAGAATATTTATGATAGTTTGTATGAGAGCTTCTTTGCTATTTTTCCAGTAGAATTGTACGAGTGGCTGATTACTTATGCATCTAAATAGAATTGGAGGTATCGCACACTTGTTTGGATGCAGGAAGAATTTTAGACCCTTTATGATGCTGATTTGATTTGGACTCACGCGGTGGATATGTGGTTCCATGGTGTTTTGAATAGTTATATCTTGGAGTACTCAATTTCCACTTATTTGTGCCTAAAGGTAGCTAAATTCTAGTTTTTATGATATCCTAGAGGAACTTACCTATAGGGAATTCCACTGGTGATTAAGATCTTGATGGTAACTTTGAATTTGGAGAGAAAACCAATGGCTAACTAAACCCCACCACGCGCGGGGGTAGGAGTAGGTTTGGTGAAAGATGGAATACCTAGAAGTAGAAAGGTAGAGAGAGGAAATTCAACTTAAGTATAATGAGGCCGCGAGAGGGCGGTAGAGAAGCAGCGGGAGGTTGCAAAAAAATGGTGTTGTGGAGAAAGATAGTTTAGAAAGGAGTTGAAATTCACGTAAAAAACGTGGAACCCAAGCCTCAGGAACTCCCCTATTTGGGAAATCATGACAGGGAACCCTCCTCAACCTCACATAGAAGTGTGCCACAGAAACATCTGGGCCACGGGCATGCATATGAATCCACAGGAACCTTCCCCTTGCGCTTGGTTTTCCAGCATCTACTACAACAAACAGTCATAAAGCTAATTCAAGTAGTGGGAGAGCAGGAGCGAGTCTTATAAGAGGCATAATGATGACAATGCAAATGGATTCATCGTTATATGGGAGTACCTTTTTGGGTGTATCATTTACATAGATTTAGGCGCACAGATTTTTGAACTATCTTCTAGGAGTAGTAACACTTCACAGACTATTAGGGTGTAATTTAGTACTACTAAAGTGGGACACAGGAAGTACATCTTTTTTGAACCTGAACCTAGTTACAGGTTCGGGATCAGGAGGTATAGGTGGATCTAGCTCTCGATGGATTTGGAGATTCTAGAGGGAGAGGAAACACGGGAGGTTCGGATCGGGTGGGCAAGGTCTACACCAACCCCGGGATATTTACATGGAGATGTCTCTTCGTCTTCCAAAGTATAGGGGCATAGAAGATCTTTGTTGAACATGTGCATATGTGTGAGATACTGTGGCACATAAAAGGAATCACTGCTTCTGAATGTAGGGCAAGCTAATTTTCTACTACATTACAAGGGTGTGCATACAGTTGGTACATAAAGTTTGACCCTGATTAGACTTGCGTAGACTATACAACTTTAAAAGATGCTTTCCTTAAAGAGTTTCACATCCCTGAGTTTGAGCGAAGAGTATAAGTGTGATAAAGAATATTAAGCAAGGAACTTCGAAAGTGTCATAGAGTATGATGCCCATTTCAAAATGCTACTATCTAAGTTGTCTTATGATATTCATGCAAACCAACATGTAAAATGGTTTTTTGGAGGCCTAATTACACCTTTTAGAAGGGCGCTATCACATAAGACATACACTGATCCATGTAAAGCACTTGAAGCAACGTTACACATTGAGGCGATTGGAAGCATAAACACTAGGGTAAGCCCATTTTTAGAAGCGTAGATTGCAGCTATGGTAAAGCAGTTGGAGAAACTATCGGAAAATTCAGCACACGAGATGCACACAGGATTTGGTGCACAAATTGTGAAGTGGAAGGTCACACAAAGGATAGTTGTCCCCGTAGATCTGTGCACTCACTATTGTTAGATTGTGAAATATGCCATCTAAACCATGATGCTAGCTGCTACCCATTACTATAATGCATGATAAGGAAGAACATTTCATGCTACTGCAAAATTTGTAGGTCCCGACTCATGAAAGCAGGAAGCTGCCGGTGATTGGTCAGATCTAGGACACTATAGATATTGGTGTACGAAAAACATGAGTTTCAGATAACTCTAAAGGAAAGAATGAGCATCAGGATCGGTATCACATTCAGGCACACTATGATCAGAATGACGGGTGTTTTGAAGGCGGTTGTGGTAGAGGTCGAGGATATTGTGGTGGATTTGGAGGACAAGGCCATGGTGGTGGAGGAAGAGAGTTCCCTCATGGAACATGTTATACATGTAGATTTCCGACCACTACATGTGCAAATTTCCCTCGAGAATGTTACATGTTCTTTATGTGGAAAGAGTCATAGCTATAAGGAATGGCTAGACTGTATGAGCATCTTAGCAAACAACATAAACAAGAAAACAAAGGTGCAGGAATAGTTAGGATACAATACGCTATGGAAAATCAGTGGATGCCTAAGTTGGGAGGAGATTCTGAGGCATTGCAAGTAAAGATCATGACTCGCACTAAGGTGGCACACACTAGAGATGCATTGCAATAGAAGCCTACCATCACTAAAAAGGAGGTAATACATACACGGTACCTAGATCTTGCCCATTAGAAGAAGGTTTACCAAGAAAACATGGAGGTACTCAGGAATCTTCAAGGTGAAATACATTATTTAAAGGAGCAATCCCAGAAGATGGAGTAAAAGAAAACATCAAAAATAGTCCAAACTAATATGGATGACTTGAGAGAAGTGTGCAAATTGTTGTGCCAGGAGAATATCATTCCATTGCTAGGGAATTGGTTAAACGGAAATACTCCTCTGTAAGTACCGAGACTGGACCTCATATCTTGCATGTAAATCTTCCCCACATAGCTTAGATTATTATAAGGAAATCACTCGAATGCTGTTGTGAACGGATGGTTATTGAGTAATAAATTGATTGATATGGGCACGGAAGTCAATGTTCTTACCTTAGATGCATGGGTACAAATGGGGAGAACCCCATTATAGCCATCCTCTAATGTATTGTTTATGGCTAATTGGACTAAGGCCACTCCCATCAGAGTTTTGAAAGATGCATCTATTACCATAAAAGGAGCCAAGTTCATTGGAGATTTTGAGGTTTTTAACTTTGTTAGAGTCGAGATAGCTTCCTAGCTCTATTGGGGCATCCTCGGTGTTATATAAATAATGCTGATCTTTGGTTCAACAAGGGTTATATCAGCTTTGAAAATGAGGAAAGAGTTATTATCCCTTTAATAGATGGCAAATCTATGCCCTATGTTGAGCCCTTGAGTGAAGAAAACCTGAATAGGATTTATGTACGTTCCATCTGGGATCCGAGAGATGATTAAGCCATGTAAAGAAGGAATCCTTCAGTGGGAGGATGCATAGTCTATCAATGATACTACAAGTGTTGCTTGTGATAATTGGGCTCATAACACTTATGAGCTGGTAGGGAATGAAGTAAAGAGCATATTTCCTAGGGCATAACACCACGTTATGTCGGGAGAATAGGTAATAACTGATACCTTGTTACACTTTGGAGAAGGAGATCTACCTATGGTGTTCCCTGCACGCCATGGAGGAACAATGGATAGACCCACTAGAAAGAAGAAATATGCTTACATATACACTATGTGGGATAGTAGCACGTTGGTGGGTGGTCCATAAGGATAATATCATAGGATGGAATGAAATTAGGATTGCTCTTGCTACTAGGTTCTTCAGGAGCAATGCACTTACTCAAATTTGCACTTATCATGGTAATCAACCTATTTAGAACCATGTTCAGAAGTGTGAGAGACTCTGGATAGAGGGGCGGAAGCTTTACCACCTTCACTTTAGGTGCACAAGTTTTATTCCACTTTACAAGGTTGCGTGCATGCTTGGTATGTATATGTAGAACTCCATAGAGAGATTGGAAATTGGCAGGATTTAATTGTAGGAATGGCCCAAACGTTTGACTTCTTCTCTACCAAGCCTTCGATGGAAGAAGCATTGAAATTCATAAAGTGCTTAACTATGGGAGATAGTGCTAAGGCTAAAGAAATCCTTCAGGAGTTATTAGATGAAGGAAACTCAGGAGCGCATCTTGTTGAAGAGACAGAGGCCGATGCCACACTACTTCAACATGCTTGCCTTGAGAAAGAAAAAGGAAAAATGGTCTACTTAGTGGATGATGAAGAAATAGAAGATCTGGATGTAAACCATTCAATAGGTAGGTGTGAAGTATTGGATAGTGCAGATAAGACCACACACACCTATCATGAATCTATGAAGACCAAGAAGGTGAATATTGGAACAGATACTAAGCCTAATGAGGCCATAATTGGAGGCTATTTATCGAGACTTTGAAGTGTAAAAAATCATAGAGCTACTATGGGATTATCAGGACTTATTCCCTTGAGGGTATCATGAACTTAAAGGTGTGCATGAATCATTAGGAGAGATGAGGATAAATCTTAAGGAGGGTGTGTGCCTAGTTAGGAAGAGACCCTATAGGATGAACCCCAACTTGCGCGAAAAGGTCAAAGAAGAGATTGACAAGATGTTGAAGTCTGGGATCATCAAGCCCCTCGACGAGTCATAATGGGTTAGTCCAATGGTGATCAATATCAAGAAGGATGGTAGGATTAGGATCTGTGTGGACTATAGGGAGCTAAATGCTACATGTGTGACTGATCCCTTTCCTATGCCATTCATTAAAGAAATACTAGAAAGTGTTGCAGGGCATGCAATCTATTTGTTTACAGATGGGTTCTCCGGGTATCATCAGGTTAGGATTGCCTAGGAGGATCAAGAAAAGACTAATTTTTCTATTGAATGGGGTAGCTTTGCCTATCTGTGATGTATTTTGGTTTGAAAATGTGTGCATTGTATTTTCACACATAGTTGTTCAAGCGTTCAAGGATTTTATTCAAAAATTCTTACAGTTTATTTGGATTATTGGATGGTGTATGGATTAGTTAAGGATCATTGTGACAATTTGTGCTTACTGTTTGAAAGATGTAGACATTTGAGTATCTCTTTGAACATTAAGAAGTACATATTTGCTACACCATTTGGAGTACTATTAGGACACATAATCTATAAGGAAAGTTTCTTTGGTTGATCCAACTCAGGTTGCAATAATTGTAGGCCTAAAATATCCTACCAATTAGAGTGAGGTGCATGGATTTTTGGGTGATATGGGATATTACGGGAAGTTTATTAAAGGATATGCCAAAGTTGCCACTGCATGTTGGAAGAGTCACTAAAAGGGAAGGGTACATTCTCACTGGGAGAACTACAACAATGTGCATTTGAAAGATTAAAAGAGAAACTTACTACCGTGCCTATTCTACCTTTTCCTTTGTGGGAACAACCATTTCATGTACACGTGGACGCCTCTAAGTATAGCCATTGGTGCAGTATTGGCTCAGCTGGAGAAGGTATTATATATCATCCTATCTGTTTTGCTAGTAGAAATTTGACTCCTGCATAATAGAACTACACAACTACAAAGTGCGAAGCTTTATCAATGATCTATGCACTACATAAATTCAGATAGTACCTACTAGCTACACCATTTTTCTTCTATACAGATCACATGGAATTGAAGTATTTGGTAAACAAACTCATTTTACAAGGGTGCATATGCAGATGGGTACTCTTATTTCAAGAATTTGACTTCACAGTTGTGGTAAAACCAGGGAAAATTAATTCTAGACCAAACCATTTATCCATAATACAATCAAGAGAAGAAGCACAGGTGATTGAAGATACCATGCCAAATGTACGAGTTATATAGGTTATAAGTAGCACCATTGGAATCGAGAGGACATTGATGTCTTTCTATAAATAGGCATGGCACTAGAAGGAATGAAATCCTTAGAGAAGAAACAACTTGCTATACGTGCAACACCCTATATGTTGATTAGTGGTGACCTATACAAATTAGGTCGGGATGAAGTATTTCTGTTGTGTACTAGAACATGAACACACAAACATCATGGAGGAAGTTCATGGTGGTATTGCAGGTGGCCACTATGTAGATGATGCAACCGTGTGCAAGATTTTACTTACTGGATTATGGTGGGAGACCTTGTATAAAGATTGTAAGGAATTTTGTAGGGCTTGTGACCACTGTTAACCTCTTGGGAAACCATGCCAACAAGATGAGATGTCATTAAGGCCTATTCCTAGTGCAAAATCATTTGAGAAATGGGCTATAGATTTTATGGATCCTATTTCAACAGATTGCATGCGAGAACTAGATCACACTATATCATAACTTGCATAAACTATATGACAAGGTGGGTAGAAGCAACACTTATAAAGGATTGCATAACAACCATAAGTAGCTAGGTTTTTACGGGAGAATATTATTACAAGGTATGGATGTCCCTTAAGTTTGACCAGTGATAGGGGCACACATTTTCTCAATGAGAAAATCAAAATTTTATTAGATGAATTCATGATTGCACACCATAAGACTACACAATATCATCCTCAGGTGAATGGAACTACTGAGGCTTTCAACAAAATTTTGAGCCAAACATTGACAAAACTCTATGATGTTGGAAGGAAGGATTGAGATGATAAAGTATTTGTAGTACTTTGGGCATATAGAACAACATATAACAGGTTGAACAAAGCCACGCCATTTCAGTTAGTGTTTGGCGCAGAAGAAATTCTTCCTATGGAATTCATGTTACCTTCTTTGTGTATTGCATGCACTAGAGGTGTTGCTGATGAGAAAGCATTATAAGAATGGATTAAAAAGTTAAGTAGGTTAGATGACGCCAAGTAATAACACGTTGGAGTTAGAAACAAGAGAAGGGCAAGAAGAAAGCATGGTATGACAACCACATCAGGGATAAAAATCTTGGGATAGGACATATGGTACTCCTTTATGAATCTAATTTTTTGCGCCATCTAGGTAAACTCAAAGTACATTGGTTAGGGCCGTAAGTTATCACTCACATACTTAAAACATATGCTGTCGAGTTAGAGGTGCTTGATGGAATACGATTACTGGTTACTTCAACGGGAGTAGGTCAAGCCCTGCTATAAATAAGTCTTCTTGGTATTTGTAATAAAGCGGTGTTTCCATTTAGATTAGGTTTTTAATTCAAAATTTCCTTAATTTGTTTCCTTCTTTGTCATTACAATTTATCAATTTAGTTGGTGTGTTTGTGTAATAAAGTGTATTTACGCGCCAGAAGCTAATTCCTATTTTGAAGAATTTTTATGCACAAAGGACTACACATACCCTTAGTGTGGGGTAGGTTATTGATATCCAGGTATATGACTGATGAAAATAAAACATGAAAGGAACTAACTACTACAGGTGCTATTCAAGTTGGAGAATTGAAAAAATTGCTTCTGGAAATGAGGACCATAGATGGAGATGAATGAAGAAACAAGTATAACATGAGGTAAGTAGAGGCCATGGGAACTACCAAGGGAAAGCACAGTGATAAGGTACTTAGGTGCATGGAAGTGTGCTAAAGAGAAGTCCATGACTAGAAGGTAGGAAGATGCACATTGGAAGGTTATAGCTTGGGCACGAAGATGTACCATGTGGAAATAACAAAAATGGTCAATTAATGAGAGGATTTTTGGTAGGTGGAGAAGCAATAAATGCACTAACTTTTTGAAAATCTATATAAGGATGGGATGCGAGTTCATTTTTACCATTGCAATCATGATAATTTGAAAGAGCCAAGTGTAACCGAGTTGTGAGAAGAGTATTCAGGTGCAAAGAGTGTGAATCGAGATGAGACGAGAAAATTTGTGCATAGAGGAAGCTTGCGTCCCTAGTTGTGAAGGGTTTGAGTGAAGCAAGGCATTACAAAAGAGCTAGGGCACGTAATTTCAACTAGGGCACACTAAATCAAGCTAGGGTTTGGGTTTGCATGTTGTAGGAGATAAAAGGTGAGTATTTGGAGTTGGAATATTATAGGTTATAGATGGCATTGAAGAAAGCACCCGCAACAGGGGTAAAAGGAAAGAAGAAGGTCAAAGTGGAGGATGAAATGACCCCTGAGAGTAATTTCTCAGAAATACAGTATCTAGAGGGTGTAATTATGGGGTAGGAATGCGATTCCCAAATATGGAAGAGAAAGATCAGTGACTACAATCATCATACATCTGAAAATAAGAAGGAGATGGATGCACTATTAAACACAAAGACGAATAAGTGCACATAGGAGAGAAGATCAGTTTTAGGGCTGTTTTATTATCTCTAGTGTTTATGGAAATCGGGGTGCCTGATGGGCCAAAGGAGAAAATATGGGAATACCTTATGGAGAACAAGTCACCTGTAGAAATATTTGGCAAGTATTTGTGTGATGGATCAATGAGTAGACCATTCAAGCAAATGGTAGAGATGTGGTATGATAGACTCCACACTGCATTTGAAGAAGAGTGATGCATACCCAAGGATTTTCCTTCGGTGGTGGGTAAGGCAGTTTAATTTGCATTCTACCAGCATTTTTGCATCATGTGATTTACAATGAAGGATGGGGCTTAGAGCCCATGGTGTAAATTGTTGTATGCTTCACAATAAGGTATTTCCAAGAATCAATTCACCGGTTTTTAGATGTGTGCCGCTTGACCTTCAATATAGACAAGGTAGATTGTGACTACCACACTCTGAGAACGAAGTATGTATATCTAGGGTGGAATGTCTACAATAAGAGGCTTATCTTAGATATTATAAGCATGAATCCTGTAAGCTTGGAATTTGGGGACACTAGAGAATTGATTGTGTACCTGTAACTAAATACCAAGCTAGAGGAAAACAAGTATGTGGAGAATGAGTTCACGCTCCTAGGGCTGCCAAAAGGTAAGCATATAATGGAAAATATTCTAGCACTTAAGCCCACAAAGACAATACAAGTAGATGATGAAGAAGAGGAGCATGAGGATAGTGGTGGCTTGGAGCATAGAGGAAGAAGAAAACCTCCAAATAGGGAAGAAGCTGAGTGTATGACTACTCCCCCCAGCCACAAGAGGGAGATGATGAGGACTTAGATGTAGTCCAAGGAGAGCACCATTTCAAAAGAGTATTTAGGAGAACAAGGACCTAAGGTGCTACTTCGAAATTAGTGCACAAATCACCTCGACTCTCCCTAAAAAAGGAAACAAATGAGAAGAGAAGAAGGAAACTGAAGATGAATGAGGAGGTGGAAGATTTTGAAGAAAGCGCGCCAAATTACCCTACACCTCTAGAGAATGTAGAAGAACTAAACGATGAAGAAGAGGGAGGAAAGGAAGTAGATGAAACAACAACTGAGACTGCTCAAGACATAGTAGAACAAGCTTTGAATCTTGAAAGCCAATTTCCTAAGGGGCCAAGATCAAAGAGAACAAGTGGAGAGTATGTTCCACTAGTAATAGGCTACACTAGGGACATAGGAAAAATTGTTTGCACTTGATTTCAGAGCACAATGACACAAAATGAATTGTATGGCTGGGAGCTAATGGATGAAGAGATGGAAACTGTGTATAGAAGGAACCAAGCTTGTCCTAGTTGATGCACACAAACATGGATGAACCAGACTTTGATGTGTGTGAGGAGTCATGTGTATCAAGGAGATTGAAGAAGACACCTAAGGCCAGACACATAACAATCAAGCCTACTGTTATGTCAGATGAACAAGTGAGCAATGCTTTGGTTAAAGTCTTGACAAAGGTGGAAAGGTGGAATATGGATAAGGTTGTAACAATTAGGGCACTACGAGAGGAGATCAAGACTAAGGATGCAGAAAATGCATGCCTAAAGCAAGAAAAAGACTTGGCACAGAAGAAAAATGCTTTTTTCATCAGCATGGTAGAGGAAGTTGGGGACTTAGTAGACTTAGTGCTTGAAGATGAACCTCTGCGCATACCAGCACTAAAGGATCCAACGCATGAAGAAGAGTAGGAAAAGGCTTCAATGATGCAAAATATTGCATCATATGAGGGGTTGCTTCAGAGCTTGCAGGAGGAATTAAAGAAGGAAGATCAAACACTGAATATTTGTATAGTGCTAGAAGCCTTTATAAGAACTAGGAAAATTTTGGAAGATAATGAAGTCTTGAAGGCCATGAAAGATGAAATATTGGGCCGCACATAATGATTAGCGCTTGTCAAGAAGAAGCACGAGGCCCTTACAACAACACAAGATCCACACAAGGAATGACTAGATGAGCTTGGGAAACTCATCATGTAAAAGATGGAATTATTAGAAGGAAGAATGATTTCCATGTCCAACATTATGTTGGTCTTGTAGAATGAGAAGGGAGAGATTGCAAAAGATGAGTTAGAGTCAATTACAGTGGATATCCCAAAAAAAGTAGAGGTTACGCTCAATGATTGGTATACTTTAGAGGCGGAAATAAAAGAAGAATATCTAGAATTGATTCTTCAGGTTGAAGCAGAAGATACTACGGTAAAGACATTCTTTTATTCATCAAAATTATTTCTATCTCTTTATTCACATTCTTTGATTCTTTTTGGAGATAACCATTATTGGGGTAGTAATGCAACTAGTGTGGGGTAATGTTGATCAGACAAAATATAGCACTTAGAAAAAAACATATAAAAATATCGTGTGAAGAATCATAGCACATTCAAAAGTGCGGTAGGATTGGAAAGGATAGAACGCGAAGAAGAGAGACAGAATCGGGACTTAGCCATTTTTCACGATGAGGATATATTTTTGGAGATAGCATGAGGAGCACACAAACTAGTCAAAGACTTGTGCGACATGCATTGGCTTTTTTTGGAGGATCGGCTATGAAGAACTTTGTATGGATACAGGCTGAGAGTAGATCTACTACTGATAGTTAGGTAAAAGTAGTCTATTGTTAGCGCACTTACATGTGTGGTTATTTTTGTAATGGCATGTGGCTAATAATAACATACGACCTATTTTGGGATTAGATAAGTTGTGAAGGGAAAGTCCCCACCCTTATGCATATGTAGTGAATTGTGTAGCATAAGAGAGAGGTGTGAGAGCTAAGTTATTGTGAGGTTATGCTGCCAAATTTGATGTGTGCATGAGCATATATTATAATCTTCTGTGTATTACTGTATTTAATATAATAGGGGTTATTGGCTGAATCAAGGTGTTAATCATGGTTATAGTTTATTACTGCATAAAGGGTTTCACTATGATTATTGTTTGATTCATGATACTTTAAGATCTAGATCTAGGAAATGCTCTGTAGAATGTTAGATTAATTATGGATCTGAATGCTTTAAGTCTTCATCATGCTAACATCTTGCAATAATAACCCTAAAGAGGGGATTGGTACCTTTGTGTGCTTCGGGTGAGCACTCAGTCTAGGTTGAGTGATGTGCCAACGCGCTTGGGATTTTACTAGTGAATTCTAGGTTACATCATGTTATACCACAATTTTACTAAGTGAACCCCGTGATGGTATGGCGATGAACATGTACATCTACCAATCCAATCTAAAACATACAACTGCATGGAAAATGCATGTATGAATTATTGATAGTGATATAAAATCAACATATGGAAAAAGGGAATATGTAAAATGAAACAATATATTTACCAAATACCCTTTATTCATTGTGTAGAAACATACAACCAACATGTAGTATGAATTATGTACACATGATATTTACCCATGCCAAGTAGGTGGTGGAATATTTTAAATGATATAATATTTCATTTTGGATTAGCCATGGACCATTAAATCTAGTGTGTCATTCATTGGGATACTTAGAGACCGAAATTAGTCTCAAGCTTATCAAGGGCTACATCAATATTAAGCTATTAAAGAGATAGATCATAAATAAGATACTAAAGAGGTTAGGTGTATTGGTGTGAGGATATATTTTTACCTTTAATTATTTTATTGGTAATTCTCCACCTCACACATTTTGAGTCATCTCACTTATGTGAGTCATAGGTCTATTAGGGAGTTATGTGACATATGACAGATTTCATCATAGAATCAGCCATACTTTTTATATGTGTCATTGTCATATGGGAGTTACATTTTATTATATCATGTTAAATCCTCACTCCATCATGGGAATATGACATGTCCATGCATGGAAGTTACAAAAACTCCCTATATGTACTCTCCTTTTTTATTTATGAGTATGAGTAGACCATTTGTATTTTGTATGATCAATTTTATTTTGATTAATTTACTTGTTGATTTTTGGCCATTATGTCTTAGCGTTTTCATTAATGTCGGGTAAATTGATGGAAAAGGTTGTGAAGGTGTCATATCAGTCTCCATGAGGTGTCTTTCAATGTTAAGTCTGAAGGTTGATTGGTAGTATCTAGTTTGGTGAAGTCCTATGGTGTTTTGGAGCATGTTTCAGTGTGCATGGTCATAGTCTAAGTCATCCTAAGTTAAGTAGAGGTTTTCATGAAGTTTATCATGGTTAGTATGGTGTGTCAGAGGTGTATGAGTGTTTGCAAGGTGAAATATAGTTTGCTTTGGAGTATGAACTGTTTACTTTGGAGTATGAATGAGTTGCTTCAGAGTCTAGAATGAATACTTCAAGATTTTTTTATAATTATATTATGACATGTGGTGAAGTTCAAGCATACGCGCAGAGTAAAGTGGAGGAGTTCAAATATAGTTTTGAACATGATTTTTCAGGTGTTCATCTAGACCTAGTATATATGCTTAAAGGCCAAATGATGCATGAGAATGAGGTGCATAATTTTATGAGATGATGGAAGCATGTATAAGTGTGAGAATTGTTTTCTCATGTGTTTTATGTCATTTTGGAGTGCTTAGAAGTAGATTCATGTGGTTGTTCTACTTTGTCATGGTGCAAAATAGGTTTAATCCTAGTGCTTGGAGGCCTAACTAAGAATGTTAGTCACTTTTAGGTATGTGTGAGATAATTAGATCACTCATGAAGGTATATGAGGTTGTTTTTATCATGTGAAGATAGTTTACAGAGGTTTCATGATGAGTTTCAATCTTTGGTTCGGTCTATTATAGCCTAGAATAAGAAAATCCCCAAGGCCTAGTCATGAAAATGAGATGGGACATGAATATACAGATCTACGTGAGCTAAAATGATGATTGAAGATGTTAGTATAGGGTGTTTTGATGTTGTGGTAAAAATTTTAGGTTTCTATGATGAATATTTATCAAGATATGAGGTATAGACCAAAGCTGGGCTCTTTAGAGCATGTTTTCCAGCTCGATATTGAAAAATATTTGCTTGGATGACATGCGTAAACTTTTCATGGGCCCTTAAGGATTTCAAGGATGATATAGCATGGAGATAAGAAGGTTTTAGATTTTTAATGAGGATAAATGAGGAGCTATTATTTATGAATGAAAGTTAAGAAGACAAGTAACTTGTTATGAGTCCAAAACCCTAGGTTGAGAGCGATAGAGAATATATTCGTGGTAGGATCCCAAAATTGATTTCATATTCTAGTATGATGATTTGATGTTGTATGAGACTCTTCTATTCCAAAAAGGTAAGATAGATCATGTAGTGATGAGTGGATCCTACTCAAAAGCGGGAATTTTGAAGAAGTTTAATTTGGGACAAAATCTTCCAAAGGAGGTATGATATAAATTGACATTGTTTTTATCTTGGGAATTTTACTTGATGTACATAATGGTTTTATATCATGGTGATTCCTCTGAATGGAATAATGTTCCCTAGTTATGAAGACCGGTCTTAAGGCGGTTTTAAAGTAGTTTTGAGAGATGGACTTGGTTGAAGGCCTTACACTTGGAGTTGGAAGGAAATGTGATATGTTATGGAAATATTTTTCAGAGGGATTTATAGAAGTATATGGTTTGTATCATTATGATGATATTTTATGGGTCATCCATCTTGATTTGTGGAGAATAATATTGCTTTTTTAATGACAAATTTGCTTAGGTTAAGCGATTGAGGTAAATGAGGCATAAAATGGATTACTTAATGTTTTCTATTAGTTGGAGAGTGAATAAGGATGAATTGTGTTCTAATTTAAGGTATTTTTAGGTTTTAAAAGTGGCTTAAATCCTATAAAAGCAGTTGTGTTTCTAAACCGACTCTATGGGAAAATTAGTTAGGTGAAGAGGAAAGTTAGTGTGGTTTACATGTATGGATGTTTAATGAGCTATAGAAATAAATAATATGATATATAAGTCTAGGGGATTCCTATGAGTGGTTAAAATTCCATAGTTTATTTGTTCTTGAGTGGTATTGAGGCCAAAAGGTGAAGATCGGTTCCTAGAAACAACTGTTTTGTGAAGGATATGAGCCTTCTTGTGTGAGTTATGAAGAATTTGATTGGTGAAAGCTAATTAATGACCATGGATGATGTTTTTATGTCATATTTGACATTTTGAGAAATTAGGGAGCTTTAATAATCACATTTTTGATTTTTTTGGTTCTAAGTCATCCATGTGATGGGGTTTTGAGTTGTTTTTTAGCTTATTTTGTGAATTTGAGCATGGCCAACCTATATGGGTCCATTTTATGAATTTTCATGAGTTTATTGTCATTTTTTGAGTTGTTTTGGTCTAAATAATGATGAAGGACTGACCTCCTTTATGTTTATGAGATGGAGTGCATATAAAAATGAAGTTATGGTTCATTTTTGAGCTAGCGAAGAGAAAGGGAAAGGTGTGACCCAAGTGTGAGTAAGATATAGTTACGAAGGAATCATTTCAAAGCTGAGGAAGTGTGTGAAAATATGAGGAATGTCAGAGATCTTGTTTGTAATGGTTTGGGATCAAATCAGTCCAAGTTTGAGCGAGTTAGAAGGAGGTTTGTTTGAAGATATTTTGAAGGAATTTGGAGCTGAATCTTGTGATCATGATCAACTTAGTTATTGTACCATATCTATAGTGATATTCTAATTAAAATATTGTGTGATGAGGAATATTCATGAAAGTTTATTTTTGTGAGTAATTATCAACAAGGGCTTAGGGGTTGGTGCTCCTTGTGGGGTTGATGCCTCACTAAATAAATCTCTTGTGATGTGTAATATTCACTTTAGTATTTGTTGTGTGTAATATAAATAAAGTTTTGAGTGGTTTTTCTTCCCTTTCAGGTTTTCCGCTTATATCTTGTGTTATGGTGTTCTCTCTCATGTTCATGCTTATTTGAATGCATGGTGTATGATGTTGTGCACACATTAATGGTTGAATGGTTTATGGTTTAATCAAGTAAATATGAATTATTTAAATTTTTAAAGGACTAATTCACCCCCTTCTCAGTCCATTGTGCTTCCAAAATTAGTACCAGAGCATGCCCTTTTGGAGAAGTTTGATCACTTGAAAGGAGATCCTTGAAGTACAAAAATGGTGAGTCAGTACTGTGGTTTTTCTACTAGCAAAGAACCATTGTTCTATGGAGTGAACTATGATTTTTGGATTATGAGGATGAGGACTCATATCATGTACCTAGGGTTTGATATCTTGAAATCTATGGAAGATGGTTATATTGTTCCAACTATTCCTACAATAAGTAATGTAAACAAGAAGCTTTGTGCTGATAGTTTAAAGGCTATTAATTCTATCATGTTTGGTCTAGGTGAATCTAAACTTGTGAAGGTGATGCATTACAAATTAGAAAAATCAATGTGGGAGAAACTTTAGGTCTTGTATGAAGGATATTCCAAGGTAAGGATAGGTAAGCTTAAAACTTTTAGAAATCATTTTGAAGGGTTGAAAATGAGTGATGATGAGCCTATTACTGCATACTTTCTTAGGTTTGACAAGGTTGTCAACACCATGAAAGGTCTAGGTGAAGAAGTGAAGGAAGAGGTTGTAGTTCAAAAGGTTTTGAGATCTCTAACACCTAAGTTTGATTCCAAAGTGTTTGCCATTGAAGAATCCAAGGATTTGACTCTCTTAAAAATGGATGAGTTACATGGAACCCTAACTGCATATGAGATGAGAGTTCAAAATGAAAATCTGTCAAGAAGGAGATAGCTTTCAAGGTTAAGAAGAAGACAAAGGACAAGAAGACTAAGGTTGATGATGTTTCTCATGAAATGGATGATGATAAACTATTTTCCATGGTTACTAGATTACTGAATGTTGGATCTGGTAAGTATAAAGTCAACTCCCTTTTAAATGTTTCAATTATGGTAAATTAGGTCACTTTGCTACTAAGTTTCCTCATAGGTATGAAAATGAAGGTGATGAAGATCATGAAGGTAGTCATAGAAATAAAAATTAGAAGTATACTAAAGATAAGAAGGATTTCAAGAAGTTTGATCCTAAGAAGAAGGGAAAGAAGAAATTTTATACACAAGAAGAGGCTTACTCATTTGAAGCAAGTAGTTGTGATAATAGTGTTTCAAATTTTGAATTTGAATCAGAGCATGAAGAGGTTGTTGATGAGGTATTATTCATGACCAAATATGTTATGAGATCTATGAGTGAAATTTCAACATATTTTTGGTGACAACATGCAATATGATGATGATGAATTGGCATGTGTTCAAGTTGAGCTAAAGCATGCTGAGAGGAATGTCAAGAAGCTAAAGACTCGGGTCAAAGAATATGAAAGAAAAATTCATGAGCTTGAAGAGAAACATTGGGATGTAATTGAAAAGCTATATGAGAAAATCAAAAGGATGGAAATGAAAATGAGTATCATGCATCTAACCTTGAAATCCAAGTAAGAAGAAGTGATTATTCTTAAAAGAGAATTATCTTATGCTAACAACAAAACGAAATCATTTAAAACGTTTGAGAAAAGTTCTAAGACTCTTGATGATATCTTGAGGAATCAGAAATCAGTAGGTGACAAAAAGGTTTAGGTTTCAAGGATGACTTAAAGGACAAAGAGATGAAGCAATAATATGGAATCCTAATAAATGATTGTGAAGGTCCAAGCATCGGGAAAGGAAAGAAGGAAAAATTTACCAAAGACAATGATAATAAAAATCCCATTAGGAAGCCTAATGCCTCAAGGTATGAAATATATTTCAATGGTTATTATTTTACATGTAATGGTTTTAGGCATAGATCAAAGGAGTGTATGAGGTTTGCTATTTATGATCACCCTTGGAAGGATAGTAGGAGTGAGTAAGCTAATAATGTAGTATGTTATAATTTTCATGAGAAAGGACATATTGCTAGATATTGTCTGCATGAGCCTTCAAGTTAGATTTGGAGCAATAAAGGTTATTGTTGATGCGTAATCACAACACCCCTGAATGTCTACAACTCGATAGGTTGAAAGCTGTCAATGTGATTCAATAACATGGATATTTTCTCAAAGTGTGGGACTTTGAAATCAGGAAATCTCTCAAGATGAAGGATGATTCCTATTACTCTATTCTAATGTACACATTCAAATTGTAGAGAATCTACTCTAAAATCTACTCAAACTTGCCAAGGAGCAAGGGTTAAGAAGATTACAAGAGAATAAACCTAAACTAACAGAGGTGATACACCAAAAGGAATGCTAAACATCTACTTTTCCATTGAACACAAACTATTAAAAATGTAATACAACCACCATGCACAGATAACCAAGATTACAATGAGAGATCAAAAGATAACAATGAACACAAGAGAGGGATGAAATTCATCCACAGACTTATATTATTTCTCCATAGATTTGATACAGTGCATTACAATGGCCAAGAGGCAAGATTACATTTACAATTTAGATGGGAGGTTTGAACTCCACAAATTCACTTATAGATAAGGGAAGAAGGGAGGGTGCAAAGAAAAATTATCCAACATTAGAACAATCACCCTCCTTACAATATATATGAAGAATGAGAGAAAGGGGAGAGAAGAATTTGAATACTTACTTTAACCACCCTAAAATTCATTGAATTTTCTGAAATAATGATGGGTGCCATTGGAAAACCCATGCCTCATTGTAATTTTCCTTTTCGGGAAAGAAAAGAAATCCATACCTTCATTATTGTGGTAGGTGAGCAACTTGGAAACACCCCTAAAATGGTAGACTGTATTTTTCATTTTGAATAAATTAGTCTCACTTAAATTAAGATAACTAGTTTCAGTTGAGTAGAGGACCATGTGATCCTTCCAAAAAGTCCTTTCTTGTGCAAATCCGAGCTCTTAGTCAAAAGTTATGGCCATCTAAAGGTCGGGGGGGTCATTCTAAAAAAAATGCGAACTGCTGATCTTTCTTTTTCCGAGTCCAAAATGCATACGACCTTCAAAATCCTGAAATTCAGAATTTCAGACATTTTGGTTTCAGAAGTAGGGTTACTGTTCATCTACTTGGGCATGAAAAAACTCTGAAACTTCAAAAGTCTGAAGTCAGAAATTTTAGAAATTCGAAATTAGGAAGTTTAGAACTTTTGATGTGATTTTTGTGTTTTGGGGTTCCAAACTTCCAAAACTTTGAAACCTAAAACTCTGAAACTCTGAAACCTGAAACTCCAAAATTTCCTCTATGTTGACCTTGATACCAAGTTTGACTTCTAAAGTCTGAACCCTTTTGGAATTTCAGACTTTAGGATTTCAAACTTTTTGCTCACTTTTGCGACCAATCATTGCCTATCTCTGAAACTCCAAAACCTGAAAGTCTGAAATTTAGACTTTCGAGGGTTTCAAAAATTTTGCTTTTTAGGCCTGATTCACTATTCACCTTCCCACACTCACCAAAATCTTGAAAATCTAAATTTTGGACTTTTAAACTTCGAGATTTCAGACTTTGCTGATTCCTTTTCGCCCTAATTTTTCTTGAAATGCTAAATGGCCAAAGTCCAAAAACTTTGGGCCTTGGCCTCCATTATTTTCTCTCAAGCTCTAATATCCTTTGATGTTCCCTTGGCCATTCATTTTCGACCCCACCTACACCCTGATTGTCCAATCCTAAAACACAAGCTCACATGGCCGGATGAATCCCTCCATCTTCTTAGTGTGTAATGTCGTGTTTGTTCAATTTTTCCTAAGGGGAAAAATTGGATAATAGTTATAGGGGTAGATGTGAAATTGTGTGTTTTAGTTGTAATAGGATTAGACATATTTCTAGGGACTGTTATGGCCCTACAAGATAAGGAAGAAGCTTTCAAGGTTCTAATATGTAGGATAGAAGGAAAAACAAGTTGTGACAACTTATAAGGATTGATGGGGTATAACTTAGAGCAAAAATTAATTCCAATAAAGGAGATAACCAATATACGAGATCATAAACAAGTGAATGGAAGTGAAATTTAGGTGTCTAAGAGTGCATGTGACCTCTTTGGGTTACTCTTATAGATCGATCATGTAAGGAAATGCTTGTCTCTACTAGGCTTCTTAGAGACATGCTCATCCATATGAAACATTAAAAATAGGGGATTTGGTTGATCATATATATGCCTCTCTAGGATGTGTCTTCATGGTGTTAATGGGTTTGATCTAAATAAGAGGTTGTCAAAATTCTATGAAGTCACACATATTTGGCTGTTAAGATATATCTAAGAAGTGTAAAGTGAGTGGTACTTATATTTGTGACTCGATCGAGTATGAATTCTTGTTGAGTCAGTAAAAGAGATTCATCTTGTCCCATCTTGTGGAATGGTTTTGTTATGTATAATTTATATCAAAAGGTTTTTCTATGTGGTCTTGGTTTGACATGTCAAGGGAAATTTATGTGTTATGTTTGAGTAGTCCATGTAAGTTAAGATTAGAGTCTGGGCATGAAGTTTTGTTAGGTCCTGTCATGTGGTCTAGTGGTGGAAGCACTTGTAATATGTCTTTGAAGTTGAGATCCTAGTTCCAAGTCTTGATAATTTTATGTGGTCAAGTGTATATGAAGGAAGTGTCAAGAAAGTGTCAATTTCTCATTCGATTGAAGGAAGGTTGTCAAAGTGGAAGGTAAGTACAATGATTAGTTAAAATAAGTTTATAAGAAGGGTATATGTTGTGAGAAGCTTGTTTATGGGTCATGAGTTTGTGGGTGTTATGCACGGGTCTATATGATGGTGTTATCAGCAAAAAAGCAGCCCAAAACCAAATAAATTACAATCCAAATGTGGCTCAAAACCATATTAAATGAGACAAAACTTGGATCGAGAATAAAGTGAATGGTGCATCTTATTGAAACCTTTGTATCATGTTTTTATTTTGTAATAGTGATATACGAGTCTATAGAAGATCGTTAAAGCAAGGGAAGTCCATATTTGGATCCTATCAGGTGTATAATATACTATGAAGGTTGTGTAAACAAGGATAATAATAAGATGTACAATAAAGTGACAAACCATAAGCAAAGGTGAGGTATGATCATTCATGAAGATAATACAATATTATAGAGGTACGAGTGATGTACATGTATGTGTTAGTCCATCAAGGTAGGGGAGATTGATTTTCTCCTTGATCATGTAAGAAAGGTGTCATTAGTGCTAAAAAGGTAGAATTGTAGAAAGATGCAAGTCATATTCAAAGGAGATATGGTCAAGTGTTTCATGAAGGCACTATAGTTGATTATGGACTACAATGGTGTGCTAAAGGTGTATAAAGAGCTCCAAGATAGAGGGAGCCTATAGTTGCTTTAGAAGGTTTTAGTAAAATGTACGGAAAATTAAAAAATGGTGTACTAGTATATTTCAAAGAGTGACTAAGTGAGTGTGTGTTTGAAATTAAAAGGTATGATGAGATGCAATAAGGATAAAAAAGAGAAAGAGATTTAGGGTAGTTGTGAAATGTTTGAACCATCTCCAAGGCATGATAAGAAGGTATGAGGTCTTACTTTTGTGTTTTTAGTTATAAATTGATGTAGTGGTTCTAGGGGGAGCTATAAGGTGTTGAGTCATGTTGTGATTAGGTTTCTAGAGTTTGCCAAAATTGGTCTAAATGGCACTTGAAGATTCAACTTAGGGATTTTATTCCTCAAGGATGTGTGAATACAAGATATGGAAAATTTGAGCCAAGTTTGAGCATCTACTAGTTGAGAAAAGTAAAAATAAGGTAAGAATGATGTTGTTCACTCGATTTATGATTTTTTCCTTGCATCGGTTCAAGGTTTGTTACAATGTCTTAAATGTGTTGAAAAGGTCAAAAATAAAGTTCAAGAAAAAAATGATAGTGTTAGAAGTAGATTTAGTGAGATTGTCACAGTATTGAACAAGAAGAAGTTTTAGAACATGTTTAAAGACAAATTGTGGAGAATATTAGTTTAGGGGAGTTGGTTTGATGATCATATTAGATCTATTGATATGTGGTTACTGATATTGAAATTAGAAAAAGAGAATATATTCAATGGGGAGTCACTTGTGCAAGTAAGTTTTGTTTTGTACTTTTTTTTTCATTGTGTGTTTTCATTTTCACACCTAGTCATCATTATATTCTTTTTCATAGATTTCAAAGGGGGAGAGAAGCATCAGAAACATGGAAATGAGGTCTTATAACTGTGTTTTGGCCTTTTTGGTTGCCATAATGTTTCGAAGGTAGTTTCCATCAATGACAAAAGGGGAATTTTTTTCCATTGTGTCTTAGTATTTTCATTGATGTCAAGTCCATTGATGGAAAAGGGTGTGTAGGTGTCATATCAGTCTCCATGAGGTGTCTTTCAGTGTTAAGTCTGAAGGTTGATTGGTAGTATCCAGTTTGGTGAAGTCCTATGGTGTTTTGGAGAATGTTTAATGTGCATGGTCATAGTCTGAGTCATACTAAGTTAAGTAGAAGTTTTCATGAATTTTATTGTGGTTATTACGGTTTGTCATAGGTGTATGAGTGATTGCAAGGTGAAATACAATTTGCTTGAGTGTGAACTACTTGTTTCAGAGTATGAAATGTTTTATTTAGAGTATGAATTAGCTACTTTGGAGTCTAGAATGAATGAGAGTTTTTATAATGTTATTATGACATGTGGTGAAGGTCAAACATATAAAGAGTAAAGTGGAGGAGTGCAGGTACATGTTTGAGCATGATTTGTAGGTGTTCATCTAGACCTAGTTTAGATGCTTGAAGGCCAAATGGTGCATGAGAATGAGGTGCAAAAGTATATGAGATCATGGAAGCATGTAGAAGTGTGAGACATGTTGTCTCATGTGTTTTAGGTCCTTTTGGAGTTCTTGGAAGTAGAGTCATGTGGTTGGTCTACTTTGTCATGGTGTAAACTAGGTCTAATCCTAGTGTTTGGAGGCATAACTAGGTATATTAGTTACTTACATATATGTGTGAACTCTTTTTATAACTCATGAAGGTATGCTAAGGTTTTTTTATCATGTAGAGACAATTTGCAAAGGTTTCATGATGAGTTTTAGTGTTGGATCGATCTGTTATAGCCCAATTAATGCAAATCCCCAAGACATAGTCATGAAAATGAGATGGAACATGAATATGTGGTGTTATTTGAGATAAAATGATGATTAGAGATGTTAGAAGAGGGTGTTGTGATGTGGCGGGAAAATTTTCAGGTTTCCATGATGAAGATTTTGCAAGATATGAGGTTTAGACCAAAACAGGGTTCTTAAGAGCATGTTTTCCAACTCAATATGGGAAAATAATTTCTTAGATAAAATTTGTAACCTTTTCATGGCACCATGATACTTTCAATAATGATGAAGCATGGAGCTAAGAAGGTTTCAAAGTTGGAATGAGGATAAATGAGGAGTTATTCTTTATGAACGAAAGTTAAGAAGGCAAGTAGCTTATTATGAGTCTGAAACCCTAGGTTGAGAGCGATGGAGAAGATATTCATGATAGGTAATCAAAAATTACTTCTTGTGCTAGTATGATGATTTTATTTTGTAGAGGAATACTCTAGGTTTCTAGAAAGGTAAGATAGGTCATATGGTGATGAGTGGATTGCACTCAAACAAGAATTGTTATGAAGAAGTTTAATTTAGGACAAAGTTGGCCAAATGAGGTGTGAAATAAATTGACATTATTTTTATCCTAGGAATAGTAATTTATTTCCATGATGGTTATAGATCATGGTGATGCCTATAAATGGAAAATTGTGCCTTATTTATGAAGACTGGTCTTAAGGTAGTTTTGGAGCAATTTTGAGCAGTTTTAGAGATGGACTTGGTTGGAGGCCTTCCACTTGGATTTGGAAGGAAATGTAACATGTTATGGAAGGATGATTTAGAGTTATTTAAATTGATATATGGTTTGTCTCATGATGATTATATTTTATGAGTCATCCATCTTGATTTGTGGAGAAAAATATTGCTTATTTCTTAGGAAAAATTTGCTTAGGTTGAAAGATTGAGGTAAATGAGGCATGAAATGGATTAGTTAATGCTTGATATTAGTTAGAGAGTTAAGAGAGATGAATTTTTTTACTATTTAAGGAATTTTTAGTTATTGAAAGTGGAAGAAAGGGATAAATCTAGTTGTGTTTCTAAAACTACTACTTGGACAACTCGAGTTAGGTGAAGAGGAAATTTAGTGTGGTTTGCATGTATGGATGTTTCATGAGATATAGAAAGCATGAATGTGATATAAAGGTAGAAATAATTCTAATGAGTGGTTACATTCCCTATATTACTTGTTCTTGAATTTCCTTGAGGCCAAAAGGTGAATACTGGTTCCTGGAAAAAACTATTTTGTGAAGGATATGATCCTTATTATGTGAGTTATGAAGAATTTGATTGGTGAAGATAATTTATGACCATGGATGATGTTTTTATGTCATATTTGACATGTGTGAGAATTTATGGAGCTTTAATAATCATGGTTATGATGTTTGTGGTTTTTAGTCATCCAGGTGATGGGGTTTTGAGTTGTTTTTGAGCTTGTTTGGTGCATTTGAGCATGATCGACCTATATGGGTCCATTTTATGAATGTGCATGAGTTTATTGTTATTTTTTGATTTTTTTGGTCTAAATAATTTTGAAGGACCTACCTCCATTATTTTTATGAGTTTGAGTGCATATTAAAGTGAAGTTGTGGTTAATTTTTGAGCTAGCCAAGAGAGAGGGAAAAGTGTGACCCAAATATGAGTAAGAAACATGTATGAAGACATCATTTCAGATATGAGAAAGTTTTTAAAGGCTTAAGAATATTAGATAGATTGTGTGCAAGGGTTTTTAGATCAAATCAATTCAAGTTTGAGTGAGTTCGAAGGAGGTGTGTTTGAAGAGGGTTTAAAGGAATTTTGAACTGAAGCTTGTGATCACCATCATTTGAGTTGTTGCAGCATATATATAGAGATATTATGATTAAAATATTGTTTAATGGTTCATATTAATGAAAGTATCTTGTTTTGAGTAATATCAACAAGGATTTAGGGGTTGGTGCTCCTTGTGGGGTTGGTTCTCCTTGTGGGGTTCGTGCGTCACTAAAGAAATATCTTGCAATGTGTAATATTCATGAGTATTTATTGTGTGCAATATCATAAAAATTTTGAGTGGGTTTTCTTCCCTTTGAGGGTTTCCAACTTATATATTTTGTTATGGTGTTATCTCTCATGTTTATGGTTATTTGAATGCATGTTGTATGATGTTGTGCACACATTAATGGTTGAATGATTTATGGTTTGAGCAAGTAAATATTAAATTGTTTAAATTTTTAAAGGACTAATTCACCACCCCTCTTATTCCATTGTACTTCCAACATTTATTATTTAAATCATTCTCATGTTACCGTTCAAGTGTAAAAACCTTGATGTGTACACATTTTGTTGGTTTGTGTTCTCTCTCTCTCATATGGAATCATAACATGGCATTTTGGTAAATGTGTTACTCATATTAGTATGTTTCTAATTACTCTTATTTTCATGTTTTATTAGCTCTTTGTGCAAGTTTTTAAATGTGTAATGTTTTTGTGCAATTTGATATTAATCTCAACTAATCTTTTTTTTTTTTGTAGTTTGTTGGATTTTGGTGTTTTCCTTGGTGTTTGTGTAGATAGGTGTTTTCCAGATAAATCTAGCCATATAAAACTAAACTGGTAGAATAAAAATTTTGGAGGTATTTTATTTTGTATTGTGTTTGGTTTTATTCTTTAATGAGCTCTATATTGAGATCCTTGGCCCTTTCAAACACTTCTCACCACCTTTACCTCCCTACCCTATTCAATTCTCTTCCCGATATCCTTGAGCTCTCCGTTACCATCTTAGTCAAACCACCTTAGGCTCAACCTTTCTCCTTCCACACCAATATCCTTGAGATATTTTACTAACTTGGTCTAGCCACCTCGGGCTCAAGCATTTGTATATTTCCCTCACTTAGCTTGGTTCTTTACCGAGCTCCACATCGAGCTTTGAGATTGTTGCTTGGTCATTGGTCTTCTTGTTTTCATTCCTTACTTTTCTCAAGATCATTTCTTTCCATTTTTCCCATAGAGCTCACCATTCAAGCCTTTCTCGGACCTTACCCACACTCGACTCTACCCAGATTGGGCCTCCTCCCACCATGTGTTAATCATTCGGGATCTCAAAACCTTGTTGATCCCAGCCCATGCGGTTCATACCTAACTCAAACTTGACCTCTTCATCAATATTCACTCAACCCATTTTCTCGACGAGCTCGTTGCCTCTACCCCTAACTCCATGTGGCCTACTTTTATCTTTTCTCCTGGACATGTGAGCTCAGCCATGTCTCACATTTTTTATCCCATTTATCTCGTCCTTCATTCAACCCCTACTCACTCCCTCTAACAACTCTTCCCTAACCTGCATAACCACTCTTTGTGTTGAAAATTTCCTTGTCTCGAGCCCTCCACCCTTGACACTTTTCATAACCTTGGTCATTTTATTTTTTAACAAAAGGATTCACTCCTTTTTCAAAGCATGTAGTTTTTAAAGTTATAGGCTTTATTTTATTGTTTAAAGCATAGTTTCTAGCTTATTTTAAAACTATTATGTAAATTAAAAGGTGGGAAATATTTTTTAATTAATTAGGTCAACTATTTATCGCATGAGGGGTAAGTTTTATTTAGGAACCATTTTTTTAATCATTTAGATTAATTAAAAGTAATTAGGAAACTCATAAATTAAACTTTCTTGGGTGTTTTTCCTAACGTAGTTATTGTGAAGGTTTTAGGCATTTTGGAGGATTTTTATGTTTTGGGAGTTGAATTGTAATTTCTTGTGCTCTTATTATTGCTTTGAGTTAGTTATCATGTCCACCTTACGAGAAAGGGATCCCCAATTGCGATGTGAGATGTTTTTTCTCACATGGGACTTATTTTTTGTGCTTTTTACGGTGATGTTTCATTATGAATGTTTGAAACTTATTGTGGTCTCTACACTTGTGTAATTTTCACGAACTACAATGTAATTTTTAACATCACACAAATGCATATGATTGTAATCAACACACTAAAATATAAAGTGTTGTAAATAGGGGTAAAAATATTTTTATTAGATGTGTTTGTATTTCCTTTCTTTATACATTCTTGTTTTCTCCCTCCTCACAATGGATGATAGTGATGTTCCTTTGATCATGCCATTTGAATTATTTTAATGTAAATACAAAATGATAATCAAGATAAGGGATTAAGGCCTATATCACATTAAGTTGGGAGTAGAAATTGAACTTGAGAAATCCAAGTTGTTTAACTAATGTGACAAAACCTTAGGTATTATTTGTGTTTCTTTCTCTCTTGGATTTCTTCCACACCAAGTCTTGAAACACCTAATGAATCCTATAAATATTTATACGGTATGTTTGGAAAATAAGATGTAATGAGATTCCTTACGTTAGAAAAAACTCCTAGGATTAACTCCTCGTAACTTTGATAACTTTGTAGGCCTTCTTCTCCAATTTTTTCCACACGATAATGTTGTTGAAAGAATGTGGAGTCACCAAGAAGGATGCTCAGCTACTATTATCAATTCTCTTTAATCTTGTCCCTGAGTACTCTATCTTTAATTCTACTTTCTATGCCATAAAAGAAGATTCAGGGAATACTTGGAAGATTCCCTCATTTGACAAATTTTCATCCCAAATCATTCGAGAACATGAAAAGTTGATTCAAATGGGAGAAACCAAGTCCAAGTCACATGCCCTAGTAGAAATTAATGGTAAAGGAAAGGAGAATAAATAAGAGAAGAAAACAAAGAAAAAGGACATGCCTAAGAAATAAGCTAAGACCACCCAAACCAAACCCAACATGAACACTTATACTTCTGAGCATAAACCGAAGAAGGAAAAGTGTAAGTGTTCCTATTGCAATAAGTCAGGACATAAAGAACATTAATGCATGAGAAAAAAATAACTACATAAATCATTTACTTGAGAAAAATACTATAGGTATTCTGAGTCTATCAAATAAAATGCTCCAAGACCTGAGTCTTCTAAGGAAAAATAATCTAAATCTAAGAAGAAGAAAGGTGAAGCCCTTATAGCAATAGTTTCTCCATAGTTGATGTGGGTTATATATTATGGTTCCTCACACCACATGGGTTCTTCTCATGTTGTATTTTTTGACATTGAACCTTGTGGTATGTCCCAAATTACTTTGGGTTATGAAACTTACGAGTCAGTTTCTGGTAGTGGGTCGGTAGAAACAGATGGTGGAACCTTTAACAATGTTCTAAGTGTTCCTGATATCTCTACCAATATCCTATCAGTTTACCAAATCACTCATATTGGCAAGGAATGTGAGTGGAATTTAATCTTAACTCGGTGATCATTGAGAGATTCATAGTAAAAATACAGTGGCTAAAGGAAAGGTGGATCACCAGTCTCTCTTATACACCTTTTCCCACTTTGCTTCTGACTCTTCTCCTACTCCCTAGCTTACTCATGTAGATGAGGTTAGTAAGCTATGAAATGAAAATTTTGGCCATTTTAACTATCATTACCTTGAACAATTGAGCCAACATGAGATGGACAATAGTTTACCTCGAGTCAAATTTTCAAAAGTCTTTATGAGGGTTATGCCCTTGGGAAGCATCCTAAAGAAAAATATAGCAAGGAAAATCTGAAGAGATTCTCATCCCTTGGATCTTGTTCATAATGACATTTCTGGCCTCTTTCTGTCTCCTTCATTCACTAGGTATCTATACATACTTAACTTCATTGATGAATTTTCACATTATACATGGGTTTACTTTCTCAAATAGAAATATGAAGTTTTCAATCACTTTCGAGACTTCAAGGCTCTTGCTAAGAAACAAGATGAAATGTATGTAAAGGTTATTAGAACTGAAAAATGGAGGTGATTATGTGAGTAATAGGTTTGATGATTTTTGCACCTCTAAAGGGATTGATTTACATCGTACAATTGTTTACATCCCTTCACAAAATGGAGTTGTAGAAAGAAGAACAAAACTCTTAAGGAGATGACCAATTATAATATCCCCTTTTGGGATATTATCCAAATATACAGTTTAATTTATTGAATCGATTCTTGAAGGACCAAACCATCCTAGTGCGAACTCAAATAATCCAATGTTAGATTTAATACAACCCAAATAGGGTTGGAGTGAGCCAAGGTGGTGGATTAGATGGGAGAACTAGCTATGAAATTAATCGCTTTAAATTTGAAAATTAATTAATCAGTATTTTTATATCAAACCAATGCCAAAATATTCTTCATATTTTTAGCTTTCCAAAAATCTATAGATCACAATATTTGGATAAGTAGAAGGCATGCAAATCAACCCACGAAATTTGAAACTGTGTAGATAAACCATAACATAGACAACTGAAACTTGGAAAATTCATAACTCACTCAATAATTCATCTTTTGTCATGAAATAAAGTGCATACTAATCTATAATTCAAGAGCTTTCTAAAGATATTAAAATCTGAATTTTTAGACCACTGAAAACCCTACAAAACAGCCCCCAAAATCCCTAAACTAGATGCTAAGGTTAGCATAAAACATGTAAATTATTTCCAGCTCTTAGAACCCTTTAAAACATCCCAAAATGGCTACTCAAACTCAGAAAAATAAGCCAACTCAGATAAGATTACAAATATAGCTTGTTCACCCTTAAAACATGCCAAAAGATGCTCAATTCAAGTCACCATAATTAGAATAAAACCAGCAATAACCAGCAGCTCATAAACACTATGAAACCCCTCCAAAATCACCTAGGATGGAGTTACAAAACACTATTGCAGATCAGATTTTTAAACCACTTCAATAGACACCCAAACATGCCCAAACAACCATTTATGCAAGTCGCTATGGCTTAATTAATGCAATAATAACCAGCAGATCTAAAGCACCATAAAACCCTTCACAATATTCAATAACATGCAGATTTTACTCTCAATAAAATGCGCCAATACTCTAGACAAGTCTCCAAAGCTAGAAAACGTAAATCATGCACAAAGACACTTCAACACAATGAATGGAACAAGAGAGTCTTCAATGTCTTCAACAATGGCTTCCAAATGAGAGAGAGCAAAATGTAAGAACTAGGGCATACATCCCAATACTCCAAGCATGGAGTGAAATCAAATGATCATCCAACATAACTCTCTAAAGAAATATGACCTCCCTTTATAGAACTAAGGGATATAATATCCAATAAAGTGACCTTTCCCTTTTGGAGGAAAACATAAAATCTCATTAAAAATATTTAATACTAAGACTATGTGCACTTTATTTATTTTTTAATTAAATAAATAAAAGTAACTAACCTATGTGCACATTAAAATAAGTAAAGAGACTCCTACTTGTAGCACTAGGCATGCCAAGGGGTTACTTATGCAAACAAAAAATAAATATTAATAATGTCCAAAAAAAGGGTACATTACACCAATTACATGGTTCATTTTAAATCCATTCCTATGTAGTATTGGGCCAAGAAGTAGTGAATTGTGCTTGTTACATTCAGAACCACAATCCACACAAAGAAGTAAAAGGGATGACACCCTTTGAGGTTTGATATGGATAAAAACCTGATTTTGAGAACTTTTGTGTCTTGAAATAAATTTTCATGGCTCGAATACCCAAAAATAAATGCAAGGCCTTGGAACAAAAATCTAAACCTTGTATATTTATTGAGTATCTGAACGTGTGAAGAGATATAGACTTTTGAACCCCGCCAATCATCATATTTATATCACGAGAAGTGTGAATTCTGATGAGTCATCTTCTAATTCCACTTCTCCACTCGCTGAGGTCCCCTCTATGACTATGATTTAGACTCTTCGATGATCTTCTTGAGCCCCCGCTCCCAATCCTCTTTCTCCTCCCTGCTCTGGCATCTACCAAATATTACACTAGTGATGGTGAATATTATTTACCTTCTCACTCAAGTGATGATTCAATATATTCTGATCTTGACTCCCCTCCTAGTCCTTATTGGACTAAGAAGACCTTGCAGAGTGTTGGATATTATATAGGGGATCCTTAAGATGAGAGACAAACTCATTCAAAATTTGGTAGATCCCACAACTTCTCCATCTCTACTCACGAACCTCGGTCCTTTTAGGAGGCTAATGGAATTATTGAGTGGGATTTTGTCATGAAAGAGGATTATTATTCTCTCATGAAGAATGATATTTGGGATATCACCCCTCTTCCTAAGGGAAGAAAAATGGTTTAGTGTAAGTGGGTATATTGAACCAAGTATGGTGCCAATGGGAATGTTAAAAAGTATAAAGTGTGACTTGTAGCTAAGGTTTTATCCTAGGTTTTTGGGTTTGAATATTCAGATACCTTTACTCTCATTGTAAAGATGACTTCTATTCAAATGACCCTAGAAATAGTTACCACTAACATATGGGAAGTCAATCAAATAGACATTAAGAGTGCCTTCCTTCATGGGGACCTAGAGGAAGAAATCTATATGGAACAACCTCACTAGGTTATGTCAAATATTCCTCCCTCATTTATAGACTTAAGAAATCTATCTATGACCTTAAAATTTTTCCTCATGCTTGGTATGCCAAGATGGAATCTTTCTTCTTGCATCAGGTATCATTTGGTGTCACTTTGACCCAAATGTTTAATTTTTGCGGAAAGATGAGTCCATGTTTATCCTTGTTATGTATGTCAATGAATTGTTGATTACGGGTAACTCTTCCTCAATCATTAATTCTATGAAGAATTCCTTAGCCAAAAATTTCTCCATGACCAAATTAGGTTTGCTTCACTACTTCCCCGAGATTGATTACCCAAGTATGACTTGGGGATTGTGATTTCTCAACTTGAGTATGCCCTTAATTTTATAGACAAATTTAGCATGTTTGATTGTAATCTATATCCCACTCCTTCCATTTCTAGAGTCAAGTTAGTAGCTAATTTCTCCAAACACTTAGTCAATGGTACCTTTTATTTCTAGTTGATGGGAGCTTGATCTACCTACCTCAAACCGGGATAGATATTTCATTTGTTGTTAACATCGGCCCAGATTCATGTAAGATCCTCATGAGCTAAATTATAAATTAGCTAAGTTGATCCTTTTCTATTTTCATGGAAATTATTATGATGGCATTTATTACTTGTGAGGAACAAAGATTGACTTAGTTGGATGCTCAGATTCTTATTAGGCCGATGATCTTGATTATTGGAAGTATATCTCCAAATATAAATTTTATCTTAGTATGGGTCCTATAAATTGGTTGAGCAAGAAGAAGAACGTGATTGTTATATCTTCTATAGAGGAAAAATACACGAGAACAATCATTTTTTCCACAAAATCTATTTGATTACTGGGGTATTCTAATGAAGTTTTCTATTCAATTTTGATGTCCTACCATCATCTATTGCAAAAATATGATCACTATCTTGATTTTCCAAAATCCAATTCAACATAACATGATGAAACACACTTGAGATAAACATGCAATTTATTCAGGAGTTGATTCATGAAGACATTAACAATTTGTACTACTATCGAATTTAGATCGGGATGTAGACATCTTTACCAAACCCTTCACTAAAGCCAAGTTTCTTCACTTGTGCTCTCTTCTTATGGTGAGGTTCACTACATCCACTCATATTCTTTGGCATTTCTATTCCTCCTCGCCTCCTCTTATTCTTTTAGAAATATTTTATTTTATACATGGGTAGGGGTGAGGGGCTAGTAGTGGTGCACCTTAAGTTAAGGGGTTCATAAAATCAATACTATACTATATGGGATCCCATTTTTTTACCAACATGTAGTTCAAGTTTTTTTTTTTTTTTTTTGTGGAGTGTTTATTTGGAAGGAAAATCACATTTTGAATTGATTTAAAATAATAAATTTGAGTTACACTAAATCATGATGGAAACCAATACTTGAACATGGGTGATAATAGTTGAACATTGAATATTTAATAAAAGTAAATCTTACATGTCATGATGTGATTGGGTGTTGTCATGTCAAAATTAAACAATCACTAGGTAGTCTTATGACAACTATGAGGTTGTACTATGACAACTATTGGGTGTTTTGTAATCAAGACTCTATGTCCATTATTGGACCATGCTCAAGTATTGGTTGCTCTCCCCTACCTCATCAGGCCTTTAGTTGTTGAGACCCATATGATGCGGCTTTCATAGTTTTCTAGGGAGTCCTCTTTCCCTTTCTAGCTTGCCATGCCTCTACATAATATTTGATGACAGGGGGTGTTGGTGTGAGGATATATTTTTTCCTTGTTGTCATGTAAAATGACTAGCCCAAAAATTTAAAACTTTAAAGCATGATAACTAAGCCCATAGTGCAAATTTTTTCCTTTTGATCACACTAAACCCTCCTTCGCCCACATGAATCCAATGGCACCATCAACATAGATCCAAGGAAGGAACCAAGGATTATTTCAAGCATGAATCAATATACAAGGAAGTATGATAAATTTTATGTATGAATTCATTGAATTTCAGTGAAAGACAAGTCTTCTGGAGGCCTAAAAAGGCCAATTTTCATCATTTTGAAGCCGTATGAATCCTATGAAAGAGTTCAGAAATATATAAAAAATCAAAAGGTGATTTTGGGGAGTATTGAAGGTTTTGGAAGTAATTTAGGAATATTTAGGAAATAATTTCTCATTCAGGGACAATTTGTTCAACATCAAGTTTTCTAAGTGCAAGGAATAAACATCCTAATGGTGAAACCTAATTTCTTCAAATTATTACGACATCTCCGTAAGGAGTTAGGAGGTAATAAAATAAGAATTTTAGCTCTATGGGAAATATATACAATGTGGGAACATCAATTTTCCTCTAAGGCTTGAAGGTCTCATGAAGTATTTCAAAATAGTGTAGCTTACCCTCTACATTCCAAACAAAAAGGGCCCAAATTTTTAATTTATGGAATATCTAAGTCTTTGAATTTATTTAATTTATCTTATAATGTGTTTTGGAGTCAAAATGATATAATATTTGACCCCAAAACATTATCTTTATCCTTTGAGGTGAAATATTAAGTTTTGTGCCTATTTATGGACATCCTAAGCAAATTTAGCTTTCCATTTTTGGACAAGTTACACTTTTGTCACATGGTTTTCCCCTATGTACCACTTGGTGATAAGGGGTACATAAGGAAATAAAATCTTGACCTCATCCTCATCTCCAATTCGTACTTTAGACACCTTGGTGTCCCCACTATCCCTTTCGTTCTCACACGGTGCAAAGGGGTTAAGAGGGGCACAAAATTGTGACCTCACTCCCTTTCCTAGGTCACAATTTTATTTCCCTATTTTCCCATGTCCCCAAAGGGAAAATTGGGAAAAGAAAGTGTGACCCATGCATTTTCCCAACCCCGGACTTCATTCTCAACCCCTCATCCAATTCACCTTTCTCCACATACTTCCACTTGTTATGACCTTTATACAAGTCAACATTTTTATTCCTAGTGTCCCTTGTTTCCCATTGCACCATTTTAAAACTCCATTATAACTTCATTTTAACCCAGGTTCAATGTGTAATTAGTAGGTGAATTAAAATCATTTTAAAACTCATTTAAACTCCTCACTCACCACATACTTACCAATTTTTATGAAAATTTCACTACAATACCCTCAAGAAATCCATTTTTATATAGAGGTGTTGTCAAAATCCTTCTAGACATCCATGGCCACCAAAAATGAATATTTGCACATAAATTTTCAATAGGAGTCTGATCACTATGAAATTTTGCAGAATATCCCTCTCCAAAACACCTTTGGGAGGACTATAACAAAATTTTCATTAATTCCATATCTTTTTACAACAAAAAACTGAAATTTTAAACCCTAAAACCTACTTTTTCAATTTCTCAAAAATCCGGTGGATGTAAACTAATGACATTAAGAGAAAAAGATCCTAGTGCAAAATAAAAGATTTTGATAGTGGTTTCGTTGCAACCCAACACCAATAAGTCTAGTTTCTAAAAATAACAGGTGTTCTAAACAATAGGTTGCTAAAAATAGTAAGTTTCCTAAAGTGATGAATTCTCAACATTCGAAATATCCCAAAAAATTAAGTAATATAAAAAATGGTAATTAGCAAAACTTTCTAAAAAAATAGCAGTATTTGGGAAAATGGGCATCTAAAATAGAAAGTTTCTATAATTGGTAAACTTCATCAATTTAAATAATCAAAATGAGCTAGAGACATCAAAAGACAAGAAAAATAAGAACTTCCTAAAAATAGCAGTCCTGAATAGGACTTCTTAAAACTAGTAAGTCTCATAATTGAGCCTAGAAAGTTGAAGCAGCTCTTGTTCTTCTTATATTTTTATTTTTTCCCATCATCCCAAAGCGAGGAAGTTGTTTCATGGCCCAAACAGGAAAGGAAACCCTCTGTAAGATCTCGAGGATCGATTCTTAAGTGATATCCGAAAATCACACTTGATGCAAGGAGTTGGAATGGGGGAAAATACGACCATGAGTGATGCTAATAATCATCTTAGGCTCCCAAATAATGCATACCTCTAAAGATTGTTTCTAAACACTTAATAAATTATTTTTTATGAGCTTAGTGTAATTTGGAGGCTAGAAACATGTGATTCATCTTCAAGTTCCACATATATGAGGAATAAATTGATCAAAATGGTGTTTAGATGTTGTAGGCATGTTTTCACTTAGGTGACATCTTGGTCAAGGAAGTGAACTATGAAGTGAAAAGGGTGTCATCATGTTTAAGAGTGAAATGGGAAGCTCGTGCAGTAAGTTGAGGGTCATTATATCATAAATCTATTCAAATCTCTTCTAAAAGCAAGTCAAAGTAAGCTAATCAGGCTATCAAGCTACTCAAAGCCATCATATGTGAAGGATCAAGAAATCATATTTTCCCGTGGGGGCATATGACCTTGAAGGTAAGTGAGCATCCCAAATTTGATTTCATTCAAGAAGTAATCTGAAGGCAAGAAAGATAAATAAGTTATCTTCATGCGAAGAACCATGTATGTCACCAAATTATAGCACCATTGAATTGCTTGCATGTGATTTTTGGGTAATCAGTGTAATTGGGTAACATGGAATTATCTCAAGGTGTGGGACCTTGCAATTGAGATAATTCTCTAGAGTAGGTTGGTTCCTCTTCCTAATCTAATACTAAAATTACCCCTAATGCTGGAAATACACTTATCTAATCATATTCTATGATTCCAAGGGACCAAAGAGAGAGGAAAATGCATGAAAAATGGGAAATCCTACACTAAGGAGGTGATAGCACCAAGAAAAGGGAGTGAGATACACTGCTGAGGGAGAAAATTAAAAATAAATACAGAGACCAGGTGATAGCTTGACACAGTCCCAAAATAGCATTTAACACCAAATCCCCATGAAACACAACAACACAAGCCTAAAAAAATAGAAACATGCACAAAATAGAACAAAAATAATAGAGAGGAAAGGAAAGACAAGAAAATAAATGCAAGGGTTGAGAGAACACCACAAACACAAATTTTATTGCTTCAAATAGTTACATAGTCCATTATATCTATAAAATAGAGGAAAAAATACATTCTACAGGCCCATGGAAGGATTACAACTCAATGGAATTGAGAAACCAAAATGCAAGAGTTTCCCTAAGTCCTAGAATATCTCTCCTCCAAAATGAGAAGAGTTTACAATATATAGAAGTGATGGGAAAAGAGAGAAAGAGTGAAACTCATATTTTTGCTCTCACCCACAAAAAATTTCATTAAATGGTTTGAAAATGGCATGGGAATCCTTACAAATCATTCCCCATGCATACTTTAGCTTCTGGAAGAATAAATGGGGTGCCATACTTCATTAATTGTGGTGGTTGGGCTAGAATTGTGCATTTTCGTGATGAGACATTTTTATAATTTTTTCACACATATAACCTTAATAAAATTGAGAAATAAAATTTCCATTACATAGAGGACATTGAGACCTTTCCAATGATATAAAGTTTTGAAAAATGGAGCAACGGTCAAAAGTTATGGCCATTTTAAGTTTTCGTCGAAAAATTGTCGTTTTCCTTTGTTCCTTTTTGGATTTTTTTTTTTTTCGTGACTTTCCATTTTTCTTTTCTTTCCAGGATTTTCTTATTTTTCTATGTAACATTCCATGAACTTATATTATGTGGTACTTTCCACTAACTTTAATTCTACATCACTTTCCGTGGACTTTTATTATGTAGCACTTTCCATGGACTTCTATTTTGCGGCACTTTCCGCGGACTTCTATTATGTGGATTTCTTTGGTTTTCTCAAAATTTTCACTAACTCCTTAGAATTTTTCATAACAGTTAGGGAGTTAAAAAAATAGATTTCATTCCCCAAAAAACTTAAATTTTAGGAAAAATTTTCCTACAAAAACTAAATTTTTTCTCCAAGTTTCCATTTTTACCAAGGGGTAAAAATGGATAAAATTTGGTGACTCATGGGGAACATCTTCCTACTGATGAGCTGATCAGTGGCCTTGAAGAATCCATTGGGTATGGAGTCAACCTAGTAAACACAAATATTGATCTAAAACTCTGAAATCTAGTCCCTGAGCCACTTGAAACACTACTGAAACTAGAGCACTTGTTGATTTGGAAAGCACTTATGACTTCTGTTAAAATTGGTTCCTCTCCTGAACATTGCCACTTCTAATGAGCTGAACTATGTAAAAGCAACCACAAAGCACCAAAAATATGTACAAAAGAGGAAGATCATACATGCTCCAAGTGGAACATGTAGAGTGTGCATAAGCACTTCTTCTACTGAAAGCAACCTACTCCTACAACAAAACATTGTGCTAAAAGACACTTAGAGGAATGGGAATCCTAAACTAATATGTACAAGGGTGAGAATTCACTTTAGTAACAATTCTTGAGATAGATTCCATTGACTAGAATATGTAATTCTTCACCATCCAACTTAGTTAGTTGGAAATCATTGCTACTTTTGCATTTCTGTGATCATGTATGGACCACTCCATATTGCATCAAACTTGGAATGCTTTCCTATTTTTTCCCGATCTACATCCCATTTTAGCACCAAGTCTCCTTCTTGGAATGTCCTTGCTTTGGCCTTCTTGTCAAAGCTCCTCTTGATCAATGCTTGATCTTTCTCCATGGTTTGCATTGCATGCTCTCTTAGTTCTTCCAACTCCATGAGTTCCACATACTTGATTTCCATGGGCTCAAACTCAGCTAACTCCAGCTACTTGAGAAGCTCTAATGCTAGTAATTCAAGTGATATGGGAAACCTTTCTTCTCTTCCATAGACTAGCTTGTATGGAGAGTTATTTGTAGACCTTTTGGGTGTAATTCTATCAGCCCACAAGGCTGATTTGAGCTTTGTGTGCTAGGTCCTCTGATTTTCATCAAGAGTCCTTATGATTCTCAACAAGTTTTTGTTCATGGAATCAGCTTTCCCATTACCCTGGGGGTAATAATTAGATGAAGTGCTGAGATATACTCCATTTCTAATAGCCCATTCAGTGATCTTTGTGCCAAGAAAGACCAAAAGCATTATCTGATATGATTGTGGTAGGTACGCCAAACCTTGTGACTATCCCCTCATAGAAGTCCAATATGCTAGACTCATTTGGCTTCCTTGAGTGCTACTCGCTCAATCCACTTGGTGAAATAATCCATTTTATTAGTATCCACTTGTGGCCTTGGCTTGAGTTTAGATTAATGACCCCAATGAAGTCTAATCCCCATTGCATGAAAGGTTGATCCACGAGATTGGATGAAGGGGAAGTGCTGCTAGCTTTTCTTTCCTATGAAGAATGCACATTTTTACACTTTTAATCCATGCATAATAGTCATTAAACAGTGTGGGCCAATAGTAACTAGCTTTCATGATCTTGAGAGTTGTTACTCATGGAGAAAAGTGACCTCTAGCCTCTCCATCATGGAATTCATGCAACACTTTCTCAATATGATTTTTCCAATGCACCTTAAGAGAACTCCATTCATATCTCTCTTGAACAAAATGCCATCCACAAGCACATATGGGATGGATTGGAGCCTAAAATACCTTCTTTTTTATTTTCTTAACTCGGAGGGCATAGGCATGTTTGAAGGAAATTAATAATATCCTGAGTCCAACAAGGAGTGGGCATACCATCCATGACTTGTTCTTGGTTATCTTGGAGCACTAGGACAACTCCTCCTTCATATTTTGACTCAACATGTTGATTAGAAGCTAGCTTGCTCACACAAACCTTTTGCCATGGACCAATTTGGTTACCTTGATCTCTATATCATACTCCATGATGTAGGTGATCCAACCTACCCTTTTCTCATTCAAATCCTTGTTTAGGAGAAAATATTTGACCCGACATGAGACACTAACAATTGAATCTTATTGTTGGAAACCAAGTGTCTAAATTTATTCAGGCTCTTAATGACAACTAAGACATGATTTTTCAATAAAAGAGTACCTTATCTCATAGTCTTCCAAGATTTGGCTAAAAATGCTATAGGATGCTCTCGATCCTTCTTTATTTAGTTGTACCAAGATGGATGAGATTATATCTGAACCACCAAAGGCATATAGGATGAATTCCTTTGAAAAATATGGATTAATGAGAGTTGGGGCTTGAGATATTGCATGTTTAATGGCCTCAAAACTCTCCTTTCCCTCTATTGTCCATTTGAATGTCATACTCTTTTTAGCATCATTGTTAATGGCCTAACAAGAGTGGAAAATTAGGCACAAATCTGCAAACAAAATTAATTCTCCCTAAGAAACTTTGGAGAGCCTTCTTGTGACTTGGAAATGGTAGAGCACGAATAGATAGCTTCAACTCTTTCAAGATCAATGGTTAGCCCTTCCTTCGAAACAATGTGGCCCAAGAGATTTCCTTTGTGAGCCAAGAATACACATTTTTGGGATTCAAAGACACTTTGAATCTCTGCATCTTTGGAAAACTTTCTGAGGTGAAAGAGGTGGTCTGTGCATTTTTTGAGAACACGGTGATATCATCAAGATAGAAAAGCACTATCTTATTAATCAACCCTTTAAATGCCATATCCATAGCTCTCTGGAATGTAGCTCTGACATTTGATAGTCCAAAAGGCATTTTATTATAAGCATATGTGCCCCACTTTGTGGTGAAAGGTCTTGAACTGATCTTCTTCCTTCACCATGATTTGATTGTAACTGAGTAGCCATCCAACAATGAAAATATCTCTCAGAACCAGCTACTACTTGCAAGATTTTCTCCATGGAAGGGAGTGGGTAGTGGTCTTTAAGTGAAGCTCTATTTAGATCCCAGAAATCCACACACAATCTGATTTCTCCATTTCTCTTTTCATGACACCAAATTTGCTACCCAACTTGAGTGCTTGATTGGAAAAATGATATTTTCCTCTATGAGTTTGTTTAATTCCTTTCTCATGAGAGGTTCAATATGAGGATTTACTGGCTTTTTTTTTTCTAATGGGCTTGGATTTTGGATCCAATTCAATAGTATGTTGTGCCAATTTTGGATTGAAGCCTCTCAAATCCTTATAATTCTAGGAAAAGACATCTGAAAAATTCTTGACAAAGTTGGATAAAATCAGACTTTTCTTTGAGTACTCACCTTGCCAATTTGTAACATCTTACCTTCACCTATTGAAATAGGTTTTGAATCTTCACCCTTGACTTGAATATTCACCTTCTCTTTCTAGAAATGGTCATTAGGGTTGAAGATGATTCAAAGTCACAAGGCCTTTGGTAATTTGTTTGTTCTTAAGCTTAACCACTTGTCACCATATTGCTGCTCTCAAATTTTTTACTTGATTTCTAGCACAAAAATTCAGCTTCTTCTTATAAGAAATTTAATGATTTGTTGATCATTTTCAAATACTTTCCAGCTAGTATTTTTGTTAGGGACAACTGGCCTTACAACCACTTTGATATGAGGCTGAGTTTGGTCTTTCTTGATACTTTCCACAACATCAAATGCTGCCCCAATTGCTGCAAGTCTGTTCCACAACCTCATTCTTCTTCCTTGGAATGGAACTTATGTTAAAAGCCTCAAAATATTCAATGAGATCCCATACCCATGGTTCTTGTAGCTTTTTAAGATCATTTTTGGTTGTGTTGAGTCCTCTAACTTGGTTTACAACCAACTCACTATCTCCAAAAACTTGTAAATTCTTGATACCCCTCTTCCTTTCCCAATGCAATCCATGAATCAATGCTTCATACTCAATTGTGTTATTTGAACAAGCAAACTAAAAGCAAAAAGTTGAGTAGTATTTTATACCTTGAGGTGACACAAGCATTTCTCCTCCTCCAACACCTTATCTACTCCTTGAGCCATCAAAGAATATTTTCATACTTCATTATCATCTTTACCATCTGATTTGGTGATGCTTGGGAGAGGTGGATTTTCTTCATGCAAAACAATAAATTCCCAACTCAGCTTCTTCCATTTCCTTGTATGGATCAAAGCATGCATTTTGTTTTCCCATTCATCAAGAGTCAAGTCTGGAATGTTTTCAACCTTGGTATTTGCTTCTGAGTGTTTGGATACTCTTCTTGATCAAAATTGAGCAATTTGCATTGATTAGACTTGGTACATGAGGCTCAATATGGAATTTTGCAATAGGTTCAGACTGGATTGTAGCCTTAGCTCCATACCTCATTTTGAATAGCATATGTGACCAATCAATAGACAAGTAGCCTCCAATTTTAGTGGTGAAGTCTTGAGACAAGCATAGAGCAAAGAGTGGTGGCAAGTCAATAACTGACACATCTTGCAATATTGTGACATTTGGGCATGCATGCAGTGTAAGGCTCAAACCTTTGATCACACCAATAGTTGTCACTATTGTTCCATCTAATTACACTACACCTCTAGAAATGACTTCATATTGAAGGCCTATTGATCAGCTATTTTCTGGGCATTACAGAACTACTTGCTTTCTCGAATCAATCATGTAATTGTGTACAAGATTGCTCCCAATAATTAGAGAAATATAGAATGGAGGAGGCTTCATATTTTTACCTGGTTGACCTCCTTGACTTCCTTCTTATGGAGCTGCATTAGTGAGCACCTTTTCTTGATTCTTGGGTGGCTCATTTGATGTTGACCAATTTTCCATGGCTACTTGCAATAGATCTCTTTGGCCTAGGATTGCTAATGACTCCCACATTGAGATGTTGACATTTTTTTCTTCATTTTCTCTATGATATTGAAAGGAGAAGAGCTATCTTTTATTGTCCTTTTGCTTTGCTTTGCATAACCTTCTCTTGCACATGAGCTGCTACAACTAGTACATGAGATGGTCTAGAAAGGGTTTGGGATGATTATGCACATTTGGAGTGCACTTGGATTTATAACTCCTTATAGAGTGATAGAGGATGAGTAGCACTTGGATTAGATGAATTCCCTTCCTCTAAATTCCTCTTTTAGACCTTTTGTTCACTACCACACCTTGAGAAGGAGCTTGATTTATGCCACAAAATCCTCAGCTTTCTAATTCACAAGCATAGTTTCACTTGGAGGTGCTTCTTGGGTAGTTCCTTCTGCTGCTGAATTTCTTCTTGATTTGTTTCTTGAGACACACCAACCATTTTCACCATCAAATCTTGGTTCAGAGCACCATTGAAACATGTTGACTAATTGTGAGGTTGATTACATGGGAAACACCATTCATATTCTTGTGCCATGTTATTTTGAGTTGGAACCAAGGCTCTAGATGTAGAAGTAGCATTAGGATTATAAGGTTGAAATGACTATTAGTAGGAGGTTGTCCTTGGCTTTGATTAGTAGCTTGGGCAGGTGGTCTATTGGCTGATATGGAGGTCTATTGGGTTGGGCTTGAGGCTGATATGATCTAAAATTTTGAGCTTGTTGCCTCTTAATTATCACCAACTCATTGCCTAATTTTTGTAATTGCTTCATGACTCCTAAAGCTCATTTGAGGTGCTAGGAGAAGAAGTAGAAGCTTCATTAGAATTATGATTTTTTGGGGTAGGAATGGGAGCTAATGTAGGTGTTTGGCTAGAACTTGGATTCCCATTTTTTGAGATAGAGAGGCATAGGTGGCCTAGGTGTAAGTTTATTGGCTTGAATCAAACAATTTTCAGCTCTAATAGTGATGTTATAGGCTACGGGAAAAGTTGTACCTCCCATAGATTGTATCATCATGGCTATATCAGAATTTAAAGCTTTTAGGAAGTATAGAAAATCACCTTTAATTTCGATCTCACAAAAATTAGAATCCGATCCCATGTCCTTTGAAATCTGAAGTTGAAATCAGCCATTTTCTCATTTGGTGCCCTTTTGATTGTAGTTAATTGCTCCAACAGAGATAAGTTGTCTACTTTTTTCTCAAACTGGCCACAAAGAACTATACACAATTGATCCCAATTATTAATTGATCCTACTCCTAGGCTCTGAACCACTGTAAAGCCTTGCCTTTGAAAGAAGAGGCCAATAATTTAACTGCCACATCCATCTCATTGACCTCATGAATAGCACAAACATTTGCAATGTCTTGAATGTGGTCAATTGGAGTTGTGTGATTTTCCCTAGTGAAGTATGGGATATTCTTCAATGCTACAACTGGAATTGGGTTTTGTGCATTGAGAGAAAGTGGGTTGTTTCCCGTAAAATTGACAAAAGGATTTTTGTGGTGGTGGTTGTTGATGAGCCATTTGATTGGTCTGAGAACTCTAGTTGATTAAATAAATGGCCTACTAGGTGGAGGTGTTGACAAGGTTCTATTGGTGGAGATGGTGATCTCTAAACTATTCTTCCCCTTCTTCTTCCTCTACCTGGAGATAGCTATAAATATTTGAAAATACCTTCTTCTCTTTCTCTAGACCTTGTTTGAATCCTTCTCATAAATTTAAAAACTTGGGCTGCTGAAACCACTAAAATCTTCCCTTGGATTTGTTAGATGTGTTGCTACAGAGCCTCTTAAAGGCTGGAAATTTACAACAAGAGCACACCAATCTTGCTGCAATAAAATGAAGACTTCTTTGTTGTCCCATCGGGCATGCTAGAACTATTATCACCAAATTACAACACCCTTTGAATTTCTTGCATGTGAGTTTACTGGGAAATCAAGTGTAATTGGGTAACATGGAATTATCTCAAGGTGTGGGACCTTGCAGTTGAGATAATTCTCTAGAGTAGGTTGGTTCCTCTTCTAATCTAATACTAAAATTACCCTAATGCTTGAAATATTCTTATTTAATCCTATTATATGATTCCAAGGGACTAGAGAGAGAGGAAAATTCATGAAAATGGGAAATCATACACTAAAGAGGTGATAACACCAAGAAAAGGGAGTGAGATACACTGTTCAGGGAGAAATTGTAGAGAAATGCAACTGAGAGAGACTTGGATAGCTTGACACAGTCCTAAAATAGAATTTAATACCAAATCCCCATGAAACACAACAACACAAGCCTGAAAATAATAGAAACATGCATAAAATAGAACAAAAATAACAAAGAGGCAAGGAAAGATAAGAAAATAAATGCAAGGGTTGAGATAACACCACAAACACAAATTTTATTGCTTCAAATGGTTGCACAATCCATTATATCTACAAAATAGAGGCACAAATACATTGTACATGTCCATGGCAAGGAAAGATAAGAAAATAAATGCAAGGTTGAGAGAACACCACAAACACAAATTTTATTGTTTGAAATGGTTACATACTCCATTATATCTGCAAAATAGAGGAAAAATAATTTTTACATTCCCATAGGAAGGATTATATCTCAATCGAATTGAGAAACCAAAATGCAAGAGTTTCCCTAAGTCCCATAATATCTCTCCTCCAAAATGAGAAGAGGTTACAATATATAAAAGTGATGACAAAAGAGAGAAAGAGTGAAACTCAGATTTTTGCTCTCACCCACAAAAAAATTCATTAAATGGTCTAAAAAGGGCATGGTCATCCTTAAAAATCATTCCCCACCATGTAATTTAGCTTTTGGAATAAGAAATGGGGTGCCTTACTTCATTAATTGCGGTGGTTGGGCCTAGAACTGTGCATTTTCATGCTAGATGCATTTTCTAAGTTTTCACACATATAAACTCAATAAAATTGATAAATAAAATTCCCATTTCATAGAGGACATTAAGACCTTTCCAACAATATAAAGTTTGTGAAAAATGGAGCAACGGGTCAAAAGTTATGGCCATTTTAAGTTTCACACGAAAAACTGTCGTTTTCCTTTGTTGCACGACATTTCTTATTTTTTGCAACTTTCCATTTTTCCACAGACTTTTTATCTTAGGCACTTTCCACAAAATTCTATACTATGGCACTTTCCATGGAATTTTATTCTACGGCACTTTCCATGGACTTCTATTTTGTGGAACTTTCCATGGACTTCTATTCTACGACACTTTTCACGAGACTTCTATTCTACGGATTTCTTTGGTTTTCTCAAAATTTTCACTAACTTCTTAGAGTTTTCTGGGTTAGGGAGTTAGGAAAAATGGATTGAAGCCCCCAAAAACAAAAATTCACCATTTTCTCCAGTTGTCAATTTTACCTGGGGTAAAAATGGATAACATTGTTCTTAATCAATCATCAAACACCTAGTAATGTAATCACAACTCAAAGGAAGAAACATTACAACCAAATATCACTTCAAAGTGCTACCAAGGGCCATTGAATAAGAACTTATAAAAAGAAATATGATGAAAATATGGTACACATAGGTTCCATATTATTGAAAGCTTCATAAGAAGGTCAGAACCATCGATAATCTTGTAGAGCCTCTTGAGCCATGTGAGGTTGATCCATCACTTCCTCCCGTTATTCATAAACATTCAAGTATGTACTACTTGATGGCAGAACCTTCCCATAATGAGAAAAATATGATCCCTCACCAGCATCCTGAAAGTGTTCATGTGACTAACATCATGTATACTCTGGAAGAGCCATTTCCATGGATTCAAGAGCTACTCGTGAATGGACCAAGAACAATACGACAAGATGTAATGCCCGAATTTAGGGCCATAAAAAATATCTTGAAGACCAAACAAGGTAAGAATGCACAAGTAACTTCTTTCTTTTTCAAAGTGGATTTTCCGATAATCAATATGTAGAGGTTTCCTTGCCAAAAGTTACAAAACCTACAGATGAAATGAATAAAGAGGACTATGAGTTATCATGCATCTCTTTGTCTCAATCTCCACATGAAGGTGATCCTCATTTATTCAAGGAACATGCTACCCACACACTCACTTGAAACTAATAATACAAAACAAGAATTGAGCAATTAGAGGAGCATGTGAGAACTCTAACTACTTACATTCAACCTTTCTTGCAGCTTAATATAGTGCCTCCTCCTCCTATGGAAGATATTTATTTGATCAGTATTTTTGACCATGAGATGATCAAGAAGGAAAAAGGGCATATAATAAAAGGGAAAACTAGTGACAAATGGATTAAGAAGATCCTCAAGAAAGGAAAGGAATTTCTCCCATAGGTTCTCTCTCTATTCAAATATGTTCTTTCCACCATTTTGGAAGTGAATAAAACAAGGGAAGATATTGAAAAAGAGATTATCTATGAGGATGAGGTGATCTCACTTGTGTCTAAGACGAGTTTCCTCGACTCCCACACTCTCATGAGTAGGAATGTGTTCACATATGTTGCTGAGAACTTGTCCCTAGTTTGGATATGGGTAATTAATTTTGGATATGACATGATAGAAGATGTCCTCTCTAAAATTAAATTTTGTAAACATCATGCCTTGAAGATTTTGGATGATGTTAGTAAGTATGTTCTAAAGCTTAGATCCCTTCCACTCACTGAGAATTCATCATCGAAAGGACTCATTGGTTCTTTCCAAGAGTTAGTCAAGAAAGAGGCAAGTGATCCTCTCTCCTTCAATGAGGATAATTTAAAACCCTTTCCAACATCATAAGCTCTATTTATAACATTACAAGAGACCAAATGGAATGGTTTAATCATTGTAAGGTTATTAATGATGTTTCCAAGACATGGATAAAAGTGTTAAGCTACATCCATATTCTAGAAGAAGAAAAGGTAGTACCTACAATAGTCTGATTCAAGTAGAGAATTCAAAGGAAAAGAGATCATTCCGATAACTCCCCTCAAGGATCATGAATGGATAGTTCTTCATCAGCTAAAACTTCATCTTCAACATATTATACATCCCCTCTCTCTCTATATCTATCCTTCTTCTCTCTCCATATTCTAATTTTACATTAAGAATGTAATTTTTGCTATTTCATCCTATTCACTTAAGTTACCTCCAACATTAACATTGTAAGAGTCATTTTTAATTAATAAGGAAAAGAATCACTTTTGTATCCTAGGAATATGAAGGGTCGCACATGATGGGGATAGGTGAAAAGTCATGCGGGAATAGATGAAGAGACATTTTTTTAATGTTATAAATTGGAATTGCTTCTCCATTATAAAGGGTTGGCAATTGTTGATTTATTATATGTTGTTGAGATTTATCACTACTACATCAAGTAATAAGAGATGCAATTTCCTATGTCCCTCTACTCTCTCTTTCTCTAATTTCTAACTTTGTAAACATGATGATCTTGTTAAACCAAGAAAGTTTTCATTGCCTTTGATAAATGAATCAATGGAATTATGTGTCTATGATTTTTATTCTTATCATTGATATAATTGTTATGTCCTTCTAATTGAATTTGTACCTATTCTAGTTGATGTATGAGAATTATATAAGCCTAAGAAAAACATTAACTCTCTCTCTCTCTCTCTAACTCCCCTTTACCTTCCCTCACTCAAAAATTCCTCCCTTGTACCTTGTATAGGCTCTTTTCCACATTTTTAGTGGAGTATTCTTGTGTGATCCCCAACCTAATGGCCACCCCACATATTTACTTAGTTTACATTTAATAATGGTAGCCTCCCCATATCAAATAAGGAGGGGCTCAACCCGTGATTGTTGGTACAATCCAATAATTTTCACTGCGAAAAATTATTTCACTAGCATGCCTTTTATTAGTTTTTTGGGAATTTTCCACCTAACGCATGGTGATTCATCTCACTTAGGTCTGTCATAGGCCTATTAGTGAGTTATATGACATATGAAATATTTTGTCATACAATTTTTCATACTTGTCATATGTGTCATTTTCATTGGTAGTTACATTCCATTCTAACATTATAACTCATCACTCCATCATGTGATTATGACATATCTAGGCATGGGAGTTATATAACACTCCCATATGTACTCTCTCTTTTTTATCTATGAGTATGAGTAAACCCTTTTTCTCTTGCATGATCAATTTTCTTGTGATTAATTTGTTTGTTGATTACTTGGAGCATTCTCACGTTCCCATTCAAGTGAAAAACCTTGATGTGCATGCATTCCATTGGTCCTCATGTTCACTCTATCACATAAGGTTTTCCCATAATGGTGTATAGATGAACTTATGAAAATTCCTTGTAAATTTAATTAAATTTCACAAATTTATTTGGATTTTTATGATGAATATGTACCAATTCCATGCAAATATGAATCTTTATTATGCACTTGTACCAAGTCTATGTAAACATGATAAATGTAAAAAAATGTGTTTCAATGTAATAGATAAACTTATACCAAGTCCATGTAAATGTTTTTGAATATAAATAAATTCCATGTGTATCTTAATTTATATGATGAACCTGTACTCAAGTCCATGTAAATATGAACATTTTCACAAATGTATATATAATATGTAATTATGAACTTGTACCAAGACCATGTACAACTAAGAGAATATTCCACTAAGAATGGCATATCAAAACTAGCATAACCAACGATGAGAGCAGAACAATATGCCGTATGTTTATATTTTGTTCAAATTTTATTTATGTTTATGTATATCTAAAATAACATTGTAAATAAAGAGTACACATATTATGTGGATTAGCTTTACTAACCAAATAATTATGTATAAGATCTCAATAAAAAACATAAATGTAAAGTGCATTAGAATAAAATCTATGAGACATATCAATTTCATCAAAATCAATAACTCGGTGAAGTAGGTGTAGTAGTAATACTACCAATCATAACATCAATGGGAAATCATAACAAGATGAAGGCAATACATTATTATGAGAATGGCACACCTTCAAAGTATATTTATAAGTATTATGATCAAGAAGAGGGTCAATACATAGTTTAATATTTGTGTTATCATTAGTAGGGTTAGATTCATTGGGAGCATAATATTCAATAACATGGTGAATCTTAATACAATTATTAGGAGTATGACCAATGCATCGATGATTATCACAAAGGAAATTAACATTAAAACATTTATCATGATGAACACGTGTATCAAACTGAAGTGATGGAGGGAGAGATAGAAGGTTGCACTTGAATAATTGTTGAAGCACTATATGCGATGCACATGGAAAAGGTGTGAATTATCACTAATGAGTTTGAAATATTAACTTTTTGGGTTGAGGTACAACATTGAGAATGGTTTTATCTTTATATTTTTCATCATAATGCTTTCTATTTTAATGTGTTTATCCTTAAAGCTTGTAATAATTGTGTTAGAAGGATTAACAACATATTTTATCTTATTCATGTTGAGGAGATTAGCTTCACATTCTTTCGTAGTATGACGTAAATAATCAAATGAGTGAAACTTGGTAAAGATAATCACTTCTTGTAATAGAGTAAGAAGGATTTATATAAAAATATCTTGTAGTTCATTATCTACTAAAATATTGTGCATCTTAGTAAACATAGTTTTATAGATTAGAACATAATCACTGATGGGATCATTGGAACCTTGTCATATTTTAGCCATTTAAGCATAGGAAATTTTTTTCTCGAATATTGATGAATAATAGTGCAAGAAATTAATTTTATATAGGAGTGAAATTAAAAATAGAATGCATAGGGAGATCATAAAACCACCATAAATAAAAATAATTGAGACTCCAAGGAAATATCTTGGTAAGTAAAGTGTCATATCAAAAATAAATCCAAGAAAGAAAAATTAAATGTACATAGGTTTTGTTTAGGATTACCCTTTCCATTGCAAATGGGGATCTTATGAGCAATAAAACTAACATGAAAAGGTTATGAGAAAAATTATGGTGATATTGGGTTATGAATTAATTGAGTAGAAACCATAACATGAGAAGAAGAAGACTTGCCTCATTGTAATTATTCAAATTGATCTTGTAAATTATGAACAAAATATTTAATAGAATTTGTGCTAGAAGAATAATAATTTGAATAAATATGAGTATAGATAGGATATGTGGCAATAATAGTGGTCATAGGAATAGATCTAGAAATACCGTAAAGTGGAATACTAGGTTCCCAATGAGCTAGGTATTGTATATGTAGGCATAGGATTTATATAAACACTAGATGATGGAGGAAGAGGGGGCCCAAAATAGGACTACTTCTTATATTTTTATCATAAGAAATTTTAGTAGTAAGAAGAACGTGGGTGAGAGGCTCAATATGTTGAGGATATTCATGAAGACAAACCTAAAAGTTAGATATAAGTTTAATTTGGTCTTGGTCCATATTGTTATCCTCATAAAGATCATTATCAAAAGAATTTTCACTATTTATTTCTATTTCATTTATAAGCACATTAGTATCATTATAATCCAATAGAGAAGGAATCTTACAAACATGGCGTGAAGAAAAATCCATGAGGATGTGACACTTGTGAGTAGGAGGAGAAATATTGGTATGATTGTGAGTTATTGATTACGTTGATTGCTACACAAAAATTGCATAGCGAGAAAGCATATGAAAATTGAAAAATATTGAAATCCTAGGGACTTTAAGGTTTTAGCAAGATATTTGATTAAAAATTTAGGTTCACAAAACATTTATACCCTAATTAAATTATGTTATGGAAAGTGCACAATAACAAATAGGATGCATGGTTTTTGCTTACATGAGTATTCTAATATAATTAATTCATAACTAACCATACACAATATGAACAATGCATTAATACTTGTAATGATGATAATAAATAAATGATAACTTAAATACATGTGAGGATACAAATAATTAGTTTTATATGTCAAAAAAGAGGATATCTAGATGTGCAAAATGGTGGAAAAGGAAGATCAAGGAACTATAGATGCTTCATTATTAGTTATGGAACTAGAAATTGAGTTGGTGTAAAGCCATATAAATTTTTTACAATCCATCCCTATAATTTTATGGTCTAGAATATGGATGTATGGTCTTGGAACCTTTGACAATTAAGTTTTGAAACTTCATGTGTTCTTCGCTTTCTTAGAAATGTGCTTCACCGTATGTCACTTTTACTCGCTCAACCTTGCCACAACCTGTAATCAATTACAAAAATTGGAAACCATAGAAACCTATAATTCCCTTCATCAAGTAATTATATAAAAATGATAAATCATGTGTGTGGTGAGGTTAGACTACCCTTTTCATTCAATACCATCAAACCAATCCAAGTGTTTAACTATATTCCCTCATGTGGGATAAAGCCTCATGTAGTTCTTTTATGTCCTTTTGTAATCACAAGTGTGATATAATCTAAATCCCTATTATTTCCCTCATGTCTCTTAAAAAATATATTGTTCTAAATATAAAATAGATAATGTAACCAACACGATATTATTGTGGTTTAGTGTGCTTTAGTTGCATAACTAACCATTTGTCCCTTAAAACCATTTTGATAATGCTTGGAGTGACTTTACTTTTGTTAAGACCTATTATGACCTTTACATGATCTCAATGTTAGGAAGATATACCATTGGAACTACTTGAGTAATTCAAAACTGTAATATTGGCTACTCTAAATGATGTGCAACTCCTTTTGGAAGATCTAATATCATGTTGAGTGATATTTGCAATCAAAGCTTGTAAGAGTGATAGGTTAGTAATAAAATGATATTGAATTACTTATATAGCCTTATGTAAGTGAAATATTATGATAATAATGAACTTAATAAGATGAAACGACACCATAAATATATTAAAATTAAAAATATATTCATATTATTAAAGAGTTCAGGACTATACAAGTTGATGAGCCCAAAAATGGCTCATTCTATACAAGATTTAATATTCTTGTCTTTACATAAGTGGTGGATCTAAGTGTAATTTATGAGCTTATGGTTTATTTAGAATACAATAGTAAGTATTTTTCATCGTTATTTCATTTAAAATCATGTTCATATATATTTTATATACTTCTAAAGAGTATTCGGAAAAAGATGTCAATTTGTATACATATCGTCCATAATAAGCTATTAGTGTAGAATAATGCATCGTGCACAAATCATCAACTTGGGTTGGATTTTGAGACCTTACAATACATTTTTAGAGGCCCTTATTCCATCTAATAGAATCAACTAAGTTTTTCAATCATCATTTCCATACTATAAAATAGTAGTAAAGTTCATTAGAAAGTCATCGATGATACTTGATGCCCTTTAGCAAAGTGTCGAGTTCATAAGAAAAGCACCGAGATATGATCATTTCAATGCTACAAATTCTAGGAGTTGGCATGGTAACAATAGATATTGGAAGGTTTACATGTAATCCTTGGATATGGACTTTAAGCCATTATCTATTTTAAGAAAATTCTTTTATGGAACCAAGTTACATCATTTTTAAAAATAAATATTCCATCTTGTTATTTGAGATATTTGTAAAAGGGAAAAATAAAATATGATTCTCAACAAATTTTTTTGGGGAAAATATCATGGTAATATTATCCTTAGATTAGCTCTACCAAATTAATGGGAAATCTATGAGAAATTCTTGTCATGATTTTCTATTTGAGTTAGATTATATTTCCATTCTAATAATATAGCTCTCTCCATATTTCGTGGAGCTTGATCTTATTTTTTAATAGATTAGACTCTAGTATTAGGATAGGGTGAAATATCAGTTGTTAACATTTTTAGTACCTAAATAAGGTGTGGATTGGAAGAATGGAATTATAAATGCAACCTCCCACACCACATTATGTAACTCTTCCTTATTCAATTAATCAATTTCGAAGTTTGCAGCATTGAAGTTTCTTAATTTATTTTAGTTAAATCCTCTTCCAAGGAATGAGCAAGGGCCCACTCATTCCAAAGAAGATGGATCAATGTATTTATGTTTGGAAATTCTTTTCATGAAGTGCACTTTCTATTTTTGTGATTTTTTCATTTGTATTGTGTGACATTATTTATTGTATATTTTGTTTTTGACTCACAAGTGTTTTCTATGTTTGTTATTTATTTTCAATTCAACAATTTCCTTTCCTAAAAATTTACTTGAATTTCTGCGTGAGTGATTAGATTAAGTGTGTTTTTTAATTTCATGTAAGTTTTCTTATAAGTTTATACAAGTGTGATTTTAAATTCCTGCAAGTGTGGAGTGTGGTAGAAGAGACTATTTTCTAGAGATCTCTTTCCCTATTACAGATTGCCATTAACACCAACCCTAGATTGATATCATTTAAATGAAGAGGATTGACAACCCTCATCATTTTTGTGTTATTTATGGGGACATAGTTTTATTAGGGGTTCAAATTTGTCTAAGGATTTATATCGAATGAATTGACTCACTTTACCTCAAATATTATCTCATATCACACTTGAAATACAAGTATCTAGTAAGAACATTTCATTGGAAATTTTTGTGGCACAAACTACTTAGTTAACAGTCTCGTAGATTTAGTTTCCTACAAAATAGATTAGAATTTAGTGTTATGTGATTAGGAATCTAGAAAAAAATGAAGGAATAGCCCCATTTCATAATAACCCTATTGTGTAGAAAAATAATGATTGTTAACATTATGAAGGAAGAATTAGATACGGCTTGGATGAGGAAAGTTGAGATGGATGAATTTTATAAGTAAATTGCAATCCGCCCCAAATAAATTATCAAGGATATATAAGGAAAGAATGATGTCTATGTCAACTAATTTTTTAGAATAGAATGATGAAGAATAAAGCATGTTGTTGATCTTTGTTGGTATAATAGAAAATATGCACAATACGGAAAAAATGGCCTGCAACAAGAGACTCAGTAGATGTTATTCAAAAAAAAAAATCATAAATGGTTAATGATGTACCTAATGTATTAGAGTTTAAAATTTCATCTGTTGGTGTGAAAAGCCAATTTGTGATAATCAATCTAATTAGAAATTATGGATCAATTGTTGATATTGTTGAATATATATTTGTTTACATAGTTATGAGAATTATAAAAATGAATCATTATATTTTAATGTATTTCCAAAAAAAATGATGTATGGGCATCCTGGACTTAAGAAAACCTTCACTAATGGGAGAAGTGTGTGAGAATTGGGAAATGTGCAAGAGAAAAGGATATTGTAGGAAGTATGAGTGCACAACAAAAGTTTAGAAGGAACTACCAAGGAGTAGACGGTACAACGTTAACCATGAGGCAACTAGTTGAGGGGAATACGGAAGAGATGTGAAGTAGGATGAAGACTTTCCAAAAGGAAGAAAGATATTCATGGGGACAAGAAACAAGAGGAACTAATGAAGACTGGTAGAATGTTGTTCATGATGCAACTAGTAAAAAGAAATACGAGTCCATGAGAAGAATGCTAGAATCAAGGAGGATCACTAGAGAAAGTGAATAAGACAGAAGGAGAAGCATCCTAAATCCATAAGTATAGAGGTATGTGAGGAAGAATTGCACATGAGGTAAGAACGATGCACGAAAAATAAAGGTGCATAAGAAGGAAAGAATGTCAAAAGGAAAATGGGCCAATAGAAAGGTACACTAAAGAAGGAAGATGTGTGGTAGGAAGTGGAAAACCCAAAGTTAAGGGTGTGGAGAAGTGAAAGGAAACATGCTTAGAAGGGTACAAAGGAAAAATGGGGCATGCAATGATAAGGCGTGAAAATAATAGTTTTATATGGTGACAACCAAATATGAATAGGTGAAAGGATACACTAGAAGAGTAGATATCCAAGAGAAAAAGGGGTAGAAATGTGCAAGAAGGAACTAACTAAGGATGCCACGAAATAAAGGGGACGTGCAGAAGATTTTAAGAAGAAGAAAAAATCGTAAAGCGTGAGGATACAAAACCCAAGGAGAAAATATAGAGTAATATTTGGAAAGATAAGAACAAAGGATGAGCCTACATAGTCAGGTGGCTGATGATGAGCCCAAGAAATAGCCCATTTTATACAATATTTGACATTCTTTTTCTCTACATATATAAAGTGGATCTAAGTGTAATCTCTGAACTTATGGTTTATTTAGGATAAAATAGAGAGTATATATCATGGTTATTTCTTTATAATTCATTGTTATCTTTCTGTTATCTATTTCTAATTATTATTGGGAAAAAGATGTCAATTTGTGCATATGCAGTTCATACTTTGCTATAATTATGGAATAAGGAATTTTGAGCACTAAGCACCAGCTATAACAATCTTGGAAGATCTTTAAAATATATCATATCATCTCCAGAGATTTTTATTTCATCATTGCATTAGCTCCAGAGGTTCTTTCACTAGCTCCAAAAATGTTCAATAGTTTTATGAGTGGATCCTTAAGCATATGTTTGGGAAATAATGAAAAATAGTCATCAAGAATATACCCAAACCCAAATCTGATTGCATATTCAGATTCCTCTTGAAAAATTATGCAAGTTAAAAAAAACCATCTTGATTCGAGTTCGTATGCAAAAGTTATATCTATTTTAAGGTTGCTTCAGAGTCTTCCTAGAATTCCCAACTCGCTTCTTGAGTGTCTTAGTTTTCTTTAGAGTATCTCAACTTGCTTCAGATTGTCTCAAGTTGCTTTAGAGTATCTCGGATCACTTTGGAGTGTTCTATCTTATTTATTTTGGAGTCTCTTTGGGATCACTTCAGAGTTGATTATTATAGCTTCAAAGTTGGATATTAGAGCTATGAGGATGAATACTAAAATTGTAGAGATGAGCATAACTCCAAGGGTGACATTGTTATCTATTTTTGGAATTCATTCTAAAAATATATATTTCTATAAGTATTTTATTATTTGTAAAATAAAGAAGAATCAATATTCATTTTGATTCTCAATAAAAGAGTCAGATTGTTAGATAAGCTCTCTCCATATTTTGTGGAGATTGATGCTTTTTAGATAGATTGAAATCTTAGTTGATAAAGATGTATTCCTTAAAATAAGGAGGTGGTTGGAAGCATGGAATTATAAATGCAACCTCCCACACCATTGAATGTAATCACCATTTTTCTGATCAATTCTAAAATTCCATTGTCCATTTGTAAATAGTATTGATTAAAATCCTCTTCCGAGGAATGAGCTAGCCACTCATTCCAAGGAAGATGGACATGTATATTTATGTTTATTTTTTCTTTTCTATAATTATTTTTGTTGTCTTTTTCTTCGTACAATGTAATTATTATTTTGATGTACAATCTGTTGTAAACATGCAGTGTATTCTATGTTTATTCTTTCTTTCTAATTTAGCAATTTTTCTTTCTTGTAAATTTTATTTCCTTTCCTGCAATGTGTGTTTTTCTTTTCATGTAAGTTTTCTTTATTAATTTTTTTCAATGTGTGTTTTAATTTCATGTAAGAGTGTTTCCCTTTCATGTAAGTGTGTTTCAATTTCTGCAAAGTGTGTTTACATTTATGCAAGTGTGTATTTTTGGTAGAAGTGACCATTTAACAAAATCTCTCTCTCCTTTTGCATACAACCTTCAGACACCACCCCTGGATTGAAATTATTTAATGAAGATGATTGATGACCCTCATCATGGTGACCAGATGATGAGAAGGCTAATCGATGAGTTCAACTACCCGATGACATAACGTGAGGACATAAAGTCGAGGGATATTACATGGATAAGTGTATTAAAGAGGAAAATTTTGAATTTTAAGTCCGAGCGGGAAAATGGAAGAGTCATATCAAAGGAAAGATAATTCAAAAATTTAAGGCACACGACTATAAAAATAATAAGAAACCATTAATTTGAGGTTGGTGGGAGCTTGGTGGGAAGATCTTAGAGCTCGGTGAGAGCTTGAGAGAGAGCTTACAAATATTAAGGTCATTGAATCATCCACAGGGATTGAGATGAGAGGTCAGGATTGGATATAGAGCCGAGTGAAATGAGATTGGTTTAACCCTTGAGGTGCTAGAAATTGTAAAAACAAATTGTGGGAAAATATTATATATGTCTTAATGGATTTTGATTAATGAAACATAAATAGTTTTAGTACAATTTGTTGGACTCTAAGAAATGCATACTCAGGGAGTACTCAGTAAAGTCTCCTTCCTTTCATCAATTAGAATCAGAATTGGTTCTTTATCAGGGAAAGTGAAGAAGCATAATAACTAGCGAGATCGTTAATGTGAGGCAACTATCACATAGAGAGTGTGTTCGCTAATGTGATTAGTTGGTAGATAACGTAAGTAAAGACATGATGTGATGATTGGAAAGATGGCACCAAGGAAATTATATGTATCGATGTAGAAGTCATAAAGAATATTAAACATGATGAAGAAGCTTAAGGTCTTCTAAGATGTGTGTACCCAACTGGAGCACGTAGAAGAAAGCCACCTAAAAATAAAGGTCCTATGACTAGAGGTGGTGAGGAGGTGAAGAAAGTGAAGGAATCAAGAAAGATTCGAGTGTGCAATGAAAATAACACTCAAAGAATACTAAGAGAGAACCAGGATGAGAAAGCATGCATGGAGACACAACCGAAGCTTACACAGAAAAGTGTAATAGAACATAAGAACCCAACGTGGAAGTGCCACCAAGAGAAGAGGGTTCAACTACCGGGAGTACTACGAAATATGTACTAGTGAAAGTGCATCGATGACAACATATGATAGTATCATGCTGATAAAGGAGGATTATTAGGAAGAAAGAGATATGGTCAATGAAGATCATGAATGCATAAGGAAATGTGGAATTATGAGAAGACAAAGGAAAGAGGTGGTGTGAAAAAATTCACAACAAGAAGGAGGATAAAAAAATTCCATCAATAGGAGTGCAATCTAATAGATCCCTAGAGGCGAGGGAAAGAAGAATACCTTTATAATTCCTCGGGGAAAGGGAGATTTAGAATCGCAAAGGATTTTTGTTGGGGAAGGTGCATGAGAAGATGAACATGTGAATAAGTGGAGGAAGAATGGTGAGAGTTACGATATCTCGTAAGCACTCAAAGAAGGAAGGGTAGAAAGGAGAAGTAAAAGACAGATCAAAGAAGCATGAGAGAAGTAAGTCATGATAGAAGAGTGATAGAGAGAAAAAGAGAAAATGGAAAATGGCCATAAGGAATAAGAAGAGACATTAGAAGTGTGCTTAGAATCAGGAAGGAGGATCCATAAGGAGAAAAAGATTTTGCAAGAATCGGGAACTCACAAGGAAGTGTGAGAGAGTACAACAAAGTCACCAAAAAGTAGCTAAGGATTGGAAGAGGCACTTTGGAAGAAGCATAGGAAGAGAATGAATTGTTAGATATAGAAGTTAGGAATAGTTTTTAAAGGGTTATTATATCACACACATCCACTTGAGGAGGACCTCAAGTTTAGAATACCCAATATGTTTGATGCCGGGGCATCTCAGACTTAAGAAATCCTACACTAATGGGAGAAGCGCATGAGAATTAGAAACATGCAAGAGAAAATGAGAGCATAAGAAGGATGAGTCCAAAGAAAAATTATAGAAGGAATTAATAAGGAGGAAGACTAGTATAATTTTAATCTGTGAGGAAACTAGTTGGGGGAAGAAGGAAGAGATGTGTGGGAGGATGAAGAGATACTCGAGAGGAAGACAAATAGTCATGGAGATAAGCAACACAAGGAAAGAAGAAATACTAGTAGAATGTCGATCATGAGCTAACTAGTTGAAAGAAACAAGAGGCTATGAAAAGTAGGCCAAAACTAAGGAGGATCACCGGAGAAAGAGAATAAGACAGAAGGAGAAGTGTCATGAAGCCAAAAACATAGAGGTATACATGGAAGAATTACACTTGAGGTAAGAATAGTGCATGAAATAAAGGCGCATAAGAAGGAAAGAAGGTTGTGAGGAGAACATGACAATAGAAAGGGATGATAAAGAATGAAGACATGTGACATGAAGTGGATAGCTTAAAGGTATGGGGCACATAGAAATGAAAGGAAGAGCGATTAGAAAGGAACAAAGGAAAAATGGGGCATATAAGGACAAGGTACGCAAAGAATAGTTTTTGGTGGTGACAACCAAGTATGAGGAGTCAAAAAGATGTGTGGGAATAGAAAATTCCAAAGATCTAAATGGGTAGAAATGTGCAAGGATGCACTAATGTAGGAGAGTGAGGAATAAAGGGGATGCATGAAAGACTTGAAGAATAAGATTAAATTTGTAAAGCACGAGGAGACGTAACTGAGGAAAAAGGATAGAAAAACAACCTGATAGGAGAAGGAAAATGGCGAGTCTATATGGTCACGTGGTTAATGGTGACCAGATGACGAGAAGGATGATTGGAAGATTTTGACTACCCAATGACATGGCATGAGGAGATATGCTAGAGGGATATTGTGTGGATAAAGTTTTTAAAGAGGCCATAATTGAATTTAAATTCGGTGTGGGAAAAGTGGAAGAGCTATCTCAAAGGAAAAAAAAATCCGAATGTTTTGGCATGTGGCTATAAAAAGAAAAGGAAACCACCAATTTGAGGTTAGTGGGAGCTCAATGGGAAGAGATTGGTGCTTGGTGAGAACACGTAAGAGAGATTAAAAAGAGTAAGGTCATTGAATCGACGGAGGGACCGAGATGAGAGTCTGGGATCAACCATAGAACTATATATATATATATATATATATATATAGAGAGAGAGAGAGAGAGAGTGTGTGTGTGTGTGTGTGTGTGTGTGCATGTGAACTAATATTGGTTTATCGCTTGAGGAACCAATAGTTTTAAAATTCCCATGTAGGAAAATATTGTAGATGTTGTAATAGAGAATAATCAATAGAGGATATAACCTTTCATCAAAATCCCATGTGGATCATGCATCAATTGTGCCTCATATGGATTTAACATTAAAATATGCAACAAAAACAATTGAATTAGATCTAGAAATATTGAATAAAAAATATGTTGGTGAGGAAATTTGTCAGGTGGACAAACTTGTGGACTCCTTGCTAATGCTCGTGAATCTACGTCCCTCTACTTAACTAGTGTAGCTTCCGTATATGAATGCATGTGAAAAGGTGGATTTCTGTGGTGGCATTTCAGCCGAGGGATCCAACAGGGGCACTCCACTATCCCTATGGCAATTTCTTGTAGTTATCTGTAAGGGGGAATTTTCTATGAAGGTGGGAAAGGGAGTGAGAAGAGAGGTAGGAGAACTAATGTTGTAGGTAGAAAATTAGATTCCTACATGCACTAGTTAGAAATTTCAACACATGCATTTATGAGAAGAAACAACTCTACAAATGGCAACAAGATGAGATAAGATTGTGAACTCAAAGTTTCTAAAATCTCCTCATCAAAGAGGCTACAAAATCCTTCTTCTTGTATTGATGCTTAACCAAAAGTTATACATAATGTGGGAATGGAAGAAATTTGAGAATGGAGGAAAGTAGAAGAAAATGGCTATCTCCTTTTCTTTCTCTAAGTACAATGCACTTGTGAGTTTACAAGATCAATTTCTAGCCCCGTATAATGGCGTGAAGAAGCCATTAAATATCCTCCAAGAAATGGTTACAACTTCTTCTTTGTTGGCAAGAAACAGTTTACAATTTCTTTTCAATCATTTACGTCTATTTAGATTCTTGATTCACGAAGAAACGCCAATGGCGAGAAAAACTAGACTTTTCATAATGCAGCCATTACACTCATTTTGTAACTTTGAATTTAAACCGTTCATCTTTCCTTTAAAACTTTAAACTAGATTCGTCCACGTGGGAGAAATTTATTAGAGCGGGCGTAGAGGATGCCTTTTGCATTTTGTGCCTTTTGGAGAAATGGAATTTTGGAACATTTTGGCCCACTCACCCACTTTTGATATGGTCATGACACATGGCCTCACTTGATTGGAGACAGAGTTGTGGGCCACTTTTATAATTTTACCTTTTTCAATGTGGGCTCAAAAACACAAATTGCTCCACTAGCCCACCCACCTGCTTTGACCTATAATACGGGCTTAATATTTGACTTTCTCCCTTACGTTTGGCGGGGTTGCAGCAGTCACTTTATGGCTTTTCACATTTTTTACAAAGAGGATCAAAAACACAAATTACTCCACCGACCCGCTTTGACTCTTTTGACGCGGGCTTAATATCGGGGTTGCGGGTCACTTTATGACTTTTAGCCCTTTTTACAAAGAGGCTCAAATTCTCAAAACACCTTGACGTCCCACTTGCAATTAGATATGTATACGTACCCATGGATAATGGAGCCAAAATTTGATAGGGAAGAAAATAGACTTCGTTCCCAATGTGGAAAAAATGCAGAGAAGAAGAAAACTCCTCCATTTTGAGCTCGATTTTCAAATTTCTTTCATAAACCAAGGGATTGAAAAAATACAAGGTTCGATGATCTATGGCCATAGAAAGATTTGACAATTTCATTCAAATGAGGATGACAATATAATTTTCACGCGTCCAGATAGGGAAACGGAAAATTTATCAAACCACGTAAACTGGAGAGTTTAAACAACTTCAAAGCATGAATTTCTCTATCTTTTCAGCTTCCAACTTTACTTGAACACTTCTAGAGGGTGTGAGCTCAAAATCTTCAAATTTGACTTAGAAAATGAGGGGGGGATTTTGAGGGTGACAACAACTGGCTCTAGCTTGGGGACATGACATGGGAATCTAGAATCTCAATCTCTAGACCCTGTAATTCATTGACCAATGCCTTATCCATTGGGCCTTACAGTCATATACAACTTCAAGAAAGAAAGATTAGAAGAAGGAAACACACAAGCACACAACAGGAAGGAAACACACGACACACAACAAAAGGGGAAACAAAACCACACAATGGAAAGGGAAACACACCTAGCAATCACCTATGGTATAAGGCAGGGGACAACCCACTTTCACTGATGATACAATTTCAAGTATTTCCCACTCCGAGGCAATTCTAGCAGCGTTCCATCCAAATATGAGAGAAGAAAAGTGTTCTTGCTACAAACTTTATGAATCTGGAATGGACTAAGACATAATGAGTCAAACTTTCCATGGCTGCCTTTTGGTTCTCTTCTCTTGTCCCATAGCAAGATGAAGTCTCCAACTTTGAATTCTCTTGCATTAGCCTTCTTATCAAAAATCTTCTTTAATTTCAATTGCTGCTCCTTAATGCGATCCACCACTTGGAGTATATTTTCTTCCAGCTTCTCAAGAAAGAGGATCCTCTTGTCAATGGAATCCTTATACTGACCATCTTCTATTTCCTGTAGCAGCTTGAGAGTTAGCATCTTGATTATGAGAGGAATTTATGCTTCGACTCCATATAGTAGTTGGAATGGTGACATACCTATTGCCTTCTTGGGAGTGATCCTATCCACCCACAATGCGTCATACAACCTTTTGTGCCAATTCCTTTGATTCTCGTCTACAAGCTTATGGACAATGGTCACAATGTTCTTGTTGCTTGATTCGGCCTATCCGTTTCCTTATGGATAGTAGTCAGAAGAATGAGCTAGGGAGATTCCGTAGCTATAGAAAAACTCAATCAGCTCTCTTGAAGAGAAATAGGTAGCATTATCTGCTACAATCTTCTGTGGCACTCCGAAATGGACTATGATATTCTCCTTGATGAAGTTGCATACTGCTATTTCAGTGTTGGCTTGTTTGGACAGAATGGCTTCCACCCATTTGGTGAAGTATTTTATTGTTGTGAGTACATAGGTGTGCCCCATGCTTGAGTGAGGGTTCAAAACACCAATGAAGTCCAACCCCATTGTTGAAATGGTTCTTCAATAACCACAGGCATGAGTGGTAATGCAATGAGTTGTGGTCTTCCAATGAACTGTTGGCATGCTTTACATTTAGAAACCCAATCTCGAGTGTCTGCAAAGATGGTGGGCCAATAATACCTTCCTTAGAGGATCTTGTGTGCAGTGACCATTGCTAAAAAATTCCCACCACATGCTTGGTCATGGTATGCTATAAGAAAATTTTCTTGTTGCTCTTTATCTACGCACCTGAGGAAATAACCATCCAGCCTCTTTTGTAAAGTGCATGATTCCAAATTAAAAATTTAGCTGCCTTCAGGTGAAGTGTTCTCCTTTTCTTGGAATCAAGATGGGGAGGTAATTCTCCATAAGTCAAGTAATAGAAAATATCAACATACCACTCATCAATAGTGGTAACAAAGAGAACCTGTGGGTTGTCTTTTGAACAAGTTGAGAAAGCACAATTTTCTTCACCATGTTGAACTTTGAGTGTTTCATCTTGATAATCAACTTTCACAAGCCATTTCCCTTACAGATTAGAGGGTGGATCTCCAGTCATATTCTTGAGTCTTTACAATCTAATTTCCTCTTTTAGCTCCGAGATCCTACCGTGTCAAGATGGACTTGATTTCACTGTCGGGGACCATCACCACTGTATGGGAATTGAGAATGTAGAACTTGAAGTTTTTTACAGCCTTGACCACTGCATAAGCATGCTTCTCCAATTGGCTGTATTTTAGCTCATGCTTTTTACAAGGGAAAATCATGAAAGCAATAGGTGCTTCCACGCCTTCATCATTTTTCTGAACAAGGACGCAAAGAGTGTATGTTCTGATGCATAACAATACATGATGAATTCTTTGTTAAAATCTAGAGATACAAGAGTCAGAGCCTTGGCAATGGATTTCTTGATTTCTTCAAATGCTGCCTTCCCTTCATTGTTCCATTTGAAGTTTTCTTGTGGTTTCATCATGGAAGTGATGTGCTTCGTCAACTCAACAAACTCAGGCATAAAATGATGAAGAAAGTTCACCTTTCCGAAGAATGAATGAACTCCTTTCTTGCTTGTGGGCAGGGATAATGCTTGAATGGATCTAACCCTCTCAAGATCAATGTGTGCTCCATGTTTGTTCACAATGTGCCCCAATAACTTGCCTTCTATGACTCCAAAAATGCTTTTTTTTGGATTTAGTGATATGCCATGTTTCCTACACCTTGCAAGTACATGTTCTAAGTGATAGATATGATCTCCCTCTTATTTGAAAATACTATGAGATCATCAAGATATATGACAATGCAATGCTTCAGATATTTGAAGGCCAAATCCATCACCCTTTAGAATGTAGCTCCTGCATTGATTAGGCCAAAAGGCATTCTGTTGTAGGAAAAAGTTCCCTAAGGTGTTGTAAAGGCTGTCTTAGTGCGGTCCTCCTCTGCCACTTTGATTTGATTATATCCTAAGAATCCATCAAGTAATGAAAGAATTTCAGATCCAGTGACTGCTTGCAGGATATGGTCCATGATAGGAAGAGGATAATTGTCTTTTAGTGATGCCTGGTTCAAGTTGTGAAAATCTACACATATCCTTATTTCACCATTCTTCTTCCGCACTAGCACAATGTTAGCCACCCACATTGAATGGTGGATGGGAAAGATGATCCTTGCATTAAGAATATTCATTACCTCCTCCTTGATGGTATCAAAAATCTTTGGGTTGTATGGCCTTTGTTTCTGCCTGAAGGGCTTAACACCCTGCTTCAAAGGAATTGAGTGATGCATTTCCTTTGGCTGGAAGGATTTGAGTTCATCATAAGAGTAGGCCAAGACATCTGAGTATTTCTTGAGTAATGCAACAAACCTTATTTTTTCTTCAGGTGAGAAACATTTTCTAATATTGACTATCCTTGGCTCCTTCGGGTAAAAAAATTTCTTTATCAAAATCAGTTGGGCACCGGAAGATTGCTTTTCTTTCTCTTGAATGAATGTCATGTTTGTCAAAGAGTTCTTCTAAAGAGACTATGTCTTTGGTAATTTTGTTCCCTTTCAATTTTATTACTCCCTCATCATCAATCCCTTCAATTCCTTCTTTCTCTTCTTTAGGGACTACTTCTCGGTGTGGATTTTCACCTCCTTCGAAGAAGAGATGATTGAAATTATCCCTTTTCTCTAAACATGATAGAATTTGGTTAACATCAATGAAGACTTGCCAATGATTTGCATTGTCTGGTACACTAGGCATAAATACCATTTCAATGGTCACTTTGTCTTTACCAAAAGAAGGATGAGGTGTCACTAGGGAAGTTGACACTATAAGAGAGTCAGCCTTTTCATTTTGTTTCCTTGGAAAATCTTCAATGGAAAATGTATCAAAAGATTAAATGTAGTCCCACACTCTATTTCTGTAAAGATGGAGTCTTGGATTCTTTACTTGATATTGTTGGCAGATGACCTGCTTTACTACAACCTCTGCATCACCTCAGAATCTCATTTTCTTGATTCTCATGTCCCTTGCTACACTCATACCTAAGAGTAGTGCTTCATACTCTGCAGTGTTATTTGTATTATCAAATTTCAGCTTGTAGGAAAATGGGTACAACTCATTGGGGGGAGAGTACAATACTACACCAGCCCCTGAGTCCTCTCTGGAATGACTACCATCAAATTCCATTGTCCAAATTTTATCTTCCTCTTCCTCCATGAGAAGTGGAAAGTTCTCCTCTTTTTCGATGTGAGGAAGTAGTTTCCTAGCCCACAATCTTGAAAGAGAATGTTTTCTTTCGGATCATCAGACTTTTGTATTGTGAACTTCATCTTTCTTACTGGTAGAAAATTCTTCATCTCACCTTTTACTAGGATAGTTGCAGATGACCAATCCATTTTTATCTCTCCACCCAGGTCTCTGCAGAAACTCCTACTCAATAGCATACCAAAGGATGTTGGGATGTCTGCTACTAGTATGGTTAGGAGCACCTTCTTGTCTGGAAAATCAGCTAGTGCTACCTGTGCATCTTTGATTCTTCCTACCAATGGCACTTGTTTGGATTCCATTGAGTAGCAGGTGCCATTTACCTAGGTCAAGGTGAGGCCTAGAGAATTTTCAACTTTGGCTGGCATCACATTGTCTAAGGCTCCGAATCTATGATACAATTATTTAGTTGGAAGCCTTTAATGAGGAGTGATAGGTAGAAAGGTTCAACCCTGTTGGTTTTGGAGGCATTGAGGGCTAGCAAGTTTTGGGAAGGTGGTGTGGATGGTGTGGGTAGTAAGCCTTTAGAATTAGGACTCAAGGATACAAGGTTACCACCACGAACTGCATTAATGAACTTGTCAAACTGGGTAGGGTGTGTTTGTAGGTATTCTATTTTTGAGAGCTGGACTTTGGTTTTGCTTGCATGTTCCAAAAATTCAAATGGGGTTATGGTGAGTGAGGAAGAGGTTCTGGAAATGGAGGAAGATTTAAATGGTAGAGGCTTTGCTACTTTGGGTGTTGAATTCTCCTTTTCGGGTGTAGCTTTTGATTGAACCTTAGATGTTTTTATAGGAACAACATTTAAAGGAGAATTTTTCTTAGCAACTTTTGAGCTGGGAGAAGAATTAGATGACTTACTTGGCATAGTAGCATGATCCCTAACAACTAGTGAGTCTAGTTTTTCTTTGGCCGACTCCATAGAAGGTGGTAATGGTGATCCTCTGTTGATTTTATTTTGTGTGACCTCTGGAGGAGAATCTTCTTTATTCTTCTTATCCTTTATCGCAACCATTGAGGATGAAACACCTTTCCTGGGTTATGCACAAGTGAAAAAAACACATGAGAAACTTGGAGCTTCTTCATCATCAACGTACTCAATTAGGCCATTATGCATATCAACTTCCTCAACCTCAAGATAGTTTTCATAGTCTTCCATATTTTCTTCTTCAGTTTCATCAATTTTTGCTTCCTCCTCTAGCTCTTTGGTGTCACAGATGGCATTGACTGGTGGTGCTTCAAGAGCAAGTTGATGAGGAGGTGGAGCAATCCTTGGCCTATCTAGAGGGTTTGGTCTCCTTGAAGCATTCTACATTGTGATCTAAGATAGTTACTTCTTCAAGGCAACCAAGTCATTTTCCATTTTTTGGAACATTGGATCTGTGGTGACAGAGTTTGAATTCTGACCCTTTTGTTTCCCATTGGGGCCTTTCACCTTTCCAGAAAGGATTAGATCATCATCAATTTCTATTGCAAAGTCTTGGGCTTGCCTTAATGTTCTTGGTTGGGCTCTTCTAAGGAAGAAACCTACTTCTGATGGCAGAGCACTGATGAAAAACCTCTTCAAATTATTTTCGGGAGGCACCACATCTTCAGTATCCTTATTATCACTTTATCATATCTTGCTACGAAGTCCCTCATTGAATCAAAGGTTTCTTTCTTCATTTGTATCAATTGGACGAAAATATTTTGGCAATCTTCAATGTGCTCTTGAACCTATGTTTGAATGCACTTCTTATATCTTCCCAATAGGTGATGGACCTCGGGGGTAGCATGTAGAACCATTCGGCAACTTTCTCTTGAAGTGAATCCACAAAGAGTCAGACTGACACATATTCATCCTCAACACCCAACACACTACAAGCAATGATAAATGCTGCTACATGCTCTTCAAGGAGTTGAGAACCATCCCCTCTAAATTTTGGGAAGTTTTTCTCGAGCCTCTCGGTAGCTCATGGAGTGGTTGAGCAAGAGCCAATGGACCAGTGTTTCCTCCCCATGGTACATTAGGCCTACGGGCCTCATGATCATGTTCATGCTCATGATCATGATCCCCATTCTATGTATGTTTCTATCTTCCAGACTTACTAAGGTCAGCAACTTCTACTACTGCTCTTTTGTCTGCCTTGGCTTAAAGTCTCTTGATTTCTTTGAGTTGAGCTCTTATGTCCTCATCTACTTTTGCTTCTCTTTCTCTAGATTCTTCTTCAGTCTCTACATCGTGAAATCTTCAAGGTTCTCATTGATGTATGGAAATTCACCATCCAAAGGATTGGCAACACTCAAGTTCCCAACATGACCGGTTGTTTGAGAAGGAGGCCTCTAGATTCGAGTAGCTCTTGTCTCCTTCAAGTTCCTCAAAAATGGGATTATTTTGTCCTCCTTGTCTCTATTGTTGGGTGTATCTTCTATCCACCAGCTTGAAAATCTATGCTCTTCTTTGCGGTGCTAGAATTTGTCTTTGCCTCTCTAATTTAGCAACGCATTCTTCTTCAAGGTCCGAATTCTCATGGCAATGAAGTAGTGATTGGAACTTTGTCTATTATGCTAGATAGCTTCCCTCAAATTTAAAGCAATGTCTTCTTGGATGTGGAAGAGAAATTTGAGTCTTTTCACAGGAGGGTTTCCTGGAATAGCCATGATTTGAATCCATGTGGCTTATATAGCCATTCAAATTCCAGAAATTTTTCTCATTTTCTCATTTTCTATTTTCTAACCTTGTGGTCGCATTCAGCTGCAGATGTTGCTAAATCTACCCCATGGTGGGTGCCAAAAATTGTTGGCGAGGAAATTTTTAGGTGGGAAAACTTGTGGAATCCTTGCCAATGCTCGGGAATCTAAGTCCATCTACTTAGCTGGTGTAGCTAAGTATATGCGTATGCATGAAAAGGTGGATTTATGTAGTGGCCTTTCGGTCGGGGATCCAACAAGGGAACTCCACCGACCCTCGCGGTAAATGCTTATAGTTATCTACAAGGGGAATTTTCTATGAAGGTGGGAAAGGGAGTGAGAAAAGAGGTAGGAGAACTAATGTTGCAGGTAGAAAATCATATTCCTGCACGCACTAGTTAGAAATTTCAACACATGCATTTATGAGAAGAAACAAATTTGTAAATGGAAACAAGATGAGATAATAATGCGAACTCAAATTTTCTAAAATCTCCTCATCAAAGATGCTAAAAAATCCTTCTTCTTATATTGATGCTTAACTAGAAGTTGTACATAATGTGGGAATGGAAGAAATTTGAGAATGGAGGAAAGTAGAAGAAAATGGCTATCTCCTTTTCTTTCTCTAAGTACAATGCACTCGTGAGTTTACAAGATCAATTTCCATCCTGTACAATGGCATGAAGAAGCCATTAAATCTCCTCTAAGAAATAGTTACAACTTCTTCTTTATTGGAAAGAAATAGTATACAATTTATTTTCAATCATTTGTGTCTGTTCAGATTCTTGATTCACAAAGAAACGCCAATGGCAAGAAAAACTAGACTTTTCATAATGCAGTCATTACACTCATTTTACAACGTTGAATTTAAATTGTTCATATTGCCTTTGAAACTTTAAACTAGAGTCGCCCACGTGGGAGAACGTTCATGGAGTTGGCATACGAGAGGATGCCTTTTTCATTTTGGAACATTTTGGCCCTATCACCCACTTTTGATATGGTAAGGATGTGTGGCCTCACTTAATTGGAGATAGAGTTGCGGGCCACTTTTATAATTTTTTATTGTTATCCAAAATGTGCCCCTGCTCATTTTTGTGGCTAACTCCTTGTGTTCTTACCTCTCTTGTGCCTCAGTCTCCATTTTTTATTTTTAGGCACTCAAATCTTTCTAAAAATGGCACCATTGGATAGAGCTCTCTCTCAGCTTTCCAGAAAGGTAAAGTTTTCCTCCTAACTCCTCATATTTTTCAAGTTATGGCTCGGCGGAGTTTTTGTGGGAAATTTTCCCTTAGGAGGCCCGTGGCCAATAGGAAGCCACCACATGGCACCTGGAGTGGCAGAGCATGGGGAAAATTTGAAATTTTTTCCAAAGACCAAACGGGTAAAAATTCAAACTTTTGCCCGCCGATCCGATTTTGGCCTGTTTTTGCCCTAAATTTTCAAATCACCATATCTTTCGATCCAGAGCTCGGATTTTCACGTTATTTATATCAATGGAAAGTTGGTGAAATTATCTACATGATTCTAGGGTAAATTTTGCATTTTGGTTGAGTTTGGAGAGAGAAAATCAAGAAACACCTCTGGCACGTGGTAATGGCCAGAAATGACGTTTCAACAACTAGTTTTAATGCAAAATGGGTCGCATTCTTCTTCAGCATGGCCAAAAATGTCAGGGCATGGGTATGTAAGGACACCCATATTCTTTTAATGCATCTTCATTCAATGGGGAATGGCTTCCACGTTTTTTACATGTTTTCTCTCTCCTGGGCTCGACCCATGCATTGTAAAAGCCGATTTGGCTCATTTTTAGGGGAAACATTTTTTTGGATAACAAGCTTATTCTTTCACCTTCAACAAGTGATTTTTGTAAGTATCAAACCTTCTTCATGATTGTAACAGTTTTCGCCTCTTTGATGTTGCAAATGCAAAGATTTTGATAGTGAAAAATGATAGTGCGGAACTCTGTGATCAATTTTGAGTCCTTTGTTTGTATTGTCTTGCTTCATTTCGGACCTCTAATTATGTCTCATCAGCCTATGTATGATGTTTCATGTTGCATTTTATGAAATTGTGTCAATTTTCATGAACAAGAAGTGTTCACCACTCCTTTGGTGTATCACTTATTAGTTTAGTTTCAATTTTTACACTTTCTATCTCTGTCTCCTTGGAATTTAGAGTAGGATTAGGATTCAAACCTCTACAATTGTGCAAATAACAGATCTGATCAGAGGAGTTTGAGGAACCAGCCTCTAATATGGAGATTCCTCTCTCATTTTACAAGTCCCACACTTGGAGAGAGGTTTCAATGTTGTGAAATCACACTGCTTGGATGCAAACATCAACTTAGAAACCTGATTTGCATCCAGGGGTGCTATTGATTTGCAAAAATAGTTTTTGGCATGCCAGTGGGACCTTAGAGGTCTCATTTTCATTGCAGAAAAGTTGATGTGCATCTGCTGCAATTTTCTTGCTTAAAAGAGCTATAAATTGCACATCTGGCGACTCCAAGGGGAAGAATCAGCTGGTTTTGGCAGTGCAGACCTAAAAAATCATGAGAAGAATCAACACAAGGTCAAGAGCTGGAGAGGAAGAGGTGTTGTTTGAATATCTGTAGTTATCTCCAAGAATAAGGCAAAGTGGGAGGAGAATCTAAAGGTCTCCATCTCCACCAAACAGAACTCTCTCAACTCCTCCACCTGGTAGGCCTTTCATTCAGTCAACAAGGGTTCTAAGACCAATTAGAATGGCACAAAACAACCCCTATGTCAATTTCACTGGCAGCAGCCCACTTTCTCTCAATGCACAAAATCCAATCCCAGTTGTAGCATTGAAGAACATTCCATACTTCACTGGAGAAAATCAGACCTCACCTAGTGATCATGTTAAGGATATTGCTAACATTTGTGCAATCCATGAGATCAATGAGATGCAAGTTCAAACTGCTGGCATCTTCATTCAAATGGAAAGCTTTGCAATGGTTCAGGAGTCTTACCTCAGGTTCTATTCAAAATTGGAATTAGCTATGTATAGCCCTCCATGAGCAATTTGGGGAAAAGGGAGACAACTTGTCCCTTTTGGAGCAGCTGACAACTATCAAAAGAGCTCCCAATGAGCAGCTGACTGATTTTAATTTCATATTTCAAAGGACTTGGGAGAGAATTCCAGTGGCAGTCAAGCCAATAGCAGAAGGTGCTTTTCTTTACTATCTCAAAGCTCTAAATTCTGATATTTCTATGTTGATTCAGTCCATGGGAGGCATAACTATCCCTATGGCTTATAACATTGCCATTAGGGCTGAAAATTGTTTGATCCAAGCTGGCAAACTAGCCCCTAGACCTCCCATGCCATTGTTTCCAAGTTTAGAGAGCCCAAACACTAATCAAGCACCTAATTTGGCTCCTTCTCCCACTCCTAGAAATCAGAGTTCAAATGAAGCTTCTACTTCATCTCCAAGTGCCCCAAATGAGCTTCAATAAGTCATGAAGCAATTGCAAAATTTAGGTAATGAGCTGGTTACTCTCAAGAGGCAACAAGCCCAAAGCTTTAGACCTTCCACCACTCTTTGCCCTATGTTTGTCAAGAGATTTCACACCAAGATTGGAGGACATTTGTTTGCTGATTGGTCACACATGCTATTCGAAGCGAGGTATGGAACCAAAGCTACAATCAGTCTCGAACCTATTGCAAACTTCCACATTGAGCCCTACACTCCAAGTCGATCAATGTCAACTGCTCGACATTTGATCAAGAAGATCACCCAAGCACCGATGAGGTGACACCAAGGTTGGAAGCATCCCGGATCTAACTCTTGATGAATGGGAAAACAAGGTGCATGCTTTTGATCCTTATAAGGAAGTAGAAGAATTTGAGCTAGGGTCTATTGCATACATCAAGAAGATCAGCCCATTCCTAGCATCACCAAGCCAAACCACAAGGATGACAATGAGGTATGCTTTGGCTATTTTTTAATGGATCAAGGAGTAGACAAGGTGCAGGAGGTGGAGCTATGCTTATTTCACCTCAAGGAGTAAAGTACTATTCAGCTTTTAGATTTCAGTTTGCATGCTCCAATAACACTGCTGAATATGAAGCCTTGGTGCAAGGGATGCATTGGGCAATAAAGAGAGGAATAAAGAACTTGCAAGTCTTTGGTGATAGTGAATTGATTGTAAACCAAGTTAAGGGGTAGCATGCTATCAAGAATAATCTGCTCAAGTGCTACAAGAACAGGGTGTGGGACCTCATTGAAGATTTTGAGGGCTTTAGCATAAAATCCATTCCTAGAAAAGAAAACCAAGCTGCTGACAGGCTTGCAGTAGTTGGGGCAGCCTTTGATATTGTGGAAAGCATTTAAAAGGACAAGGTATAGCCAAACATCCATGTGATTGTGAGGCCTTCAGTGCCAGATAACAATATAAGTTGGCAAGTGTTTGAGAATGACCAGCAAATCATCCATTTCTTACAAGAAGAAGCTGAGTTCTCAGCTAAAAATCAGAAAAAATTGGAACAACAGTATGGTGACCAAGTGGTACAGGTGAGAACTAACAAGCTGCCCAAGGGACTTATCACTTTGGAGTCCATTTTCAATCCCAATGATTAGTTTAGGAAAGAGAAAGAAAACATTCAGGTCAAGAGAGAAGATTCAGTATCCATCTTGGTGGAAGAGAACAAACCATTGCAAATTGGAAAGATGACAAATGAACAAGAAAGGTATGAGTTCATACAAGCTGTGTCAAGAGTTCCCGATGTGTTTTCTTAGAGCCTTGAAGATTGGAAAGGTTTCAATCCCAAGTTAGCTCAAGCACACCATTGAGTTGGATCCAAATACTAAGCCCATCAGGCAGAAATAAAGGCCAATCAATCCACACATGGAACCTCTCATGAGGAAGGAATTGAACAAGTTGATTGAGTCAAGAATCATATTCCCAATCAAGCATTCTAGTTGGGTTGCCAACTTAGTTCCAGTAAAGAAGAGTGGAGAGATCAGATTGTGTGTTGATTTCAGAGATTTGAATAGAGCATCTCTCAAGGACCATTACCCACTTCCTTCTATGGAGTAGATTTTACAAGTTGTTGCTGGCTCGAAAGGTTTTCATTGCTTGATGGCTACTCAGGGTACAATCAGATTATGGTAAAGGACGAAGATCAGTTCAAGACAACCTTCACAACCAAATGGGGAACTTATGCATACAGGAAAATGCCATTTGGGCTGTCCAACGCTGGAGCTACCTTCCAAAGAGCAATGGACATGGCATTCAAAGGTTTGATTAACAACATGGTGCTGATATATCTTGATGATATCACTGTTTTTTCAAAGAATGCAGCAGACCACCTCTCTCATTTGAGACAAGTCTTCCAAAGGTGCAGGAGATTTGGAGTGTCTTTGAATCCTAAGAAGTGTATCTTCCTAGCACATGAAGGAAATATCCTTGGCCATATTGTCTCCAAAGAAGGATTAGCAATTGATCTAGAGAGAGTTGAAGCCATAAGAGCACTACCATTGCCAAGCCACAAGAAGGCACTTCAGAGTTTCTTGGGGAGAATAAATTTTGTTCGGAGGTTTGTCCCAGATTTTGCAGCCCTTGTCAAACCTATCACCAAGATGTTGAAGAAAAGCATGGCTTTCAAATGGACAGTCAGAAGGCAAGGAGATTTTTGAAGCAATCAAAGAAGCCATCTCTCAAGCACCAACTCTCATCAACCCGAATTCTCCAAGGATTTCATCCTCTATGCATTTGGGGGTAATGATACCATTTCTGCCATTTTGGTATAGCAGAACAAGGACAATGATGAGCAGCCAATTGCTTTCTTCAGCCAAAGCCTAGATGACTATGAGGTGAGATATTCTTTTATTGAGAAGCATGTACTTGCAGTAATCAGAAGCTTGAAGAAATTCAAGCATCTAGTCTCAAACAACAAGGTTCAGTTGTTGGTCTCTCATGCGGGAGTAAAGGACTTCCTCCTCAACAAGGATTTGAATGAGAAAAGGGCAGGTTGGATCACTCATGTCATGGAGTATGACATTGAGATCAAGGTCACCAAGCTAGTAAGAGGAAAAGGATTGTGTGAGCAGCTGATTCTGGGCAAGCAAAAAGGAGTATGCAATAAAGAAGAGGTTGTTTTGATAGTTCAAGACAGCCATGTGTAAGGTAGCACTCAAGAAGAGGATAATGCTGTCCCCACTCCTTGCTGGACCCAAGGTATAATGCACTTCCTAAGCACAGGCCTATGCCCTCCAGAGATGAACAAAACCCAAAGAAGACACTTCAGATTGCAGGCTGTCCCATATGCCATAGTAGACGGTGTTTTGTTCAAGAAAGATGTGAATGGAGTGCTGTTGAGATGCATTAGCACAAATCAGATTCATAGGGTGTTGGAAGAGTTCCATGGTGGACCAGCTGGTGGTCATTTTGCACCAAGAGTGACAACTCTAAAAATCATGAAGGCTGGTTATTATTGGCCCAAGATTTTCAGTGATTGCTTTGCGTGGATCAAAAGGTGTAAGAATTGTGCATTCTTCACAGGTAAAGAGAGGCTTACTGCCTTTCCATTGCATCCAATTTCAGTTGACCAACCATTCATGCAATGGGGTTTGGACTTCATTAGAGTCATTAATCCCAATTCAAGCCAAGGGCATAAGTGGATTTTGATAGCCACAAACTACTTCACCAAGTGGACTGAAGCAGTAGCACTCAAGGAAGCAAATGAGTCTAGCATCTTAGACTTCTATGAGGGGATAGTAACTAGATTTGGCATACCTGCTACAATAATCTCAGATAATGCATTAGCATTCATTGGATCCAAGGTGACTGAGTGGGCTGTCAAGAACGGGATCTACCTAAGTACTTCATCAAACTACTACCCTCAGGGTAATGGCCAGGCTGAATCTACAAACAAGAACTTGTTGAGGATCATTAGGAGGACTCTTGATGAGAATCAGAGGTCTTGGCATACCAAACTGAAATCAGCCTTATGGGCTGATAGGATAACTCCCAAGAGATCCATAGATAACTGTCCATTCAGGCTTGTTTATGGAAGAGAGGCAATCTTGCCCATGTCACTTGAGTTGCCAACATTGGAACTCATGAAGAAGTTAGAGTTGCTAGAGTTTGGGCCCATGGAGGTGAGATATGCAGAGTTGATGGAGCTCCAAGAGATCAGAGATCAGGCATCCCAAGCAATGGAGAAGGATCAAGCTTTGATCAAGAAGACCTTTGATAGGAAGGCCAAGAGTAGATCTTTCCAAGTTGGAGATCTAGTGTTAAAATGGGATGCAGATAGAGCAAAAATGGGAAGGCATTCAAAATTTGATGCCATTTGGAGTGGCCCATACATGGTCACAAAGTGTAAGGACAACAATGCCTTCCAATTGTCTTCATTGGATGGTGAAGAACTGCAGATTCCAGTCAATGGAATCTATCTAAAGCATTACTACTAAAGGGAAATTCTCCACCTTGTAAATATTAGCTTAGGTTTTCATTCCTCCAAGTGCTTGTGCACATTGTTTTGCTATAGGTTGTTTTACTTTCCCTAAGTGCTTTGGCACAGGCTTGCTATCCCTGGAGATGTTTTGCAGTCCTTGCTTCCATTAAGTGATATTCCATCTTCCTCCTTGCAACATTCTAAGTCAATTGGGGTTCCAAACAGAAATTTTTTGACTCCATGCCCAATGGGCTGCTTCAGGAAACTGGTATCTTCATCTAGCAGGCAGATGACCCCTCTGAGTCGCCAAAATTGTTATCCAAAATGTGCCCCTGCTCATTTTTGTGGCTAACTCCTTGTGTTCTTACCTCTCTTGTGCCTCAGTCTCCATTTTTATTTTTAGGCACTCAAATCTTTCTAAAAATGGCACCATTGGATAGAGCTCTCTCTCAGCTTTCCAGAAAGGTAAAGTTTTCCTCCTAACTCCTCATATTTTTCAAGTTATGGCTCGGCGGAGTTTTTGTGGGAAATTTTCCCTTAGGAGGCCCGTGGCCAATAGGAAGCTGCCACGTGGCACCTGGAGTGGCGGAGCATGGGGAAAATTTGAAATTTTTTTCCAAAGACCAAATGGGTAAAAATTCAAACTTTTGCCCGCCGATCCGATTTTGGCCTGTTTTTGCCCTAAATTTTCAAATCGCCATATCTTTCGATCCAGAGCTCAGATTTTCATGTTCTTTATATCAATGGAAAGATGGTGAAATTATCTACATGATTCTGGGGTAAATTTTGAATTTTGGTTGATTTTGGAGAGAGAAAATCAAGAAACGCCTCTGGCACGTGGTAATGGCCAGAAATGACGTTTCAACAACCAGTTTTAATGCAAAATGGGTCGCATTCTTCTTCAGCATGGCCAAAAATGTCAGAGCATGGGTCTGTAAGGATGCCCATGCTTTTTTAATGCATCTTCATTCAATGGGGAATGGATTCCATGTTTTTACACATTTTCTCTCTCCTGGGCTCGACCCATGCATTGTAAAAGCCAGATTTGGCTCATTTTTTTAGGGGAAACATTTTTTTTGGATAGCAAGCTTCTTCTTTCACCTTCAACAAGTGATTTTTGCAAGTATCAGACCTTATTCATGATTGTAACAAGTTTCTACCTCTTTGATGTTGCAAATGTAAGGATTTTGACAGTGAAAAATGACAAAGTGCAAACTCTGTGATCAATTTTCAGTCCTTTGTTTTTATTGTCTTGCTTCATTTCAGACCTCTAATTGCATCTCATCAGCCTGTGTATGATGCTTCATGTTGCATTTTATGAAATTGTGTCAATTTTCATGAACAAGAAGTGTTCACCACTCCTTTGGTGTATCACCTATTAGTTTAGTTTCAATTTTTGCACTTTCTATCTCTGTCTCCTTGGAATTTAGAGTAGGATTAGGATTCAAACCTCTGCAATTGTGCAAATAACAGATCTAATCGAGGAGTTTGAGGAACCATCCTCTAACTGAGATTCCTCTCTCATTTTACAAGTCCCACACTTGAGAGAGGTTTTAATGTTGTGCAATCACTGCTGGATGCCCAAACATCAACTTAGAAACCTGATTTGCATCTAGGGGTGCCGCTTGATTCAGAACAACATTTACCTTTTTTCAATGCGGGCTCAAAAACACAAATTGCTCCACCGGCCGGCCCACCTACTTTGACCTTCGATGCGGGCTTAAGATTTTAATTTCCCCTTGCGTTTGGCATGTGTCTCATGCGGACTTTATGAAGTTTCTCCTTTTTTACAAAGAGGCTCAAAAACATAAATTGCTCCACCTACCCGTTTTGACTCTTTTGATGCAAAGCTTAATATTTGACTTTTTCCTTTGAGCCTGATTGGGGCTATAGGTCACTTTATGAATTTTAGCCCTTTTTACAAAGAGGCTAAAATTCTCAAAATGCCCCGATGGCCCACTTCCAATTAGATATGTCTATGTACCCATGGATAATGGAGCCAAAATTTGACGGGAAGAAAATGGTCCCATCGTTCCCGACTATGGAAAAAATGCAAAGAAGAAGAAAACTCCACCATTTTGTGCCCGATTTTCAAATTTCTTTCACAAACCAAGGGATTGAAAACAATACAAGGTTTGATGATCCATGGCCATAGAAATATTTGACAATTTCATTCAAATGAGGATGATAATATAATTTTCATGCGTCTAGACGGGGAAACGAAAAATTTATCAAACCACGCAGACTGGAGAGTTTAAACAACTTCAAAGCATGAATTTCTCTATCTTTTCAGGCTTCCAACTTTACTTGAACACTTTTGGAGGGTGTGAGCTCAAAATATTTGAATTTGACTTAGAAAATGAGGGGGATTTTAGGGTGACAACAAAATCGCACTTAATCGAACACAATTATTCTAGATAAATCACATGCGACACATGCTAGAGAAAATCACACTCTTGTGCTTAGTCTTACATCTATGAAAGTCAATCTAGAATAATCAATGTCAATTTTAAAGATGTTGATCCCCTAAAATATTGGCTAAGTACAAGAAGGTGCGTGGGTGTGCAAGGCCTATTTGAAGAAGTACGCGCAAGGCAAAAGAATGGAGGACAAGGTTTTAGGAGGATTTAGAACAACTAGTGGCACGCACACAAGGAAGAGAAAGGAATTCAAGGACTTAGCCATTTTTGGCATATCGGGTAGGACACGAGAAAAACATGACCGAATGCGCATGCGAAGTGGATAAGGTGCCGGTCTGGAAATTTGGTGCCCACAAAAGGAATATACCTTGCGATAGAAGATTTCAGAAGGTCATCATGGCAAAGGATGGAGAGCTCACATCTGAAGAAGCATGCTCCCATGGAGGACCACTTGGACACATGGCAAGTGATCTACAACTTCAAAAAGGCATGGTGGTGCTTGCTAAAGCTATATATATAAGCGTCTCGGTAGAAGAAAAGGGAGAGGATATATAGAGATACCGAGAATTGAAGAGAGGCGAATCCATGCAAGAATACTCGTGAGAGCTCCATGGGATGGGTTTAGAGGATCTGTAAGAGTATGTTGTATCAAAGGGATGGGTCTGAATAATTTTCTTTGTATTATGAAAGGCTTAAGTCCAGTTTCGATGCATGACATTGGTCTACACTATTATATGAATTTGTGATTGCCTTAGTTAATGTAATGTGGTTATCAATGTACTTAATATGAATATATGTTTGGTTGCATTTTTGCTTACATATGTATGGATCGGTTTTATATATGTTTCACATGAGTGGGTGTAAACCCCTATGTATTTCCCTTATGTTATGATTCAGATCTATATTTTGTAATGCTTTTCTTATTTGAATGAATACATTGGTCTAGAAGTCGTTCTGAGCTCTAAGATAAATGTATAGTTCATTTCCAGTTTCTTCACTTAAGTTTCTATCATAACTAATGCATTATCACATAACTCACATAAAGGAGGGGCTCGACGCCCATGTGTGCCTTGGGTGAGCGCCAAAGACCCGCTAGGTGATACATCGGTGCGCATGGGATTTCCTTATTCTTTGAGAGGACTTAAAAATGAATACAACAAAGCAGAAAGAAAAATGGCTTGCATTCTATTTTAGAAATAATCATGATCCAAACACACATGTGGTGGATCTTATGGTTAAGGTGAGTCAACCCGTAATATTGTATGTTGTTTTAAAGGAAGAAGAGCATAATGAAGTAATGGATGCATACAATAAGTATTATGGAGATATTGTGTTGTTTGATTCATCTCAAATGATAGAAGTTGAGAAAAAATTGACATGAATACAATCTACAATCAAACCAGGTAGTAGCTAATTCATCCAATGCACAGGATTTGGAAGAATTTCTAAAGTGTATTTTTATATGACATTAAAATTGAAAAAAGATGGCATAAAATAATTGCATATGTTAGTAATTTATTGATATGGTGTTTCTTACAATAAAACCCTCTAATATTTGAATTTTTGATTGAATTTCATGCATCATGTCCAAAATAAATCCTATATTAATTCACACTTGCTATAAAAATTTCTAATTTTGCATTGCCTCATAAAATTGCATGCAATTCACACAATTGTCACATTTTTGGACACGCCAATATATTAAAAATACCTTAAAAAATCATGAAGAAAAAATCTTCCAATTTCACATGATTGCTAGGGGTGAGTTGGTTCACCCAAGTTTTAAGGGAAATGGGGCATGAAAAGTGCAAACTATTTGTTGTTGATTTCACTAGCTGATTTTATGCATTTGTTATTTGTGCCTAACAAAATTAAAAAAATTCTAATTACTTGTATGATTGTGTTTATCTTGAATTTGGAAACAATTTTTTTAGTTTAGCCAAATTCACTTCTACATTTTTACTCATGATTTCACTTAATTTATGTCAGTCTTGTTGATCATGAGGATTTCAGTTCAAAAAAATGATGAAAGTTTCCAACAAGGTGAGATTACACCTAAGAGTAGACTAGGATGTAGGAATTTAGATTGTATCTAATGAATTTTGATATCCAAATGTTTTAAATCATGTAAATAATCATTTTTGGAGGTGTAGGCAAACAACTTATCTATTTATAGGAAGTTTTCTGAAATTACACAAAATCGAGATTTTTTCTTAAATGATAAAGGATTTTATATTCACATAAAGGATAAAATGGGCTTGGATTTGAGGGTGTTGTCCCTCAACTCCACCCTATATCCCGATAGGAAGCACACAAGGGGAATTTCCTTGTGACCCCACTAAGGGATTCCACTTCCAATTTTTCCAATCAAAGAAAAATAAAGATGTTGGAGAGCCCGCATCGAAAAATGTTGCTATTTTCTTTACTCATGTTGAAAGTAACTTGGGAAATGTTGCTAAATAAGATCAAGAATATTTTTGTTGTGGGAAACATGATGAATTATTAATAAAGTTGTTTTGGAAGAATATAAATATTTTTTAGTTGCACATGGAAGTGGAAAAAAATTATTTGCAACCCCGGGAAAACTATGACCATCAAATCTTGAAAATTCATGTATGTTTTCTATCTATTTATTAAAATTTTATGCATCTCATACTTATTATTATTTAGCATTCCACCACTTGTTAAATGACCACCAAAAACTAGGTATCCCAACAATAAACTTTCAAGTCAACCTTGAAACCACCACCTTCAACATTAGCATTTACAATACGCGGCTATTTAAGTTTCCATAGCTACCACTTATTGTGAATTTATTGAAAGTCTAACTCAAATTCATCTATATTTATAATCTGTCAATATTTTTCTACATAATTTATAAATAAAAATATTTGATGACATTTTCATTTTCATTCCACCCATATTCAAGAAATAGTCGAAACTATATCCACCAATCATAATAAAGAAATTTATCTAAGGGATTTCTTATTTTCCACAATAAATTTCATTGAAAATAAAACTAGTTCTTGAACCATCATCCATCCATTAGATAGGTTGTAACAATTTATTTCTACATAATATTTATGTCAACATTAGTTGTCACTTGACATTGTTGATATTTTGCTTGCATGATAGTGTTTCCTTTCAAGTTTGTGTAGGATAATCTCATGGTAAGGAGTGATTTTCAATAATTATGATAATAAATTGATACAACATGATGGGTTATATTTTGAAAAATATTGAAAAGCAGTATCAACATATATCCGCAATCATGATCAATTTAGTCCTTATGTTGCTATCTTGCAACTATCCTTGATCGAGAGATGAATAAACGTCAAGTATAATGTTGCATAAAGGAGTTCATTGGAATAATGATTTCATACATCCTTTCTATAACATTTTTCTATGTCATAATTTCTCATAACTTCAAAAGTAAATAAACCAATAATGAAAACCCTTAGGAATTTTTGGTGGTCTTTGTTTGAAAATAAGCTTACTAATGAGACAAGCAAGTAAAACAAATCCTTGATTAGAAAACCAGTATGTTGGTTAGTCAAGGTAAAAATTAAAAAAAAAATGGAAATGTTGAAAACCAGCAATGACAATTTTCAAAAAAAAAAACAATAAAGTACTTGGTTTCTTACATTTGTGCTCTTCTTTTTTAGCATAAGCGGGATTGCAATTTTCTCAACATTTTCCCCAAAACTTTCCATTTTTGACAATGGAAAGACAAGGAAGTTTCCTATTTTATTTTTAAATGTACTTGTGAGTTTTATAATTGCTATTATCCAAAAACTCTCCTAGTTATTCGGGTAACTTATATACACATTTTGGCTCTCAATTCCCCATTGAAGGCTGCACACACTCAAGTTCAATTGACATAACTCCTTAGTTGCAGTTTCCCCTTGGTGCCCCTTCTTTTTCCTCAAGTGCCCTTGTGCACTTTCTGTTCTCTCCTTCCTTTTATTTTCCTCTTTGTTCCACTCCTCCCTTGCGCCCACCTTATGCACTTTCACCTTCTTCCTAATAAACTTCTTCACCCTGCACGCACCTCGGACTTGCTTTAATAAGCTATGTACATGATCTACTCATGCACCGCGGTCCATTACTTTGTAATAGTTGCACCTTGACCATGCATTCTCTACACACCAATTTGCCTCATTTCCCACACACGTCGCGTGCACCCTTTTGCGCCTTCCTTCGTGCGCCAATCCCTCGTGCCCTCATTTTCAATCCTCTATGCCAAGGTCATATTCTAACATGTTTGAGTGTGCCATGCATAACTTGATCAAAGCGTACTAATAGGGCACCGAATCCTTGCAACAAATCAGCAAGTGGTACGTGGCGAAATGACAAATATTTGCACAGTTGGCCATCATTTCAGCAATCCGCGCGGGCCATGTGTTTTTCATGCGCCGATAACTCTGACATCTTCGAAAACCTTATATTTTGATATAGAGCTCAAATCCACATGTGCCTAGACTTGTCAGAAATCTATTGACATTAGCTACAATGCTAGAAATTCAAATTCAAATTCTTGGTGGATCTAGTAGGTGAGAAATGGGAAAACGTATCTCTAAGCATTAATGAGAAGATATGATTGCTCTAACCACTTGATTTGATATGATCCACCCTCATTTCTTCTTCAACATGCCAAACAGGCTTGGGGAAGCGTATTTCACAGATCTACAACTAGATTTTCAAGCATTGAATGCTTCTTGTTGGTGGTTACATTTCAAATTCAAGTTTTCCCCCTTTCTTCCCTTCTTCCTCCATGGATTCATCTATAAATATAAGAGATAGACTCATTTTTATGTTGGATGCTCTGGATCCTTACACATTTTTCTAAGGAATCCATACTTTATGTATTTTGAGTTGACAAACCTCTAGATCTAGCTCTTTCATGTGGATATCAGCCTCCTTCATCATTGTAACAGATCTCTGTGCATTTTTGGAAGTAATAGAAGCATTGTTTTGTGACTATTCTCTATCCTAATGTGTTTGCATTCCTTCTTTTGCCTTTTATTTTATGTTGCGTGTTGGTTGTGCCATTTCACATCCCTTGCAGTTCTTTATTTAGTTATGTTCCATGAGAATGATCTGGCGAATACATGTTTAACTGTGCTACTCATGCCTAGCCTCCTTTCACACATTTCCTTTCATTCTCTCTCATAACAGATAGTGTTCATCCCTCTTTTCTAGTGCTATCACCTTTTAGTGTAGTTTCCTTTTATGTCATCCTTCTATCCCTGGTCCCTTGGCATTATTAGCTTAGTTTCCCCTTTCAGCACTAGGAATAATGAGTAGCAGTAGAAATAGATAGAGGAACCAACCTTCTTCGGAGATCCATCCCAAGTGCGCAAGGTCCCACAACTTGGGGACAGTTCCATTGTGGTCTCAAACACCTCATCCCTTCCAAGGTCTAAGATGCGGGTGCATGTTTGAGAAACCAACAATTACATAAAGATCAAATTTTTCATATTATGCATAAGATTGAGGATGGAGAAAAAACAAGAAAATCCAGATTATTCAAAGGCAATCATCTATTGGTATGCACTATGATTATGTTGATGGAAAATAAGTTTTCTAAGCTTAATATTGTGGAAAATCAAAACTACAAAATATATTGAGAGAATTTTATTTGCATGGATTTACTCCATGTTTTAAATTCTCCATAAAAAATTACAAGTTATGTTTATGTTATGTTTTAATTTAAAAAAAAGGCACAATAGGGGGTTATCCACACAAGAACCAACTCCTACCTTAAAGAAAATAAATAAAAAAGGAAAAATGATAAACAAAAAGAGAGAAACAAATATATGGAGTGACTAGATAAGTTTAACACAAGAACCTATGCAAGAAAACTTAAAGAGAAAAAGAAAGGAGCAAGAAAGGACATAAGGAAAACCTCCACCATCCCTATTAAATAAGACACCATCCCTATTTATTTCCATAGATCTATTTCCCCTTGTAGACACCCATAGTTATGCCCAAGTAATTTAAAATACTTAAATTGCGCTAATTATCCCCTTTCTCACAAATCGTCAACATATCATCAAAAGTGCTCATATTCCCTCTTATTGTTGTTAATTAATTACAATACACTAATTGATTAAGTCACCTATCCAACTAACAACCTAATTAACGACCTTCCATTAATTATTTACCCCTTCTATCTAGACTAATTAATTATTATTAATTAATTAACCTTCCTCTTCATTTAACTAATAAATAAATATTTAATTGATTTAATCCCCTCCTAATAGCCTAAATCGTACTAATATTCCTCTTATTAGCTTCTATAAGCTTACATCTACCTATTAGTTAATCACTTTTGATTAATTATAACACCCCAACTGCCATGACTTGCTAGCATAAATTAAACCCCTCTAAAGTAAGGTTACCTTTAATAAAGCAACCTTATCCATTCCTAATCATGTTTTACATTTATCCCACATGCAAAGGGATGAAGTTTTTCCTTTATCCATTGGGCTATATAAGGATCCCTCCTTCTACCTTTATACCTACACCTAATTCCCTTGAGAAAGCAAAAGAAAGCACATAGTCTTGCACTAAAAGCCTTTTGCCATTCTCAAGCCCTCCATCCTCCATCTTGAAGAGCTAAGCCTCACACCCAAGCATCCTTGAAGGATCAAAGCAAGCCATATTGTTGATTGCCATTAGACTACATAGGTCCATTTGATTTGAGTAGGAAATTTAGAAGAATAGAATTCTTAATTTGCATTATGTTTGATTTCATTATTTCAAAGTTATGATGCTAGTGTAGGCCTTGTTCATTTCTTCATCTTGATGGTACTCTTTCTTGTTTCTAGCTAGGTTAGGGAACTATTTTAGGTGGTAGTTCTTGCTTTCAATCTAACTTAGGAAAAAGAATACTTGTACACATTTGGCACACCGGTGGGACACTTAGTCCCATGGCATTTTAGCTTAAGTTTCATTGTTTTGGCTAATTTTTGATATACACATGTAGTAATTAATGTCCATTTTCTTGGAATTTTTGCTAATTTGATATGTGTAACCTCATGTTCATAGCCATCATTTTAATGGGTTATTGTCATTCTTAAGCTAACTTGTCAAAATTTGAGATATTGTGAGTTTTCTTGTGTTTGTTGTTGTATTTTGGTTGCGGGTCTGGCACAGGTACATTTTTAGGGGCACATGTGCGGTTTTTGTTGCGCACATGCCTCTCTGGTGGCTCAAGCCACTTTCAAAACCTGTTACTCTATTTTTCGACCCCGACACATGCACACTAACCCTAGCACACACACCCTAACTAGCGCGTAGATGCACTAACCCGAGTGTAAATTCGTTTCATATTGTACCTTCACTGCATTCTGAAACCTGTTAGATCGGCACACATGCCCTAACCAGAGTCCACATTTTGTTTTAATGGTGTAGGCACATTTTTGGTGACACAAACATTCCGACGGAATCTGGAGTTGTTTCAAAAGCTTGATGGCACACACATTTTCCTGGTGGCGCACACATTTTTTCAGTGACGTAGTAGTTCTGCTTCTATTTTTTTAGGAGTGGCACATATGTTGTTTTTGTGGCGCACATGCCTCTCTGGTGGTGTAGGCACATGGTAAGTAAAAATCCACAGAGTGGCACATACGCCGTTTTTGTGGCACACACACCTCTCGGGTGGCGTAGGTGTCCTTTTGTATTTTTGATATTAAGGTGTTGATGTGCTAACCTTCTTGTAGGATTATCTAATCATATATTTTTATTTGCAGGCTATTTTTACATGTTTGTATTTGATTAGGTAATAGTTTACATTGTTTACTTATAGGAATAAGATCACATATACTCTTCCCTTACATCCCTTGGGTGATCTTGGGAATCAAAAATGATTCTTAGGTCCTTTTGATGCTTTGAAGTTGTTAAGAATATTTGAGTAGGAATTGGCTAACTTGACATAGATGAATTAAAAGTGTTTTCCATTTTGATATCTTTTTAGATTTTGAAGACATCACATATGCTCTTCTCTTATGTCCTTGGACGATCTGGAAAATTAGAGATGATGCCTTCTCTTTTGATGGAAAAATACTAAAAATCATCATACAGGACCAAAATTCCATCGCTTGCCAAAGAATGGAGGAATCAAAATAAAAGTCAGAAAACTACTAATATAGTTGTTATACAAGTTACCAAACAGTGTTCGAGCAAACCACATCTAATTAAAAAAGATAAAATGAACAACATATTCAAAACATTGTATTGTAGGTTTCAGAAAAGGGTACGTCCCTCTCCACTCAATTGGAACATAACCCCTTTGGCATAACACCTTAAGCTACAACAATGGGGGTGGTTCCAGGAACCCCAAAGTAGTCCACGCAAGAGGGAACCTTGTGGACGAAACAGAAGTGCTCCACACTACCTATCTGACTAGTGATTCCTTTGTGAGATAGAGTTACAAGTTGTCCCTATGTGACCCTTTTAAGTACATGATGGATGCATTTACTACCCACTGTGCTTGAAGGGGGAAAAGTTGAGATACTCCCAAGATAGTCGGGACTATTTGGGTAAATTGTCCCGCTCATGGATAATATTTGTAACACCTAGGATGAGAGAACCACCTAGGAAAATATACTTTGGCTAGGAGCCCACTTTGACCATTCTAAAACAATGTTGAGTTGTGAACCGTATTTTCATTGCGAAATGTGTGACACGTTACTTTCACCTAGTTTTTACTTGCCTTAGGGAAAGGCGAAACTCTGCTGAAGTGAAGCCAACATTTTTCATCTTTTTTTTTTTAATTTTCTTCCTTCACATTCTTTTGACACTTTATTGATCAGAAGAAGGGTGACTACCTTTTGTTACCAATCGATCAGCTTCGCATCACTTTTATGTCCGTTTACGCCCACCCATGTTTGTGGCTGGGTAAGTTAAATGTCTAAAGTGTGCGGAGGCATATTCACGTCATTGGTAGCCATTGTGATCTTGATACCCATGTCAAGATCGTCATTATAGTTAGGCATGGTTCATCACCATGGACTTCCTTAGAAGAGTTATAAAGGAAAAATTCTATCGGTATGTTATAAAGAAAAATGAAAAATTGTCACACAAACAACAAATAATTAACCAAAGATAAGGGAATACCATCTCAAGGTAAAGGAAAGTCATCTTCATCACCATAAATTGAAGGAATGTCTCGAGGAGTTGTAAATACACCTAAGGTAAGAGGTTCCTTTGGCAATGGATTTAGTAGCACATGTCACATTTGTGGAGAAACAAATCATAGAGAATATGAGAGCCCACATTCCCATAATGGTGATAAGTGAGGTACACGCATTACAAAATTATAGGAATATGGATTGCTAAATTATTAAGAATAATCATATATGCGAGAAATATTCATGTTTAAAAACTCATTGTTGAAACTATAAAAAGAAGAAATTGACCTTGAGTTTAGGAGAATTTTTATAGGATGTCACATAATTCAAGGGGAAAGGTCTGCAAGATGACAATGGAAATTGGAAGAAAAATATTTTGGTGGTAGAATATATGGTAGATGAGTTTAATATGAAGATAATTGAACATTCAAATCTATATTTAGTTTCATGGTTGCAAAAGGGACACCAATTATTGGTGAAAGAGAAATGTCTAGTTGTATTTTGAATTGAGAGATATGAAGATGAAGTGATGTGTGACATCATGCCCATGGATGCATATCATGTGCTACTTTGTAGTCCTTAGAATTTATACCTAAAGGTGTAACATGATGACCACATAAACACCTACAATGATGCACAATGATGGATGGAAGTATACTTTGAACCCATTTCAGGATATAAGTGAACCAATACCAAAAAAATTTCACTCTTAGGTAAGTTGTTCTGAGTAAATTCAAGTAGGATAGTGCATGTTTTTTCTCATAGTTAGTTCTACATAAATGGAAGGCATGGGAAATGATGAGGAAGAGAAAGAAGTTACACAATAAGTGAAGGATATATTCAAAGAGTTTTGGAAGTTGTGTTTAGTGATTTACGAAAGGTTACCCACCTATGAGAGACACTAGTCACTGCATAGATTTAATTCAAGGATCAAGTTTCATTAAAATATGAATCCTATAGGATGATACCATTGGATAATTTTGAGATATAAAGTTAATTCCAAAAATGTTTAGGTAGATTAATCATCAGAGAGATTATGATTCTAGACATAGTGCTTGACATTCTTAGCATAAAAAAACGGTGGTGAGTGGTTGGTGCACCCTAGTCTCAATATTATTTCATAACACAAGTTTAGAATATATTAAATTGATCCTTCAACAATAGAGCATTCTTAGCAATCCTAGAAAGGCCTAAAACTAGAAAAACTATCAAACAATGCTTCCATTGCTCCTCCAATCACCCTACTCTTCATATGTACCTTACATTCTTTGTTATTCAACCCTCCATATGATTCAATAATAAAGAAATAAGTCACTTTCCTATTTTACTCAATCTTCCCTTAAGCCTTCTAGATTGGCTTCTAACTCAAAGCATGAAAGTTTACTCTTTAAGCCTCCTTTACCATCTCCACTTCTATTCACTATTCACACACCTCAACCAAGCTTGGATTAACTATAAAATTAAGTTCAAGAAATTCAAAGCATCAACTTTTACCATACTAGCTTAAAATGTCTTCTAGCTCCCCTTAAGACAAGTGTCCTAGAACAAACATGCTTGGAGGGATTTAGAGGTACCCATGAAAATTATAAACTCCATCAATTCTCTTATATGGTTCCTGAAATGTGTGCAAAATTTTAGGACCTAGTTCTTTGTAGTTCTCTCTCTACTCCACTTTTCCACTCTTAGGCTTACTACGCCAAATTAGGCCCGGGACAGTCTTGCTTGGTTTATAAATTTGTCTGGAAAAGATTACACTACATAAAATCAATGTTTTTAAGTACCCATTACATAGTTCTAACTAAGAGATAAGTTTCAAGGATCTACTCCATGTTTAGAGGTCACCTCCTTTGTAAAATCATCCTCACAATTAGCCCTTGATTGTATTTACTCATCTCTTTCCAAACAATTATGAAATTAGGAAATTTTAGCCTTTAATATTTCAAAATTAGTTTAAATTCCCCTTCTAGAATCCCTTGGCAAGATAACTTAGAGTTATCAGAGTAGGAGGAATTGATTTGATACTCAAGAAGGAAAACTCTAACTTGCATATAGTAAAACCTTCATAGAACATGTGAGTTTGAGAAATACTTACAACTTTCTTTGAATTCCTTTTATAAACACAAAATTGGGTCTATAGATCCTTTATGTACCCACTTATATAAAAAATTTACCATTCAAGCTCATAGACCTTTAGGAAAAGGAGAACATCTAATTTTCTTAGTCAAATCTGTAGGTGTTTAACCTTGATCAAGTATTTAGTGCCTTCAACTCCTAAAATATTACAAAGCATAGATTCTTCAAGGAGACTGAAATTTACCAATCCTTAAATTATCCTTATTAATAGTTAATCAAACAATAGTCTTAGAAAACTCCTTGCACAACCTTCTTAATAATGGCATGACACCGTAGTCATGCACAACTTTAGTAGTTCCTTAATGTCTCAAGTTTACTAGAATCCACAAATGAAGTCTAATATAATGAGACTATGATAAGGGTGTTTGAAATTAGGGATAACTCTTCCCTTCACATAAATAAACCTATTCTACAAAGTTCATCATCAAACCTCTCCTACAACTTGTTCTTACACACATAGTTGAAGACATGGTATTATATGGTTCTGAGAAAGAGTCTACCTTTTTTATAACCACTCCTCATTTTTAATACATACATCCTTTTAAGAAGATTTCCCATCCATTTTAAGCATTAGATCATTCATTAGGACTATAAACCTCATCTATTTCCTTATACCCTACCTGGGGTTTCTCATGAGCACGAGAGGAAGTATAAAGCAAGTTTTAAAATTTTCTCTCACAACCAACCCTCTATCTTGTTATGAAAGGTCTGTACCAACATAATGAACACTCCTAAGCATAAATCATTGATTAAAAATTTCCAAAAACATGGATCCAATAACTTTCATGCACTTTGTCACAGAGATAGTAGCTTGTAAATAATTACACACAATCAATGAAAGATTCATGTAAACTAACAATATAAAAGCTTTGGAATAATCAAAAGTACATTGTAGGGATGTAAACAAGTCAAATGAGAATGAAGTAAAAGGAGTATCAAGGATTCACCTATCTTTTCATACAAAAAATGGTCTTTTCTTGACTGTATCTAGGCATTTACAGTCTCTCCTTCATCAAAATAGAGTTTTTCCCATTACATTTTTCTTTTTCTTTTTCTTCTCCTCCATGATTAACACCTTCCTCTCCTTCATAAAAACACTCTATTGGATGAATAATTGGCCTTACACTTGAATTATTATCTTCTTTTAGTTTACTCACTTTCATGTTTTGAACCCTAACTCATTTTTTTGACTCATTTCATTTACACATGATCTTTCACACACAAGGAGAGTATTTTACCATTATTTGACATTACATGGAATTAAAATTACTCCAAAAAACATGTACTTTATCTCCAAAAGTAATTTTCTAACTATTAGGACCACTAACAACTCCAACATCACATCATGACTCAAATGACACTTACATGACATCTAGACTTCCTAGAACATCTTCACATACCAAACTTTAGACCAACACGTGAAAATGAACACTAGGTAAGAGATTCTCCTGCATCACCGGCACATGTGTATTTACTTGATGACCATAAATAATATCATCATTAAGTACAAGTTTCATCACCATGTATGGATCACACTATGGAATGTTTGAGTGGAGATAAGTATTTAAACAAGGTTGATTTGAAGATGTGATAACAAAATATTTACATAGGAGAAGGGGATGAATGAAATATAATGTTTAAGACTTGAAAAAGATTATAGGATTGACTTTTGATGCCATTTCAATTGAGAAATGTACCAAGTACTTTCACAATGTTGATTAATCAATTCCTAAAATAGTTTTTAGGAAAATATGTGATCATGTAATTGGATGATACTTTAATTTACAATAATACATGTGGTGAACATTTTATACACATTAGGTAGGTGTTGCATATATTTAAGGAAGAGAATCTACTAATTAATTTCAAGAAATTAAGTTTACGTAATAAAAATTGGTATATCTAGGATTTCTAATTTCGAAAGAGTATTGAAGATGGACCCCAAAAAGGTTCCTATAATTATGGAATGGAAATCACTTTGAAGTAATTATAAGGCATGCATTTTAATGGGTTAGATATATTTTACCATAAGTTCATCAAGATATTTAGTAATATATGCACATTGATTATAGAGGTCGTGAGGTGAGATAGGAATATTTTTGTTTGGAGCATAGGAGCATAAAAGAGTTTTTATTGACAAGTGCACTTTTATTAATAATAAAAGTATAGTATAACACCAATAAAACAAAAATGTGGAAAACGTCACACCCCATAATGTGGATCAAATCAAGCCAAGAGGGCTTTGAGAAAGACACCATATGACCTCACGTGGACATATAAAATCTATAGTACATAATAAAAGTACATTTTTAATCAAAAAAGGTACAAGAAACAAAAGTATCAAATAGCACAAAAGATCATGAAAACTAATCCACAATGGTAAACATTTCAATCTGAGAAGGTGGAGGTGGAAGGCTATCAAGATATTTCCCTAGCCATGAGAAATGAAAAACTCCAACACATGTAATTTCCCATGCGAATGGGTACCCCACCCACTACCACAATCTTCGTTGAGTTAGTTGAAAACTCCACTATTATGGATGTGTGAAGGGTGCTGATATTATAGAGGAGAGAGATGATATCATAGAGAGTAGATTCATCGAATGTTATAGAGGAAGATATAAAAGCGACATCCATACCCCTAATAAGGGGAGCAATGGCACAGTGAATCCAATGGTATGTGGCTAACGTTGTATGAAGTGTTCCCCCAATGTGTGAGAAGTAATTATAGGTGTTCCAATTTCAGATAGAATTTATCCCCTTGGACATAGATCTAAAGTATCATATTGGAGATCAAAGTAACTTTATTAGTCATAGAGAATTATTATCCATAGTAGTATTATGTGAAAAAGTAAAATTTCTATATTTCTAAATATGAAAGAGAATTTCAAAACTAATTTTTTTCTAGTAAATATTGTATTTTGCAAGGAGAATGACCTAATACCTCATGATAAACATTTTCCATGTAACAAATTTAGGGATGAAAGATTGGAAAAGGGTATAAATCTACTTCCATGAAGATTGGGCATGTGTTAAAAACAAGAAGATGTGTTTAACAAACTCTATTTGTTAGCAAATATGAAAAGTAGGGATTGAGACCCCCATATGCTTAAACTTGTCTCCAATAGGGAGGCCCGATACATATGACATAAAAAAATTATCTTGTTTCGAATCAATGTGTTCTTTCCATATATTATCAAACCTTATAGACCAAATCATATCCCTAGATTTGATTTTCTAATGGTGGTTTAGTGAATCACCTAAAATATGTTGAGGAGAACAAAGATGGTAGCTAATATGTGGTTTTTACCGAAAAAAACTATAGTTGAAGTTCAATGATAATATCTTCGATAGGGCACATAAGAGGAAATCCTAATTTTATGCAGTAGTCATCGGGTATGTAATTAATAATTTATGAGATTGATTCAATGTCCTCATATTTTAGCTAAAATTTAGCTTTGTGCATATCCCATGACATCCATTCCCAAGTAGATTTTAAAATAAGTCACCAATAACTCGATTCCATTTTTTAAAATCCTATTATTTTTAATCCAGGATACCATAGCAAATGGGACATTATGAAAATTAGTAATGAGAAACAACCATAAACAGAGATAGAGTATTGATATCCTAGATATGAAGCCACCACTAACCTAGATGAGATTGGGTTTGAGTAGATCACATGATTTCCATATGTTCTTAGATGAAAAGGTGCCACAAATATTCATTGTCATATGTGGGAGAATAATACTTCGTAATCTCAAGCCCTTACAATATTTTTGACCCAAAAGAGTGCCTTGAGAAATGCAATGTCTTAGAAAAAAATTTACGGGCTTAAGATCCTTTAAGACTATGTAGTATCCATTTGACATTGAGACAAGTCACTTATAGCTTGATATCCATCAATCCTAAGCCTCCTACTTCTTTGGGCCATCAACAAATTTCCCATGACTCTTTTTGTAACCCTTTAAGTGAGAATACTTTCTAGCTTAACATATGCCAATTTGGAGGGATCTTGATAAGATGAGTAATAAACATGAGTAGCATCAAAAACTTTAGAACAGATTTAAAATTTCCCTACAAGAGAAAGAGGCTTTGTGACCTAATAAGTGATCTTTTTCTCCACTCTCTTAACAACATAAGGCCAAATCTCATCTGGGGAAGCTCTAAAATAAAATGGTGTGCCAAGAAATTTCAATTTCACACCTTTTTGAATCCATTACCATTGGTATCCTTCCAACTATGGGATTTGGGGGTGACGGATTTCCTATAACATTAGGTGTTTTCAATTGAATAGTAGAACTAGAAGCAATACAAAAATATCTAGGCATTCCATGGGTTTTTTACTAACTCTTCTACCTCAATTAGAGTGAGAAAGGATTCATTAGCAAAGTGTCTATTGATGATTTGTTAATCAAAATAAGGGAGAGAAATGAATTTAACAAGTCCTTGAGAGGAATAGCTAACAAGAAAATAACTAAATCCTTTAGAAGCCAAAACATAGAGGAAGGGGGAAAGAGGACACCCTTTTCTACGGTTGATCTAAATAGCCTAAATCTAGAGGATTGAGCACCATTATTTTATATGTAGGATCTTGCATTATGAAATAATATATTGACATAGTGGAAAAAGTGAGCTCCAAATCCAAGAGCTTGAAGCATGATAATAATAAAAGGCCATTATATCCTATCATAGGATTTCTCAAAATCAATCTTTATAAGAATATCTTTTTTAGCAGAAACCCTTTCCCAATCCATGCCTTCCCAAACAACTATCACATTGTCAAGAATGTATTTTTGTTACATGAAACTAGTCTACTCACTCCAAAAAATTCAAGAAGGATATGTTTGAGTTTGTTCACTAGAGATTTGGTAATTATTTTATAAGAGACATTGAGAAGAGTAATGGACCTCCAATGGAAAATATTCTCAAGGTATCGTATTTTAGAATAAGTATAATGTTACATTGGTTGTTAATATCTCCCAAGTAGTTAGATATCATGTCTTTATAGTAAAATTTATGAAAAAAATTCCAAACATATCACACAGGATTTGATAGAATTCACAAAAGAATCCAACAATATCAATGGATTTATCTGAAGCTATTTACATAGCTTCCTCTTTAAGATCATCGAGAGGAATGGTTCTATCGCAAGCAACTACATGAGGTTAGGAGATATTGCAGAGGGTCCACTTGTAAGTATTTCATTAAGGAGTCTTCTATTTTAGGGTAGGAAGGTCGAGAATAAAAAACAACATGGTAATGGTGCAAAAAATCTTGTAGGATATCAAGAAACCTACTAAGTATTGCATTAACCACTTGAATTGTGTTATCTTGTTAGAAGAGTGCCTCGGAGTAAAGAAGAAAAAATATCTTTGGATTATGTCTCCAATCCTTAACTTGTGAAATATAGCTTTGAGTTGTGCCCTCTAGATTTGTAAGCCTCCTCAATCTTGAGTGTATGCCTCCAATGAGTAGATTGAATTTTCAATAAAATGTTAAGTGAAGAGTTAGCAAGCTCATGTGAAATCCATCGAGAATTCATGGTATGAAACCTCATGTGCCCTTTCTTTGTAAATGGCATCATGTTTTCCATATACCTTGAGAAAGTTGGTTTTTATTTGAATAATATCAACCCACCATTTCATCCACCATGTATCCCCTATGGTTATGTAGATACTAGGTTCCATACCCTTTTAATATGGCCTAAAGTTCTCTCATGAAAAATATGGACAATATTGAGATAAAATTGGGATTCTTAACATTTGAGAAAAGGATAATTATATAAAATGTTGAAGTATATGGGTTGATGGTTTGAGATTATAACAATCCATTGAATAATGCTTACCAATATTGGAATATAAGGAGAAAATATCTTATTTAGAATATACTTCTTGATCTAACCTCTTAACCACTTTGTCTTAACCATGTCTCAAGTGGACTAGGTGAACCAAGAAATAGAAAATTCTTTCATGTTATGGTGGTTTGGTCCATAAATATCAAGTGTGTACCACATGTAGAACTAGGATTATTGCTTTTTTCACACCACCACAATGATATGATCCCTTCCTATTCTTCATCATATTCAATCATGTTAACATCCCCACATAAAATTTAGTGTGCATCAGAAAGGAGTTAGTAATCCAACACTAAAAACATATTATTCCAAAGTGTGTCATTGAAGGCATATATGTTTTTCAACCCAAGGATATTATATTCAAAGTCAAATAGGGTCCATATCACTTGATGAGTGAGGTTAGAGCCCCATGAAAATATATTATGAGAAATATCGGCACTAGTAGCATGATGACCCCTCCATGACCTGACTAGTGATTGATCATATGGAAAATAGTGACTGGAAAAATAGTGTGGGTAGTAGACCTGGAGAAAAACGTAGAGATTTTAACTTCTTCCATGCATAAATAATTCATATTGCAAAATTTAAGACGATTTTTCCTCACCAAATATTGAAGAATCAGTTTAGTGAGGCCACATATATATTCTAAGAGTAAATAATCATTGAGAAACATCAAGTTGTATGGATCCCTCATCATCAAGATCTTCAAGGAAAGATAACTTGTTAGTATAAGTAAATTTATAATAGGAGGGAGGCATAAAATCAAGAACTTGAAAAGGACACCATTTTTCTTCAACATATTAACCATATTTCAATGGAGAATGACTTTGAGAGTGGAGGAGAATGGAATTACATTTAAGTGAGATAATATTGTCTGTAATGTGTAAAATTAACCCCACGTTATAGGGTCTCACTTAGTATCATCGTTGGATAGTATCTAAGAGAAAACTTGATTAATTCTATATTTCCTTCTTCCCTTTGGCACCTTTTATTACCGATCATGATACTGTTGACTATATGACAAACATTTTAATAGTTTTGATTTAGTATGGTGTTAGATGTCGATCCTAGATTATTGTTGAATTTGATTATATATAATGTGTGGTTATTATGAGAGACACTCACATGTGGATGATGATATACTATTGACATGGATATTTAATGGAAGCTATTCGGACATGTGATTTTAGAGATTATGAGTAAACCTAGAAAAGGAAAATTATTTGATGATGATATAGTTGTTGATATAAATTGTAAATGATTTCATTGATTGCCTTGGTGATTATTGTGATTCATATGTATAGATGATTTTGTGATTTTGTTATATATTCATTTTGGACGTTCTGATATGGCCACGAGGCTGAAGGAGGTATTTTTGTTTTGCAGGTTTAAAATATCACAACAAACATCGGGGGATTGGAGACTAACCAAAGTGGAATTCTAGGTGAATTCGACAAGGTCGCAATGGCAACTTGTTTTGTGTGTGTGTTGTATTTTGTTAGAGATTCCCATGGGGGGGATCATCCTTACATGTGACCATGGGTTTGTGTATTTTATTAATGTGGTAAAATGTTTATTTATTGTTGTATGTATTTTATTAGTAATAGATTCCTTCCTTTAATTAATTAAAGTTGTGATAGATTAATGTGGAAATCTTATGATTAAAATTTAAATAAATTAAATGGGGATATGGGAAAATAATAATGGAAGTTTTTGGTTTGTGTAAGAGTATGCTTAAGTTTGCTTTGGAGTATGAAACACTCCACCTCCATGAAAAATTCGAATTTTTCCTTGGGAGTTGTTTTTAGAGGCTTGTGGGACAAGAAAAACTTGTCCCATGCCTCTAAATTTAATATACCAACCATACTTATGGATGGAGATGTGATTTGTGACTTTTAAATGAATTTTATTCATCATGTTGCTTGTTTTGGATTGCACTCTCTTACATTTTATTAAATTGTTGTCCCTTGAGGTGTGGGCTCTTTTTGGAGTGTGCAAGTAACCTGTCATATTTTCACCCACCTCTTTATTGTGCTTGGGAGAATGGATTTTTGTCTTTTGTGTTTGAATTGGTGGATGTTTGATGTGGCATCCTACATGGATCCACATCATCCTCTTCTCTCCCTCTTCTATTTAATTAAAACTCTCTTCTTGTTTTGGGGGTTGTTGAAACATTTTGTATGCATCCTTGGGCACATTTTTATTGTGATTGGAGCTCTTACTTTAGAGAAGCTTTGGTGAAGACTGTTGCTTGGTTGTTGAACCTCTTTACGTGAATCCTTGGGCAAATTTTTCTTGTGATTGGAGCTCTTACTTTGGAGAAGCTTTGGTGAAGACTATTTCTTGGTTGTTGAACCTCTTTGCATGCATCCTTGGGTGCACTTTTCTTGTGATTGGAGCTCTTACTTTGGAGAAGCTTTGGTGAAAACTGTTGCTTGGTTGTTGAACCTCTTTACATTCATCCTTGGGGGAACATTTTTTTGTGATTAGAGATCTTGTTGATTTGGAGGAAATTGGAGAGCATTTGATACTTTGGCATTGTTGTTTTGGGACTATGTTTTTGACATTCAAATCTTGCTATGTGGAGAAAATGCTTCCATGGAGAGGTAGGAGCTCAGCTCTTCTTTTATGCGGTCATTTCTTTCTTGTGTTGTGAATGGTGAATGTTTTGCATGTTTTATGGTCTGTTTGGGTAGACTACCATAGGAATGGTATAGGAGAAGGCTATGGGGAATCCATGTGGGGGAATAAGGAATGCCAATGGAATTAGTTTTTTTGTGGAGGGAGTTTGGGATTGGGATCCACCATGGAAAAGAAATAGCTTGCATTTCTTACTTTTTGGGGGGCATAAGGAAATCTGTGGGGGAATAGGGAGGGATTTGTGGGGGCATAAGGAAATATGTGTGATGGTTTTTGGTGGTTTATTTTTGGTGGATGCCCAATTCCTAATTAGGAGGCATAAGTAGCTTCCCCCATAGTCCTTGCTCCTTTGGCTTGCATGATCAAGCCTGAGTTGTGATTTGAATGTTTGTTATTGCAGTTGTAAACTGTTGTTTTGTATTGAGTTATGTTTTATATTGAAATGTGCATGTGTGAAAGAATGTTGTGTTGTGGAAGCCAATTGTTGCCATGGGTTGAATTGCATCTATTATTGTACTTTGGTTGGGGCTCGGGGGCCAATGATGAAGGAAGTCTTCTCCTTTCATTGGATGTCTTGGTTGGGTGGAGAGTGTTGCCTTTCCCCCTTTTTGTTGTGATCAACTTGGAGAAAAGAGAAAATGAGCATGTTGTTGTTTTTTAGCAAGAGGAATATATAGTTTGACAGTCCCTTCTTTGAGCAAGTTCATTGTAACCCTTCCCACTTTGAAGTGGATGAATTGTATAGCAATTTTTAATGTGAAGATACTTGTATTGATGATGGAAGATTGAAATTGGAATGTGAAATGTAAAGAAGTTATATTCTACTCTCTGTTTTGAAAAGAAATGTGAAAGAATGTTGTATATTTTGTAAACTGTATTTGAAACCAAATGGAAAAGAGAAGTTGTAAAGTTGTAATTTTTGAATTCAATAAAGGAATGCACTACTTTTCTCAAACTTGCATTGTTGCTTGGAATTGAATTTCTATTGTGAATTAAAATCTTGGTTTGAAAGAAGAATGAGTATGAAGGAAAAAGGTAGTGCTATGTCCTTTTTGAAATGAGTTGAAATTTGGAAATCAGACTTTGCTTATTGACTGTTAAATGTTGTGTGAATTTGATGGAATGTAATAGATTTGCATGGAATTAAATCCCACACTTGGAGGATGGAAAAATGTTTATAGATCCTTTAGTGATTGAATCATGTTTTATAGTTCAAATCACAATTAAATTTTTCAAGGAAATGAGCAGTTCAAAGCGCACCAAGCAATAAGATATGAAACATTGAAATTTAGACTTATTAAGTCCTAAGGAACTCAAATTGACCCTAACATTTAAGAAATACCCTTTAAAACTTTATAAAATCCAATTTGAAACTCGCATAATCATTTTGCTATCAAAAGATGGACAATTATCAATTGTAACTCAATCAACTAAATCGAACCTTGAAACCTCTCTCAAATCTATCCTAGAATAAGTCTCCATGTCTGATTAACATGTTGAGAAAGTAAGAATTCAAAATTCAATGAAATTTTATAAGTTAAAGATTACCATTTGCTTTGTAAACCCCCTGCAGATTGTTTTAATCAAATTGACCACTAAAACTTCATCAAATTCCAAAATTGGGCAAAAATCCAAACCTTTCTCCACCGCCCTAGCCACCCGCATCTAATCACGTGACAACACATGGCAGCCTCTGGCTTGGCGGAGGCACGGGATTGTTTTTGACTTTGAAGTTTTGAGTTGTTGGGGTGAAAATCATTATCCTTCCCCGCCACTCCACCTCACCCCTTTCCCGCTTTGCGCCAGGACTCGACACGTGTCCACCAGGGACCCACGGAGGCACGGAAGAACTTTTTCCTTTGTGCCCACGTGATGGAAAAAAATTCCCCAAGCCGCCCGCAACCTGCCAACCCATTGAAGGTGCTTTCCCCACCTCTTGACACATGTCCCCCTAGGGGAAAATTTGACCTAAAAACTCTACCCACTCATATCTTGAGTTCTGTAAGGAGTTAGGAGGACTTCTTTATATCACCGGAAAGGTGAGAAAATTTCCTATCCATTGGGAATGGTTTAGGGAAATTTTGGAAGTATTAAGTATGAGAAAAATCTAGTTGAAACTCTGAGCCTATTAGAGAGTGGGTATGGGGGTAAATTACTCCCTGAACCTAACTGAAACTTCTAGCCCTAAGTTTTGGACCTTGTGACCTCTATGAATTGTTAATAAAAGAGAATTTTGTTCTTGTGGATTTGAGTTATTTCGGAATTTGTTAGTGGTAGTTGTTGCCTAGCAACCTAGTTGTAGACACTCCTAATCAAGTTCTGGGAGTGGGTAAGTGAGACCTTACTCTGTTGATTTTAAATATGTATTCCTTTCTCACTGCAATTAAACCCTACTCTTGTCTTTGATCTAGTGGAAATTAAATACCTTGGGTATTTAATTGTTTTGGGTCCCTTAACCCTAAAATTTAATCAGGGAATATTTAGCTAGAATGTCAATGTAATCGTAATTAAATTAATCCCTAGAGAGATTTGAGCTAGGTGGACTTATTGCTCTTGTTGCTCTATAATGAGAAATTAGTAATTATTATAATGGGAAAAGTTGTCAGTTGAATTTAATTGTCTTCAAGACTTTGGTCGTTAAATCCTAATAAAAAAATATTCCATAATTTTCTAACTAAATCTAGGTTGTTCATAGGTCTCAAGTGGGTTGTTTTAAACGGGCATCACACTTGTATCGAGTAGTAGTTCGAAATCTTGGACCATTGGGCACACTAGAAAACTTGAGACATGAACGCAAAACTAACATACTTTTAAATCTAAGAAAAAAAAACTTGTTTAAAAATTGAAGAAGAAATAAGTATGAAGAAATATTACATTACTGTTCATTTTAACTCGCCATAATTAAAATGATAATAAAATAATAATAGGTTGTTTGAGTTGTTGTGCTTGCTTAGTGACATTTTGTCTAAACCCAAGGTAACTAAGAATGTCAGATTAAATTGATTTTGTGAACTTCTAATATAATGGAAATTTGGTTCCCTTTGAAAATGTGTTATTTTACAAGTCCTAAAACTTGATTTAATTGTATGATGCATTAAGCCCTTTGTTGAGACCCTTCCTTATGGGAGTTGTTGGAATGATGAGTTGTATGATGTGATCCTTGTGGTTGGACAATAGTGGTTGTGTTCTAGGTTGGGAAGAGTTAATTAGAAGTTGTTTAGAGCTTCCTTCCTTGAGTGGTTAAGAAAGAGGGTCTGGTTGTTAGTTTTCCATGTTGTTACCCATATGAGAGGGTGGACACTAAGTCTGGGTGTCATCTAGGACCCAATCCTATGTATGTGTTCTTGGAACTAACCTCGAGGCAAGAGTACCCCTATTGGTGGCCATGAAAGGCTGCGGAGTGAATGTGGTGTTAACTTTTGTGTTTTACATTTGTAATCTTGTGTATTTTATCAAGGACCAACATCTTATTTTATGATTGGATTGAGAAGCTTTGAGAATATTTTATTTATTTATGATTTCGCAAGAATTTTCAAACTTTGTAATGCGGCTACTTAGCCACTTTTATTGATTGCTGATATTTCTTGGACTTTATTTGATTGATGACTCAGAGCTCATGATGTTGTTGGCTACTTGGCTAAACATTACGTGGTTTCCTTCTTGCATGTTGTTGAGCTGGTTCTATGCTTCATGTATGGTGACAATTGTCGTATGGGGGTACACCTTGGGTGTCTTGAAGGTCCTTTTAGGTGCTTAAAGTCATGCCTTGGTTATGGATGCACGGAACCTTGAGTGTGTCTAAGGTCTTAGAGTGACCCTTTTTGTTGCTTGACCTTGCTAGAAAGAAAGTTTGTTGTGTAGTGTGGTCTAGAGGGCAGTCTAACAGTGGTAGTGGTGATTCTATTTCAATCTGGTAAGAGCTTGACCCTCGTCAGAGTAGAAGTGTTTATTTATGGGATTTTAGATTTTGTTAGGATTGGATTGCCTATTTGGTTGACTATAAACGTTACTGGAAAAGTGTTTGTTTTGATAGTGAATTTTCATCGATGGCATGTTAAATTGTATCTTGGGTTCCTAGTTGCATCATAGAAAGTTTTAACTCATGGAATGTATGCATCTTGGTAATTATGGATAGATTTAATCCTTTCAGGTAGTGTGTTTATTTATATGTACTTGTTTTACTCTCTTGACTTATAAATAAGTTTACCCTTACCTTAAATTTCCTTTACTATGAATAACATTCTATGACCTATTAATCTTTGGGTTACTTGGAAACACTTATGGATGCTTTGGGTATTTTGGATCTTTCTCTTAGAAATGTTAGTTTGGTAGATCTTAATAGATAATCTCGGTGGTGCTTATATTGTACTTCCTCTTTAAAAAAACTATAACTCTTGGCTGTAAAGTCCATGATTGGTAAATTATTTGGTTGCCCCATTGCATTTGATGCCTTTTAGTGTGGATGTGGTTCCTTGGAGTATAGTTGCATTTTCATCTAGTTGCTTGGCTGGTGTTATCTTGTGGGGACATGAGTATTGATTGGAAAACCTTCTTTGGTTATTAGGGGAGTAAAATGTTACCATCCTAAACCACAATTTTTTTTTGTTAAACCTTAATAGATTCATAAAAGTAAGATTATACCTCTTTAATGAGCCTTTCTTGAAAATTTCTTATGAAACTTGTGGAGACCCACTAAGAATGTTTAATGATGCTTGAAATTATTTGGTGAATTTTTGAAATCTTGGTGTGATTCATGTTGGTTCATTGTTTCCTAGTTCTTACGAAAAATTAATAATGTGTTTTCTATGTTGAATGTCTCTTGTTCCTTTAGAATCAAAATGTGGTGTGTTGATTTGTATCTCCTTCCCATAAAAGTAATTTTGTGATGTGTTTGAACCATCATTCTCATTAAAATTTTATTGATAAGACGACTCAACCAAAACACCATAAAACTATAATTAAGGAGATTTGACCTTGGAACTTAACTGGAGCATAGAAAAAGGGAAGTGATCCTTGTTATACCCTTAGTAGATTAATAGAAGAAATAAAAACCATGTAGAAGAATAGAAAGGAAATCTTGTCCATCCACCTTCCTTGCAAGTAAACTAAATTCTCTCTACCTATATAGAATGGTGAGACATCATGCCCACCTTAGTGGTGCTCTTTATAACGTAAACTGATAAGGTCATAATAAAAGGAAGTTTGTAACTAAGGAAGCATGAAAGGAATGTTCTTATGAAGAAAAGCTATAAATTTTGACTTAATAAATTGATTTATAAAATGGGTAAAATTTATGTGTATTTCACAATATATAGTTGAACTCGTAGTTCTGTCGCCTACCTAAAATTGTGAAACACCTGGTGGATAGTAATGTGTTCTAGTTGCTTATTACTTCTCGTTCGTGGATGTATGTGCCTTTCTTGTGGGAGTTTTGGGTCATCACACCCTTATTGTCCCGTAGCTCGATGGATGTGAGTTGTGGTCCTTTTGGATTGAGACTTATCTATTGTTTTAGAAGCAACCTCCGTGCGTGTTGTCTTGTCCTTGGAGACCTAAGTTATTGTAATTTTAAGGCAACATATGTTAAGGATATAAGATAACTTTGGGAAGTTTTCTTTTCTTCATATTCTCTTGGGTCACCTTGTTGTTGAAGCCCTTCTTCCCATTAGGATGGAAAGTGCAAGATGATGTTATTCACCCTTGGATTTGATTGGACCCCATGTTACTTGCTCTTCTCCCTAGCAACCTTGAGTGGTCCTTGGTGTTCCTTGTGCTCTCTTTATGGCTATTCCGAGCTTGAGTAGGAAATAAGATAGATAATCCCCATTGTGATTTAATGTATGGTGCTTGAATTGATATGTTAGTTGCTAGGGGATATATATATATATATATATATATATATATATATATTTCTTTTGCTATATGGTTGACTTCTTTAGATTTGGTTGGTATGGTGTGTTCGATTCTTAAAACAAAGTGTAAAAAGTCAGACTATAAGAAAACCTTGTGGTCTTGACTTCGCTTGCATTACCATGAAAATTTAAATGTGCCCTCTCAAGTTATAGAAATGCTTTCCTTGAATAGTTCCTTGATTGTAAATGTTTTGCTGATTTAGGTGTCCTTGTTTATTAACCTCATCTTGTGTGATCTCGATTTGTGGGACCTTGTGTAGACTTGTTTCTCATGTAAAATTGGTCATAGTTGATTTTTCTAGCCTTGTATAGACAACGAACCATGAAATCATGGCTTAAATGTGTAGAAACCTTAAATTTTATTAATGTGGTATGTGTATCAATGGGAAACTGTGTGGTCATCTCAAGTTTATGGAAATTTTCCCTGTAATTCCCTTACTTGGTGGTTACTCTTGATGATCTTTTGGAACTCTTCTTGTTATATTGTTATGTGTTGTATCTTGTTTGATAGCGTAAAGTTACTCCTTAGATTCTTATGTTTGTAGCCTTGCATGCTGAAAGTTTAGAATTCACCCCTTGAAATCTCCCTTCTTCTTGTTAAATTATATTGGACCAAACTAGAGTTCTATAGACCCACACTTGTTAAAGCAAACAATCCCATAATGGGAGTGATCCTTTTTCTATTACAGTTATTCCTATCTCTCTTCCTTGTGACTTCTAGGAGGAAGTTGAGTCTAAGGGGAGGGGGATGTAGTGCCCACTTCCCTTTGGCACCTTTTATTACTGATCATGATATTGTAGACTATATGACAAAAATTTTAATAGTTTTGATTTAGTATGGTGTTAGATGTCAGATCTGGATTATTGTTGAATCTGATTATATATAATGCATGGTGATTATGAGAGACACTCACATGTGGATGATGATATACTATTGACATGGATGTTTAATGGAAGTTATTTGGACATGTGATTTTGGAGATTATGAGTAAACCTAGAAAAGGAAAATTATTTGATGATGATATAGTTGTCGATATAAATTGTAAATGATTTTGTTGATTGCCTTGGTGATTGTTGTGATTCATATGTATAGATGATTTTGTGATTTTGTTATATATTCATTTTAGACATTTTGATATGGCCACGAGGCCGAAGGAGGTATTTTTGTTTTGCAGGTTTAAAATATCACAACAAACATCGGGGGATTGGAGACTAACCAAAGTGGAATTCTAGGTGAATTCGACAAGGTCACCATGGCAACTTGTTTTGTGTGTGTGTGTTGTATTTTGTTAGAGATTCCCATGGGGGGATCATCTTTACATGTGACCATGGGTTTGTGTATTTTATTAATGTGGTAAAATGTTTATTTATTGTTGTATGTATTTTATTAGTAATGTATTCCTTCCTTTAATTAATTAAAGTTGTGGTAGATTAATGTGGAAATCTTATGATTAAAATTTATATAATTCAAATGGGGATATGATAAAATAATAATGGAATTTGTTTGTTTATGTAAGAGTATGTTTAAGTCTACTTTGGAGAATGAAACACTCCACCTCCATGAAAAATTCGAATTTGTCCTTGGGAGCTATTTTGGAGGCTTGTGGGACAAGAAAAACTTGTCCCATAGCTCTAAATGTAATATACCAACCATACTTATGGATGGAGATGTGATTTGTGACTTTTAAATGCATTTTATTCATCATGTTGCTTGTTTTGGATTGCACTCTCTTAAATTTTATTAAATTGTTGTCCCTTGAGGTGTGGGCTCTTTTTGGAGTGTACAAGTAACCTTTCATATTTTCACCCACCTCTTTATTATGCTTGGGAGAATGGCTTTTTGTCTTTTGTGTTTGAATTGGTGGATGTTTGATGTGGCATCCTACATGGATCCACATCATCCTCTTCTCTCCCTCTTCTATTTAATTAAAACTCTCTTCATGTTTTGGGGGTTGTTGAAACATTTTGTATGCATCCTTGGGCACATTTTTATTGTGATTGGAGCTCTTAATTTAGAGAATCTTTGGTGAAGACTGTTGCTTGGTTGTTGAACCTCTTTACATGAATCCTTGGGCAAATTTTTCTTGTGATTGGAGCTCTTACTTTGGAGAAGCTTTGGTGAAGACTATTTCTTGGTTGTTGAACCTCTTTGCATGCATCCTTGGGCGCACTTTTCTTGTGATTGGAGCTCTTACTTTGGAGAAGCTTTGGTGAAAACTTGTTGCTTGGTTGTTGAACCTCTTTACATTCATCCTTGGGCACATTTTTTTGTGATTAGAGCTCTTGTCAATTTCAAGGAAATTGGAGAGCATTTGATACTTTCGCATTGTTGTTTTGGGACCGTGTTTTTGACATTAAAAGCTTGTTGTGTGGAGAAAATCCTTCCATGGAGAGGTAGGAGCTCGGCTCTTCTTTTATGCAGATCATTTCTTTCTTGTGTTGTTGTGAATGGTGAATGTTTTGCATGTTTTATGGGTTGTTTGGGTAGACTGCCATAGGGATGGTGTAGGAGAAGGCTATGGGGAATCCATGTGGGGGCATAAGGAATGCCAATGGCATCATTTTTATTGTGGAGGTATTTTGGGATTGGGATCCGCTATGGAAAAGAAATATCTTGCATTTTTACTTTGTGGGGGTGTGTGGGGGCATAAGGAAATCTATGGGGGCATAAGGAAATGTGTGTGATGTTTTATTGGCGGTTTATTTTTGTGGATGTCCAATTCCCAATTGGGAGGCATAAGCAGCTTCCCCCATAGTCCTTGCTCCTTTGGCTTGCATGATCAAGCCTAAGTTGTGATTTGAATGTTTTCTATTGCAGTTGTAAACTATTGTTTTGTATTGAGTTATGTTTTATATTGAAATGTGCATGTGTGAAATAATGTTGTGTTGTGGAAGCCAGTTGTTGCCATGGGTTGAATTACATCTATTATTGTACTTTGGTTGGGGCTCGGGGGCCAATGATGAAGGAAGGCTTCTCCTTTCATTAGATGTCTTGGTTGGGTGGAGAGCGTTGCCTTTCCCCCTCTTTTGTTGTGATCAACTTGGAGAAAAGAGAAAATGAGCATGTTGTTGTTTTTGAGCAAGAGGAATATATAATTTGACAGTCCCTTCTTTGAGAAAGTTCATTGTAACCCTTCCCACTTTGAAGTGGATGAATTGTATAGCAATTTGTAATGTGAAGATACTTGTATTGATGATGGAAGATTGAAATTGGAATGTGAAATGTAAAGAATTTATATTCTACTCTCTGTTTTGAAAAGAAACATGAAAGAATGTTATATATTTTGTAAACTGTATTTGAAACCAAATGGAAAAGAGAAGTTTTAAAGTTGTAATTTTTGAATTCAATAAAGGAATGCACTACTTTTCTCAAACTTGCATTGTTGCTTGGAATTGAATTGCTATTGTGAATTAAAATCTCTGTTTGAAAGAAGAATGAGTATGAAGGAAAAAGGCAGTGCTTTGTCCTCTTTGAAATGAGTTGAAATTTGGAAATCAGACTTTGCTTATTGACTGTTAAATGTTGTGTGAATTTGATGGAATGTAATAGACTTGCATGGAATGAACTCCCACACTTGGAGAATGGAAAAATGTTTATAGATCCTTTAGTGATTGAGTCATGTTTTATAGTTCAAATGTTAATTAATTTTTTTCAAGGAAATGAGCAAGCCTAAACTGAACCAAGCAATAAGATATGAAACATTCAAATTCAGACTTAGTAAGTCCTAAGGAACTCAAATTGACCCTAACATTTAAGAAACACCCTTTAAAACTTAATAAAATCCAATTTGAAACTTGCATAGTCGTTTCTTTGTCAAAAGATGGAAAATTATCAATTACAACTCAATCAACTAAATCAAACCTTGAAACCTCTCTTAAATCCATCCTAGAATAATTCTCCATGTTTGATTGACATTTTGAGAAAGTAAGAATTCAAAATTGAACGAAATTTTATAAGTTAAAGATTACCGATTTACTTTGCAAAACCCTACTGATTTTTTTCATCAAATTGACCACTAAAACTTCATCAAATTCCAAAACTTATGAATTTTGTGTAAAGAGGGCTCGAGATCTTTCCGAGAAAGTTGTCATTTTCCCAAATATGAGCTTCCTATCAAAATTTATGGCCATTTGAAGTTTTACTTCAATTTGGCCTTAAAAAAAAATCTTACTGTTAAACTTTAATTTTTGACTTTGGAAAAATTTCCCTAAAAATTTCATGGCCCCACCATCTCGTAACCAATCGGGTTCTACCACGTGGCACATCGGAGGGGTGGACCTTTTTAAAAACTTAACTTCTTTTGAAAATTTTGTCTTGGGAAATTTTTCCAACTTTTCCCCACATCCCATCCGCCATGACCAATCAGGTGTTGACACGTGGCTCGGCAGAGGGGCGAACCCTTTTGGAACTTAACTTTATTTTTCCCCTTTTGGCAAATTTCCTTGTTACCTCTATGGCCCCGTAACCCGCCTTGCTTGGAAAGTTTCCTTTCACAGACGCGCGGGCCCCCACAAATTTTTGGGCTTTGAAACCATTTGGGCAAAATGCCTCGAGTTTTTCTACCACCCCGTCACCCACACCCAATCATGGAGTGACACGTGGTGTCACCCAGCTTCACCAGGGAAAGCAGAGAAATTATTCCCTTTGAAACTTTGATTTTTGCCTTAAGCAAAATCCAAACCTTTCCCCACCGCCCCACCGCTCGCGTCTAATCATGTGATGACACATGGTAGCCTATGGCTTGGCAGAGGTGCGGGATTGTTTTTGACTTTGAAGTTTTGAGTTGTTGGGGTGAAAATCGTTATCCTTCCCGCCACTCTGCCAACCCCTCACCCGCTCCCGTTTTGTGCCATGACTCGACACATGTCCACCAGGGACCTACAAAGGTGCGTAAGAACTTTTTCCTTTGTGCCCGCACGATGGAAAAAATTCCCAAGCCACCCGTGACCCACCAACCCGTTGAAGGTGCTTTCCCACCTCTTGACACGTGTCCCCCTAAGGGAAAATTTGACCTAAAACTCGCCCACTCATATCTTGAGTTCTGTAAGGAGTTAGGAGGACTTATTTATATCATCGGAAAGGTGAGAAAATTTCCTATCCATTGGGAATGGTTTAGGGAAATTTTGGAAGTGTTAAGTATGAGAAAAATCTAGTTAAAACTATGAGCCTATTAGAGAGTGGGTATGGGGTAAATTACTCCCTGAACCTAACTGAAACTTCTAGCCCTAAGTTTTGGACCTTGTGACCTCTGTGAATTGTTAATAAAAGAGAATTTTGTTCTTGTGGATTTGAGTTGTTCCAGAATCTGTTAGTGGTAGCTGTTGCCTAGCAACCTAGTTGTAGACACTCCTAATCAAGTTCTAGGAGTGGGTAAGTGAGACCTTACTCTGTTGATTTTAAATATGTATTCCTTTCTCACTATAATTAAACCCTGCTCTTGTCTTTGATCTTGTGGAAATTAAATACCTTGGGTATTTAATTGTTTTGGGTCCCTTAACCCTAAAATTTAACCAGTGAATATTTAGCTAGAATGTCAATGTAATCTGTAATTAAATTAATCACTAGAGAGATTTGAGCTAGGGTGGACTTATTTCTCTTGTTGCTCTATAATGAAAAATTAGTAATTATTATAATGGGAAAAGTTGTCAGTTGAATTTAATTGTCTTCGAGACTTTGGTCGTTAACTCCTAATCAAAAAAAAAATTATTCCATAATTTTCTAACTAAACCTAGGTTGTTCATGGGTCTCAAGTGGGTTGTTTTGAACGGGCATCACTAATTCATTAATAAATTTGGTATTTTAATTATTCAAATGTCTATGACTCTTCTCAATTTTTACCATCACCTAGTTTAACTATACATCCGTAAAATGTGTCTAAGACAATAATAATGGTACCTTAACACATACATATTTTTCGATTAAAATGAATCTTTAAATAAATACCTTCTAACTATATTATTCACAAATTTAGCGATAAATAAGCTGAAAAAATATTCTAATGATTTGACTCACTTAACGTTCATTAGTTTATAACAAAGATAAAGTTATTTTTTAATTTAAAATTATCATGATATTATTTAATATATATAATTAAATGCATGTTTATTAAATTTTAAATTAAAAAATTAGTATATAGTCATGGCCTATTGTGGAGGGGGATTAAATATGAATGTGATTGTGTTTAAATTAAAGGTAAAAGTTAAAAGTTTTAAATCTAAGTTTAAGGGGGTTTTAAATATAATTTTATAAAATCATATACTTATCGCATAATATAAGTACGTATATAACTTATAGACTATGTTTTATCTTAGCTGATTTTTCAACTTGTAGTTTGTAGGTAATGCGAAGGGAGTTTTATTATTTAGTTAGCATGTTTAATAAATTTAGTCTTTAAACTCCTAGTTTTTAGAGTTTTAGTTATAATAAATAGATTTATATCTTAATGAATTTGATTTCATCTATAGAAAACAATGATTAACTATTTAAAACAAGATTGGCTTATTTAACTTGGAGATTAATTTTCCCAACACAATTTTGTTGTACATTAGTCTTTCCAAAAATGAATAAAATAACAATGTGACTATATCTTAACACTGAAAGTTATTTATATCCAATTGATAATCAAAAGAATTTAAAATAACTCTATTATATTAAGTATTCCAACTTTACAAAATAGATTAATAATTCACAATAATCAAATAAATATGTTATTGAATTCTTTGATAATAATTGCAATAGTTCAAAGGTTTTAATACTTATCTTTTAATCATGTGAGTGGATATTTATCCATGTGCTTTGTCAATCGATTGATTCCATATTCAACCTACCAATTATGGACCACACATATATCATAGGTGTTTAAATTATTCAACATATTCATCCACTTGCACTTGTTAGGACCTTTTGAAATTGCACTTTGTGCCCCTACTTAGGACACCCATTGGATTCCCCTCTCCACATTTCCAACACCTATTTTCCCTATAGGACTTAATTTCCTAGAAAATTCCAATTTTAATAGTTTGTTTTCATAAATTAAATAAGTCATATACTAATGTCTCGATAGGTAAGATGTATTCTTGTCCCCACCACTCCCAAGTTAAATAGTTTTCACTAGGTGGTTAAATCGGTCATCGCACCATTTCACAATTTCAACTGCCCATTTGATTAAATAGGTGTGCAAACTAATATAATTTTAAAAATTACATACTTAATTTTTCCTTCACCCGATGGTGGGTCCACATCACTTCCCTTTTAATATTAACCTATCAAGAAGTCTTGATTAAATTTTTATTACCTTTATAACTTTAACGTCTTTAAATTTGTATGTCTATCCTTATGAAAGGGGACAACACAAAAAAAAATAATTAATTATATTCAACTTGATACTTTTGAGATTTTAGCATATAACATTTTTTCCCCCTTTATAATCATTGACTATCGTCAATAATTCTCTCTCATGCCATGCTTCAAAAAACAAAAAACTCATTAAAGTTAAACAATATTTGGATATTGTTCTCTAATAAAACCTTCTCTTTCCCAAGTACCACCATTCTCATCACAAAAGGTCCATTTAACTTTTACTTCCTTTATATCCTTAGTTCTTAATTTCTTAGTTCTAGTTTCTAAATTTTTCTATGGTTGAATCTTAAACTCGAAATAGGTTCCATAGTTATATTTTTCCAATCAATGATATGATCAACATAAGGAAAATAATTTTTAAAAATACTAACATGAAATACATTATGTACTCTAGACAATGTAGGAGGCAATGCTAATTTGTATGCCAATTATCCTATCCAATCAAGTGCTTCAAAAGGTCCTCAAAACCTAGGTGTCATTTTTTACATATTTTCCTAGTTTGAATGAGCTCCTCTTAGGTTTAACCCTAAGGAAAACTTGGTCACATATAACAAATTCTCTAAAAGTTCTTTTGGAATCTACCCAACTTTTGTATCGATCCCGAGAAGCTTTCATATTCTTTCTAGCTTTAATTAATAGGTCTTCCATTTATTGTAATTTATTATCTTCATACCAAGTCTTATGTTCTATATTTTACCATGATATGGGAGTATTACAGTTCCTACAATACACAACCTCAAAAGACGACATCTTCATTGTATTATGTTACCTTTTATTATAAGCAAAGTCTACTAGATGTAAGTGTTTTTCCCAATTTTCAAGTTTATCACAAGGGTACATCCTCAACATTTCTTATAGGATTCTATTGAATCTTTTGGGTTGACCATCGACTTAAGGTGGAAAGATATACTAAAAATCAAGTGAGTTCCTAACCCTTCAACAAGGATTTCCATTTAATGAATATGTAAACATGTGATCTCTATTAGTAACCAACTCCTTTGGTAGACCATGCAATATAAAAATTTCCTTACTAAACAGGTGAGAAACATCAAAATCAGAAGATCTTATTTTTGTGAGCAAAAAGTAAGCCATCTTAGTTAACCTATCTACAACTACAAGAATAACATTATGTCCTTGTTTTGATCTAGGTAACCCAATTATGAAATACATACTTATGGATTCCTACTTCCACTCAAGAATAAGTAAAGGTAAAAGTTTACCTAGTTTACTACATTGTCTAGCCTTGACCTTTAGGAAAGTTAGACATTATTGGACATACTTCCTAACATCTTATTCTAACTTAGGCTAGTATAAACTCTTCTTTATGTGAAAATTAGTCTTTTAACAACTTGGGTGACCCATGATAGGGATGTCATGGGAATATTTGAAAATATGCTTCTCAAGGTCAGTTATGTCGGTTATACACAATATGTTTTTATTACATCAAACTATTAGATCCTAACACATAAGAATCAATATTATCCTTTAAATGAACATTAGTAGTGTTATTTTCAAACCATCATATAAACCTTTAAATTGAGAATTAGAAGATAAATATTACCTAATTATTTTATCAAATTCTTTTCTTTCTATTGAGTGCATTTGCTACGAGAATTTTCTTTACACAAATAACATTTGCTAAAAAATAACATGTACACAAATCCTCTTCCTATTGAGTGCATTTCTACAGAATTTTCTTTACGTAGTACCAACTGCATACAAAAATCATACGAACTTGATAATTCTACCCACCTATGTTGTCTCATGTTCAACAAAGATTGAGTGAAAGTGTACTACAATCCACGATGACAATTTTTTAAAAAAAAATTATTACCTAAGAGATAATGCATCCAAATCTTAAGGGAATGAACTATTCCTAATAATTCTAAGTTGTGAGCGGTAGGTTTTCTCTAGAGGAAATAATTTCTTCATAGTGTAACTTATAGCTCTATTTTTGCATTAACACACACCCAATTACGAAACCACGGGCATCGGTAGATATGACAAGATGTTGTGAAAAGGTAGGGATACATAAGATTGGTGTAGAGGTTAAGGCATATTTTAAATTATTGAAGGAAATTTCCCATTCCTTGATCCAATCATAAATTTTGTTTTTATTATTCATGTTGGTCAAAGGAGAAGCAATTTTGGAATTATCTTTAATAAACTTCCTATTAAAACTATCAAATCCAAGAAAACTATGTATCTCATACATATATTTAGAGACTAATCACTCTTGGACAACTTGGAATTTAGCGAGAGTAGGGGATATTTATTCTGAGAGATGATATGACCTAAATAAGATGCCTCTGTTTTGAAAAAACTCACATTTACTAAGTTTTCCAAATAATTGATTTTTCCTTGAGGTTTCTAGTACAATCCTTACATGTTCCTTTTCATTTTTTACATAAATCAAAATATCATCCAGAAATATAATTACAAATACATCCAGAATGGTCTAAAGATATCTTGCATTAGGGTCATGAATGTAGTGACCTCTCATTGAGAGTAGAAAAACACACCAATTTTTTTCGATTGGATTTTCGAAAAAATGTTATGTGACCTCTCAATAATAAATGTTATCTATTATTATAGATTAATTTGTTTCATTCATTCAACTTGTACAGTTTGCTTCCATTATAATACATATGTGAATCAACTATGCATAAACAATAAGTTATAGCTCCTATTAGTTTCCACATATAATGGAACATACAATTATATAAGGCATTGCAGTCAATTCACTAACATGTGCATTCCATTCTAATTCATTTCAATAATAAATTAAATAATATGACAAGTAATAATTTCACCCATCTAAATCATTTCTTAAAATAGTTCATAATTCATCCATGGTTAACATAAAGATTCCTTCGTAACTCCAAGATCACTATAAATGATACCATAGTAAAAAGTTCCATTCAATGATGATTCATGTGGTTTCAACATTTCTCAATTTTACATTTCAAGTATCCTATTTGTAATTAATTACAAACACGTGTGATTCCATTTACATGATTTCCAATACATTGTAGTTTACAAGTATTCAATATACAATGTTACATTTACATGTCTCAATTCATATAAGTCTCAATTTGTTATCCTATATAATCAAATACATGTAGTTAAACTTTACAATAGGTTACAAGTATACAAGTTTTCAATCCATTTGTATCAATAATAATACAATAGATATCCACATATACAAAATACCTCATTCCGTCATTGTGACACAAACGTCACCTATCGTGAGAGATCCATCTTGTAGTAGAACTATGTTGTGAGAGAAAGAGTATCATCAAAGTGTTTTTCCTCCAACCATGAGCCTTACAGTTCCCCACACACCTCTCAACCTGAGAGTGGCCCTACCCTTCACGAGAAGGAAGATGTGGTAATCAATGAGGAAAGAGAGATTCCCATGTGTAAAATAGTCACCCAATCAATTGGTAGACTTATGAACATGGTAGGAATGTATACATCCTAATAATCATATAAATAATGATCATGCTTTGGCCAAAGACTTAAGATAACAATAGGTACCCACCTAATCCCTGAAATTTGACAAAGTACCAGGGCATGAAATAATCAGAATCACGAGGAAAGACCACGAGTATATTCGCAGTCAACCCTAATCCCCCCTTCTTGTACTTATCATGAGTGAGCCATTGTATTAGGATATCTACCCCTATCCATATAGGTCACTCCCTAGTCCAATACACATCTCTCTAATAACCCTTTTTCCACTGACAATTCACTACAAGACATCTCTATCTCCATGTTATCAATTTGGAAAAACTAGAACAGAACACAATTAACACTAACCCTTTTGAATATCCCATACCACCTATCTAGAAAAATGATAGGATGATCTAATCCTAGTTTGTAACTCCCCATATAGTACAACACAAACCATGAGTAGGACACATGCAATCGCAACCTCCTCATATATCCCATAACACCCAAGGGAGTATTTATTTCAAGAAACCTAAATTTGATTTGTCATCACATACAAAGGACTATAATTTATCCATAATAGTTTCTATATACTTGTTTTTCAGTTATATGTGTTTGAAGTTTCTAGTGATAGTTCATATAATGTTAAAAGAAATACAAAATAATATACAAATGATTTATATTATGTGATCACATCATAATATCTCATATCCCATTTCATTATGTTACTTCCTTATTTCACCTACTTAATAATAATCACATCATTCCAAACTAAGAGTAGCACTCAAGTAATAATAACTCCCATAACCGTCCCATACCAATTATGAGAATTTCCATTACAAGAATCCTAAACCTAGTTACCATAGTCATCCTTACAATTTCGACATTCAAGGTGTTCATCTAAAATAAATCATCATATTCATATTCCATAACATCATTATATTCACATAATGAAACCACTAGATTTTCTCCTTAAAATCTAAAAAAACATGTTATATACATGATTATATCCAAAAGTAGATTTCAATTTCTACTAAATTCATAATTAAGATATTTGAATTACTTTTTCATAATTAATGATTCCATTGGATTTTAACTAGGATATATCTCTCCTCCACGAGAGTTAGGTTGCGTAATCTTGGGACTTCGTGTTATAAAGTTCACCGATTTCATAACTAAACCACATGGTTTTCATTTCATAAATATCCAATTTCCATTTATACATAACCAAAATATATAGAGTATTGTAAATATCAATTTACATTTTTCTCAATTACAACACACTCCTTAACTTTGTCCAATAGTCATAGGGTTTTAATATCATTTCTATGTTGTACATAAGTCTTTATATATTTTTTTGATAATTAGTCATTTAATTCACTCCATGTATTTGATCCAAGTAATCTTGTACTCATATGATTTATGTCATAATACTTTCCTCACATTCATCCTTTGTTGGTTTCCTTTATTTTCCATTAGGTCATCCATATCATGACTATTAATCTCTTTCATATAAAAAATTATGCATCTCACATAGTCAATTCAAATTTCTAATACAACTTATTTTATTATAGAATCATATTTCAAGTGCGTATCATGGTGTCTATATCATCCATAACATTATAAGGTTTTTCCTAACTATCAAGGAGTTATGGAGTCACCTATAACTCCTCATACAATTAACATATTTCACTATTTCATTTAATTGATAATCCATAAAATATATATCCATACTCTTTGTTGATCCGAGTCCTTTAGTCTAAAGTACTTATATTTATCTAGCAATGTTATTAATCCTCATTTGGAACATTCAATTCACCTATTTTCTATAAGCTAATATTATAGGTTTTCCTCTCTTTGAGTCAAGTAAATCTTGGTAGTGTTGATATGTTTCAATTAGGTTACTAGGTATATAACATATTGTTTCTCACAATAAGCATTAATGTCACACTTTACGATATCATCAAAATCATTAAAAATGTAGGTTTCACAAAATTTGTGTATTAGAAGAGTTATAATTACTTCTAAGTGGTCCTATGTTCAGTCATCAAATAAGTGTTAGCACTACGGATATTTGAGGTTATGTCCTTATAACCTCATTATAATAAGTTTAGAAATAACCCCTTAATTGATAAAAATTCCCTTCTTTTAATAAATCTAATTACTCGAGGTAAGATTTATCTCCTCATTTTAATAAGAAAAAAATATAGTAAATGTTCATTTATTAAAATATGTTATCATACCCTAAGGCTTAAGGCTTGATATTCATCACTTGAATAATACCAATTTCATTATGAGGTTACACACCAAGTTCTTAGTTGAACGTTTCACCAAAAGGAAAATTATACTTTTATATTACCCATGCGTAAACTAGGATTTTTACTCCTAATTCAATATTTCATGCATTTAATATCTCTATATGCATTCCAAAGAATTTTTCAAGCTTACGTGTGCAAAAGAAATATATACATCATGCTCTAAAGTGCCTCTTTATATATATTTCCACTAAAATCCTACCAACACTGATGTCTTTCTATTTTTATGTAAATATGCATGCATTTTAAATGGCCACTTATTATTCATACGTCTCTATTTTTTGGTTCATTAAAATTACATTAATTCACCACAAGATTTATTATTATTATTATTATTATTTAACCAATAAATATATTTAATTCCTATTTTAATAGCACATGGTCTCTTAATGAAAGATTTGAAGATGCCACATTTTTATAAACTCCTCTTTTAATATACTCTTAATGTTTTGTGACACAATATTGGTGAAGGGGAAGGTCATGGCGAGCTCTTCACGGTGGGCCTAGAGTTTAGACACTTTCTCGGCTCTTTCCACCCTAATTATTGTGCCTTTACAGATGCAGATGCCAGATCAAGATGGTTGGCAGGTTGATCCTCCTTCAGCCAAGCCATCAAGTGGAGTGTTCATCCCTCCTCAAGATGATCCTCCTCCTCCCAAAGCAACAAGTTGAGCTTAGTGCTCTATGCTTTTATGTAACTCTTGTGCTTTTTGTTTTCCCTTTGGGCGTTTTTTGGTGCCTACATGGAATTTTGTGGGACCATGAGTTTTTGGTCACCCTTGCTCTTCAGAATCTTGTCTTCTATTTTAATTGATATAAATGGCAGTTCCAATACTAATATACTCTTAATGTTTTATTTTATAAAAGTATCCTTTATACTTTTTTATATTATTATTATATTAAACCCATGCATGTTATTAATAAATCTCTCTTTCCTATGAAAGCACCCTAAACTCTACAAATAAAATAACATGACTAATTAAGGGAGGCTAACACCATTGCCATCTATAGCCAAGGCTTTAAGTCTAGGAATGTAACACTAAAGATAAAAGCTTAATGGAATGTTAACTAACATGAATATAATTCAAAATCTAGCTAATCATGCCTACTAATATATTGAATTGCTAAACTAACAAAGACCTAAATAGATCTAAGAGGGAAATCAAATTGGTATGGTTGCTACTCCAAACAAGGTGAAATGGCCTCTCCAAATGACTACATGGTCATTTTGGATATCCATCTACTAACCCCATTGAAGACTTTAGGCAAGGATTGAGCTTGGCTATAAATCATATTTCTTATATGAGATGCAAATCAAAGCATGGTGTAAATTTTAATTGTATATACTTAGTCCTTTTTAGAATTTTTCCTTTGAAGAAAACTAGAATTTTGGTGCATGTGGGACTAAAATTACAAATTAGATTAATAATTTCTAATCACGATTAAGATTTGCTAATCAAAATTAGTGAATTAACAAGTGATTAATATGTGATGAGCCTTAATCAACCGCTTAGGGTCAACTAGGAGGCTAGGATAAGCTTTTGAAGCTTGTTGAGATGTTGTGGAGGAAAGTGGGGTGATTTTGAGTGGTTGGAAGAGGGTTTGAGCCAATAATAGGGTATATTGACCAAAACAAGGGAAAAATAGGCTTAATTAGCTAATAAATGCTAATTGTCTATTTTGAAGAGGATTTTGACTTACGATTCATCGTAAAGTGGCATCTGAATGTGAAAGAGGTTAGGCAATCAACAATGTGTTGTTAATTGGCCAAAGTGGTAAGAAATGTTAGTTAATTAGTGAAAATCACTAATTATAACATAATTGGCAAGAATGAGAGTGATTTTTGTATGTTTGGCAATATGATTGTAAAAGTAGAATATAGGTTTCTACATTTACCGTTGTTTGAGGTGAGGTGAGTAACTTATCTTCAAATGTAGTAGACAAGTATAAATAGGTTACTTTTTAAAGAAAAATTAGTAGGATGAAGGATGCCCCCTCGAGTGTCGATGAGGTGATAGAAGAAGTCAATTGACGATCAAAAATATGATCGAAACGGATAGAAGAAATAAGATAAAATGGGTTATAAATATTCGGTTGTTTAGAAGAAATAAGGATAGGGATAAACATGGATATTTATTGCCCCAGGTGATTTGGAAGAACAATTACTAGTGATAATAAATGATAATGGAGAAGAAATGATAATGGAAAATATAGCACATGCCTAATCTTTGCATCTAATCTTTCAATAAGAAACTTGGTTGTATCATTTTTCCCCTAGATCTACATCATCAACCTTTATTGAAATAAACAAAAGTGTAAGATAACATGAAAAGCTAAATTACTAAAATTTGTTCATTGCCATGTAAATCCATGCAAAATACATAATGTAATGCAATATGAGAACATAAAATGATGCTTAACTCCATGCAACATACATAATACCATGCAATACGAGAAATTAAAACAACTAACCTAACAGAGAAACCAATACAATCACACATACTTAAACAAAAAACATTCAAGACAGTTGCACCAATGTTTTTTTTATCAAGCTTTAGTTCCCAAATGTTCGTGTTGTAATGAAAAGGGTTTAAAATGATGCCCCAAGCAAGGATACATGCAAGGGGAATAATGGAGGACACAAGTAGTCCCATGGAAAAGCATTCGTGTACTATGACACAAGATTCGGAAAATCATTGTTGTATTAGAGTACCGACATAGTGAGCAACCTAGCTTTTGTTAATGAAGGAAGATCACGATGATCCACAAGTCATTTGATACTAGAATAAGAAAGAACCCATTATTCAATTTCATGGGGGTGAAATTAGACTAACAGGTAGACTTGCACTCGGGGATTCTCATAGCCATTCGGAAGAAACAGACTGATCTCAACTTCAAAGGAGAATCAAGGTTTACGGAAAATTGAGGGTTGTAAGAGGAATTTTTCCTTTTCTTGGTCTTATCTGAGTTCAGAGTTTCACTTAGTTTGTAACAGGAATCATGAAGCCCATCTTGCAAGAAAAATGACAAAATGAGGTATATTACTCTGAAGACACCCCAAAGCATCCTCATGAAGGCCTTGGAGAACTCAAGGTTCAACGATTTGTATTGAAGGTTTAAAAGGAAGAGGGAACCTAAAAAATAGCCTAAGCCCCTGAAGGGAGCTCACTGAGTTGATTCCCTTGACTTGGGAAGCCAAAATATAAATCAAGCCCCTCAAGCTAGTTTAAGCCCACCAAGTTGTCTTTTGGGTAGCAAGTTGTTTTGAAGGCATCTAGTTGTTTAATCTATGGTCAAGTTGTTTAATTGTTAAGGGAGTGAGCTATCTTTTAGATCATTGAGCTCATTGAGAGCCTCACCAAGTTCCACCCGTATCGATTTGACTAAACAAGTGTGCAAGTTAGTATTACCAAGGGAAATCTCAAGTTCTAAACTCTTATACATGGGTGATCTATTTCCACATCAAGCATAACATACTTAGTTAGGACGAATCATTGAAGGAGGTCAAGCTAGTTTTGGGTTATCCTACACAAACATGATAGTGTAAAAATGAAGGAACCAAGCTACACCATACCCGGAAAAGTTGTGCCAATTGAGATGAGAAGGAAAGTTGTTAATGATGCATCGAAGTTTTTGGTTAGACATGGCCGAGCTGATCCTACAAGGTTGAGTTGAGTATATATATATTGGGGGCTGAGTTTTAAGGATCATCGAACCAATCTTTGGGTCAACTTAATTGTAGGTGAATCTAATCTCCTCAAGCTCACCTAACATTTTAGAGTGCTTAATATCGAAAGGAACAATCTAAGGCATGTTGACAGGATCTATGGACGTCGGGGCTAGTGTGAAGCATGAATCAGATGTGAAAATGGATATATATGACTCAATCAAAGAGCTCTCATGGAGGTAGGGAACACTTAGAAAAATGAAACACAACATTGGTTTGCCAAACTCGACATGGTTCATGTCAGTAAATGTGGGAAACACTACCCCAAATATCCCCGACCGAGTTGGGCTGCGAGTGCATGTGAAGGTTGGAATGGCTATAGGAGAATGATTTACAGAGAGCGCAAGATTAAATGACTTGAGCAGACCAAGTGGCTCGGGACATGTGTGCACCAAATGTCTAAAATTGTTGATGTGGGATAGGGATGCGGGTAAAACGGGAATGGCCCTCACAACCGGTCAATAAAGGGAAATGAGTTCATTGCGGGAGTGAGGAGATGTTGGAGGCCTAAATTGTAGGTGAGTCGGGTCAAGACAACACATGTGGCCCAGGACATGTGTGCAGATAAAATCTAAACTCACCACAAAAGGAGTAGTTAATTTCAGTTACGGTGGGTATAAGCATCTTGGGGATCCCAGGTGGGTCGGGAAAAAATCCCGAAATATTTAAAGTCAACATGGCGTGCAGTGCATTGAGCATCGAGCTAGCAATGAGTCGATGGTGGATGCATGGAAAGGGATTTATAAGGGCTCAGTGTCCAAAGAAATGACTCAGCATGCATGTTGAGGGGTCACTAGTCTAGGTGCCAAGTCAGAGTAACTGTAAATGTAAGGGTATAGCTAGCTCAGCCAAGCTGGATGAGATGGCTCAAATGAATCTTTTAAAACACTAAACACCAAACCCCAAAAATACATAGTGGAAAGATAAATGGGTCCCACCATTTTTAATGCACTAAGATTTTAAAACAATGTAGAAACACTAAGAAGGAGGAGAAAGTATTTTGATTACCTTTACAGCTAATTTTTAATTGCATGAGTCCCGTGTATTACAAGTAAGACCTGGCAAACACCAAATAGCTGTAATCACTCAAGAAGCCATAATCGGGGCAATTATTAATAGAATCATGCAAATGAATACTCATTGGAATCGTGGCTCTTAGCCCATTGCACATCAATTAAGAAATTATAGGATTGATGGGTTTTTCGTGGATAATTTTGTAGAAAACCAATCCATTTCCAAATAGAGACTCTTATGGTGGTTAGGAGTGCAATTAAGAGGCATAGTCATCATTCTTTCTTTGTTGCAAGTCATGGGATAACATGGGGAGACTTTTGCAAGAAAAATACCATCAATTTCACTCATTTATTACATCTTGCAAGTGGTTAGAAAGTTGATTTTGGGATTTTCCTTCTCTCTTCTTCTCAAATCTATAAATTGTAATCTTGGGCTCATTTGTAAAGGAGTTGGTCATTTTTCTCCTGCCCCCTCTCTCTTTCTTCTCTACTAGGGTTGAATGTGGAGCTTAATCCTCCTTTCTCTTTGTAATGGAATTCTCTTGTCTCTTGCCCACTAATGATGTACTTGTTTGAATTCATTGAGCAAGAAAATTTTTTTGTGATGCATCTTGTCCATCATTTGCTTATTTTATTTCCTCTTCTTACCTCTCACCATAAAGGATATCTTGTGCATATCTCTTGATCTCTATTACAGGTTTTGGGAGTTATGCTTAATGGGATTTGAAGTGGTGTTCTTTACGAACTCATATTTGGTTTGTGATGCATATTTTCCATCCTCTCCATTGCTCACCTCTCTCCACTTTAGGTAGTTGGGATTGTGATTAGAAACCTCCTTTTCTGGTGTATCACCGCTTTTAGTGTAGGTTTTGTTTTTATGCACTCTCTCTCCTTGGTCCCCTGGAAGGTTATATTAGGATTATATAGTTTTTACTACTCTAGGAGTAGATTGTTCTAGGTAGTTTAGAGTAGGAACCAACCTTCTTTGGAGGGTCATCTCAAGCCTGTAAGTTCCACATCTTGAGAGATGATCCAATGTTACACAAATTACACCAAATGCCCCACTCTAATCCATAAATCGGGGCATTCGGGGGTGTTGTAATTTCATGATAACAAAACCTTAGAAAGATTTTTTGCAGGACAAATTTTGATGTTCAAGGATAATGCATGTAATACATGCTAGCTACATGCATGTCATTTACCAATTTATGAAAAAATTGAATTTTTGCCATTTTTTTGGATTTTTAATGATTTTACCAAAAACAAATTGAAATTTTTTGGGTTTGTTTGATTTATTTTTTTTTTTTATAGAAGAAAATATTATATAAGAAATAACGAAGTCATGAGACAACACTAAAAGTGATCGTAAAGCAAAAATATGCCCTGTAGTAGAAAAGGCCGCTAGAAAGCAAAACATGCCCCAACATAGCAAAAACGGATGTAAAAATAATTATTTATTTAAAATAATCATCACGGCAAGTTGTAGAAGAATGTAGAAGAACCACGATGGCTCCAGGGTGCCTCAAGGGTGAGAAACATGTCACGGGAGGTAAAAATGGGTATATAAGCCATCGTGGCCAATTCATTTACCACATTCACTTACCATTTTACTGTTGATTTGAGCTCTGACCTACGGGAGGAAATGATGAGGGTGTAGAACTAGAGACATCATGTGGATCACATGAGAGACTACATGAGGCTCCCAAAGTGTTTGGACTACAAGTACACAAAACTACCCTTTTACCCTCATTTTTAAAGCATTTCATTTTTGGTTAAAATTCATTTTTAGGGTTAAAACAGGGAAAAATTGCAGGGGGGTGCGCCTATGATGGTGCATGCATGTGTACATATGCACAAATAGGTGCACTTATGCATTGCACTAGTTTTACATTATTTTTGAATTTTAAATTTTGTGGGGGCACACATGTGCTAGTGTCTGAAAGGATGTGCTTATGTGCCACTAACAGGGGTATGCATGGGCACATATGCACATATCTAAAGAGGAATGCACCTATGTTGAACTTGATCAAACGGAAGGGATGTGCATGTGTTGGTGCACCGAGGGGTGCACCTATGCATAGAACTAGTTTGAGGAAAAATAAGAATGTGTTGGTGTGCTTTGAAAAGTATGTTGGCACGTTGGGTGCGCCTATGCACTGTGTGGGGTGCTTATGGGTGGTGTACCGTGGGTGCACTAGTACATAAAAGACATTTTTAGAATGTTTTTAGAAGAAAATGAAGGTTTTGAAAACCCCAGATGGTAAAAATAGATGAATTATATAGCAAAATAGAAGAATTTGATGATAAAATATAAAATTAGATGATAGAATAGAAGAATAAGATCATAATAAATGACCTAATTGGTTCCGTATGTAGACTTGGATGTGCTAGAGTCGCGGGAGAAACAGGGGTGACTCTAGGCCTACGATGCGACATTTAGCCAATGCGACCATATTTTCTTGGAGATCACCCTGGAGGTGACCGATTTATCTTACGTGGCTCACATGCCATAGATTACCTTAGATCATGGCCTACTCACAACCTTAGCTGAGAGATGCGGAGCGAGAGTCAGACCTTCCGTCTTCCTACTGGCAAGATGAGCATTACATTGGAGGATGTATGGTGGATCTTGCAAGTTCCTATACAAGGTTGCATGATCACCTATAATTATCGTCAGGACCATATTTAGCGATGGATAGTCGATCTATTTGGAGTAGTAGACATACCCCATCGGTGTATAATAGTATTCATTAGGAGGTGCATGGCCGATCTATGTCTAGGAAGCGTCCCCATATTATTTTTATCTCTTGTCAGCAACATATTGTTGTCTAATAAAAATGGTGCATGATTCCCTATAGGTCTCCTTGGAGTGATTCACGGCCTACTTCAGGGAGAGGTGTGCTATTGGGGTCAGTGTCTACTAGTTCATTTATATGTTGATTGAAACTTGATATCTTATCATGGACAGAGGTTAGTGGGTCCTGCCATTTTATTACATATATGGGCATAGGATCATATTGTGATTGGATGTCCCATAAGAGGATTGAGATCTCAAGTTCTTGCAGAGCCATCTCTCATGGGTTGGGTTTTGGATGGGAATGCTATTCACGTTCATAGGGGCACAAATTATTACAAGAAATATTTTGACGAGTTACAACCCCACATGATCACATGGTGGCCATACAGGTTGTATCGGTGGTCTCAAGATGTTAGTTAAGTTGAGTACCACTACGGTGGATCATTTCATTCACGGGAGGGGAGTCATATCTTAGAGTGGTATAGAGTGGATAGGGTCCAACATTAGTTTGGTCTCATCTAGGGGATTCCTGGTGATGAGATGTGGTATGCACATAGATACAAAGAGACCTTCCATATGGGGTATTGGATCAAGTTAAGATGGACCCACAAAGTAACTTTTTATAGGTGGTTCCATAGCCTTGGGTACAATGAGTGCAGATAGTGGATCCAGGATGACCCTAGATATATAGCATGTGATATGTGACAATATTGCCACATCGATTGACTATACCATAGGAGGTATTAGATGCAATAGCACAGGGGGACATGGCCCAAATCCTAGGGCACGAGTATAAGCACAAGCACAAGTAGATCCATGGGAGGACCACATATAGGGGTACCAGTGCAGAAAGTGCTAGTCCAACAGAAGGTTTTAGCATAATGGTAGTTAGTGATGTAGCCACAGGTAGTGGCACCACAGATGCCCCTTGAGTTCCATTGTGGGTACCATTACAGTACCTCCATCACCCCCTCATGTGATTCCATGACACTAGTCCACCAGGAGGTGGAGGAGATGGCGGGGGTGGTGAGGAGATGGAGGAGGATGCTCGTGGTGATGGGTAGGTGGCTGCCTCAGAGCAACACCCGTAGTAGATGATAGTTTTGTAGCTTTAGGTTGGAGTTGAGAGGGACCAAGCCATTTCTTAGAGAGACCAGACCATTACATAGAGAGACATGGCTATCATAGAGGGGGATCAGCTTGTGATAGAGTGAGATCAGCCCCGGAAAGAGAGATTACATGCCATGACAAAGTGAGATCATGCAATCATAGATAGTCTACAGTTGTAGGCAGAGAGGGATCAACTAGTGGCGGATTGGGTTTAGTGGATGATAAAGCACACAGAGGTTCATGTATACATAACTAGAGTGATAGGAAAGCATGATGCCCTCTATCTGGACATCATCAACATCTAGGATGTCGAAATATTAGTAGATACCATGAGAGCTAGTGGTGAGGCCTCCTACTATAAGGCATTGTACCACTAGGCCATCCTAGAGGGATAGAGGGCTACCCCTTTTGATCAGTTAGACATTAGCAGGTCCAGATCTAGATCCCAAAGGACCTCACAATCAACCAAAGAAGTTCATTAGCCTACAAAGGTGCAATAGAGCATAGTGGCCTCTCTGTAGGACCATCACATCAGAAAATTTCTCCTCATTTCCCTAGTCTAGGTAGTCCCGGAGAGGGTGAGAGTCGTGGTTGACTCTCTTATTGATGTACTAGATGTATTTTTTTGGTGTATCACCTCGATATGAAGGCATACTTTTGTATGGATGTATATGTATTATTTTTTTATCATGCCTCGTGATGAAGGAACTTTTTTGTATAGATGCCCATGATGGCTCATTGTATTAGATGTACTTTTGAGACACACTATTTTGTACACAGACATTTATATTTATGATGATGTATGATGATTTGATGGATTACTGATGTATCACTTTTTTCTTATGAGATATCATGCTTAATCAGTATATTTTATGTTTGTATCACATGTTTCTTATATTATGAGATAGTGTTAGCTGATTTCATATTGCGTGTTGATGAGATACTTTGAGTAAAACATGTTTTAATTATTGATATTGGTGTGAGGGGGATAGATTTGTGATCATGTAAAACCACTCTTGCCCCATTGATGATATAGTAGTACTTGATGATTAGCTTTAGCATACATGTGTGATGTATAGTTAGAATTTATTTATATATGATGTACAGATGTGATGGTTTATTAGTATGATGATAAAATGATAACCAAATGTACAAGTAAAATAACAAGCACACATTAAACAAATCTAACCAAAGAAACACATTTATCTACAAGTATGTCAGATAAAATGAACTCAATGCAATGCACCACAGATTAAAATAGCATTCAATCTAAGTAAGCAAATGAATCCAACTTAAAGTACATAATACAAAAAAGTAATGCAACTAAAAACCATACAAACCAACAACTAAAAGTAAGAAAACTACTATTTATTTTTGTGGTACATGTTTGGGACGTTTTTTTCTATTTTTGGGTATTACCTCTAAGACAATTTTCTATTATTTTATAGTTTTATAGGAAACATATTTGAATGTTTTGATTTTTTCAAGGAACATATCTGTATGTTTTGGGGTTTTCAAAAGTTATACAAATGTTTTTATGTTTTCTAAACAATTTTTTCGAAGTGAACGTGCAAGGAAATGAAGAAATGTGGATGCCCCAGTGTTAGATGGGATGTACAAGGGAAGAATGCCACGTGTTATATGCTAAAAGTGACACTATAAAGTTGCCCCTAGTGTGAGATGGGTTCATTCAAAGTTAAATTCTCTACATTCAAAAGGTTGGATCAGCCGGATTAGGGCAAAGAGGGACATGCTCACAAGGGACTCAAATGAAGGCAAAGACCAGCTTAGAAAAAAGTTGTCATACTCCTAAACCTGAAATGCTTGTGAAAAATGGACCCTCCTTGGCACCGGAAATTGGTTTTCACCAAAGGACTTGTCCAAAGTTCCACCATTGCATGGTTTTCACTATTGGATGCACTTGTTATTTCTCTTTTTCTTTTTCTATTTTTATACTTTTTACTTTTATGATATTTTAGAGATCCCATACTTAAGCATAGAAACACTTAAGATGCATTGCATTCATGGGTTCTTGAAGCTCTTGGCCATCTACATGGGCAAGCTTATAGGCACCTAAACCAAACTTGGTAACCACAACATATGGCCTTAGCCAATTGGGCTCAAATTTCCCTTTCTTTTCATGATCCTTAATGGTGTTCTTATGATTCTCTTTTGACACCAAGTCTCCAACCTCAAATTGATGAGGTATTACTCTTTTATGTAGCTTCTCCACACTCAATCCCGATACTCTTTAAGGTGATTGAGGGCGTGAAGTCTTTCCTCATCTAATATCTCCAACTATGGTAGTCAAGCTACTCTATAGCCTTCCTCTTCATTTAGGTATTCCCTTAGCTCACAATGTAAAGAGAAGGGGTCTTGAACTCTAAAGGTATTATGGATTCTATGCCAAATACTAAGGAGTATGGAGTGGCACACTGTGGGGTCATGGATAGAAGTTTTGATGCCTAGAGGGCAGGGTGAATTTGTAGATGCCAATCATGGCATGTCTTTTCACCATCTTCTTTATAATGCCAATGAGGGTTTTATTGGAAGCCTCATCTTTCTTATTACCTTAAGGGTAATAGGTGGTTGAGAACTTAAGGGAGATTTGAAAGTGTTTACGTAGAGTTCTTTCATATTTTTATTTTTAAATGGCTTACCATTATCAGTGATAATAGCATAAGGGATATCGTATCAATAGATGATATGGTTCATGATAAATTTAGAGATTTGGGCACCTTCAACATAGGTGAGAGGAACATCCTCTACCCATTTCATAAAGTATTCAATTGTAGTAATGATGAATTTATGACCATCTGAAGAGACAGGGTTAAGTTTTCCTATTAGATCAAGACCCCACTTTGAGATTGGTGAGGGGTTGTGAAAAGTTGTAAGGACTATTCGGCACATGTATCAAGTTTCCATACTTTTGACAATCCACACATTTATTCACATGGTTATAGTAGTCATGCTCCATGGTAGGCCAATAGTAGCCTACTCTAAGTATTTTCTTTGCAAGGATGATCCCATTAGTATGAGCTCCACAAATTCCTTCATGCACCTCCTTGATTGCTTGGATAGATTTGTCTGAACTTAAACATCGCAATATATTCCTGTCATAGCCTCGGTGGAAGAGGGTACCCCCAAGTAGGGTATAATGGGCTATACGCTGGATGAGGGTGCATTTTTCAACACAGAAATGTTAGTGGGAAAGGTTCCATCGTGGAGGTAATTAAAGATTTCAGCGTACCATGGGGAAAATGGACCAATAACATTGCACACTAAACAGGAATCTGGTATGTCATATGCCGACATTCTTATATTTTCTACGAAGAATGGCATATCATTGTTCCCTGACAGAATACTCAATAAGAATTATATTGTAGCCATAACATCAAGTACTCCGTTCTATGCTCTTGGTATTTTCTCAAATGACATCCACTAAACATATCAACCACCTTGTTATATTTTCCACTCTCATGCTTTTATAAAAATGCATATCTCTATATATATTCTACCCACTTCATGTGACTCATATTCAATTTTCCTTGTTGCCTAATGGTATAGTATAATAAAAAATTGTTGGAAGCACAATGGAATGAGGGAAGGGGGTGAATCAGTCCTTACAAAAATTTAATCAATTTCATATTTTCTTACTTAAACCATAAACCATTCAACCATTCATTAATGTGTGCATAACATTTAATCAAATCAACACAACCATGAAAGAGACATAAGAACACAAGATATAAGTGAGAAACCCTCAAGGGGAAGAAAAAACACTGAAAATTCTGATTATATTATTCAAATAAAAAGTATTTAATGAATAAACAACTTCACAAGGAGCACCAACCCCTATTTTAGTAGAGAACCAACCCTATAAGGAGCACTAAACCCTAGTTTAGTGAAGCACCAACTCCAAAAGGAGGATAAAACCCCCTAAGATGATCAATAACCCACTCAAACACCTTTGAATGAAGATATATGATGTATTTTTTCTGCAACAACTGATGGAGATCACCGATTCAGCTCACACACCTTCAAACCCTTGCTCAAACCCTCTTTTCTTCAATTCACTATATCTCACTCTTTCATGGTCTTGCTTTTCTTCAAACCCTTGGACACACACTCTCTAACATTCAAAAATATGTCAAAAACTTCCTCAAATATGAAATTATTCCTTCATACCTATTTCAATCACACACGGTCACACTTTTTCCTCTCTCTTCACTAGTGCAAATTTGAATTCAAACATGCACTTTATACCCTTCTCTTCTTTTGAACATAAAATAAGTCGGTCTCCTCCTTTATTTTGACCAATAAAACTTAAAAATATCCCTGAAAATTTATTTAAAAAATTCATACAGGACCCATGTAGGTCGTTCATGCCCAAATGCACTAAACAAGCTCAAAAATAACTCAAAACCCCATCACTTGGATGACTAAAACCCACAAACCTTATGACCATGATTATTCAACCTCACAAATTAATAAAAATGTAAAATATGATATAAAAATAACATAAATGTTCTTACATTAGCTTTCACTAATCAAATTATTCATAACTCACACAAGAAGTCTCATATCCTTCAAAAAAAGGATGATTCCAGGAACTCATCTTTACTTTTTGGACTCTATACCACCTAAAAAAATCAAATATGGCATGTAACCACTCATTGGAACCCCATCGACATGTATATAACATTAATTCTTTATATAAATAATGAAACATCCATACATGAAAACCACACCAACTTTCCTCTTCACCAAACTGAGCTTCCTAGAAAGTAGTTTTAGGAACTCAACTAGTTTTCACCTTTTTGCTACATTCAAGATATCCAAACTCATTCAATAGGAAAAAAAATCATCCCTATTCACTGTCTAACTAATAGAAATCATCAACTAATCCATCTCATGCCTCTTCTACTTCAATATTTCAACAAAAGTAATTATGTCATGAGAAACAAACAACCTTCTTCTTCATAAATTGAGCTAGATGACCCAAAAATATCATCATCATCATGAGAAAAAAATTTATACCATTAGAAATAAATTTTAATCCTCTTTCCATAACATCTTACATTTCCTTCCAAATCTAAGTGGAAGGGCTTTAACCAGGTCCATCTTTGAAACATCTCCAGAACTACCTCAAAATTTCCTAAGGTCGGTCTTCATAAATAGGGTATACTTTTCCATTTAAAATAACAACCATGATATTAAACTATCATGGTCATTAATTAAAAATCCTAGGATAAAACAAATGTCAATTTATTTCACACCTCCTTTGGAAAACTTTGTCCCAAACTAAACTTCTTCAGAAACTTGCATGTTTGGGTGGGCTCCACTCATCACCACATGCTCTATCATAACTTTATGGAAATATGGAGGAGTCCTATACAACATAAAATCATCAAAATAGTAATACCAATATATTCTATGCACTTACTAAGCAAATATCTCCTATCATTTTTGAGCTAGGGTTTCAAAGCCATAAAACATTGTTTACCTTCTTAACATCATTCATAAAGCGTGACGATGAAACCAATTCATCATTTTTGTGAAATATTATTAAATAAATGAAAATAATCCCTAAAATGAAAAAATTTCCATGTAAATAAAAATCATGGTGAACATTAGAATTAGCAATTAGAGTTGGAAAATGTTCTTTCTTGGACCTTGTTTCACATAAAACATCATAACTTGAAAAATATTATTTAGAATGACTTGAAACTTTTCCCAAACCTCTAAGAAACCAATGTACACAATATCCAATGATCATCATATCTCAAATAGGTATCCATATTCTCAACCCATCTCATTTACATGACTAGCCCTTAGGGTTTTGTATGGTTTAGGCTAGGGACACAATTGAACCAACACGTAACTTATAATGAAACCTCTCCAAAAGGCTCTAACATAACCGAGACAATAGTTATCATATCCCTGCATGCCTCCATGATCTCACATGGCTTTACAACTCATCCTCATTCCTCCAAGCACCTAAACTTGGTTTAGATGAACACTTACAACTGGGTCTTCAACCTATACCTACACTATGAAACTCATGTGAGTGACTAAAAATTTCCAATAATTCTCTCCATGTTTCTACCATGCTCTTTAAGCCACAAAAAAACCCAAACCATCATGCACCATCACCTAGGCTAGCTAGGTCACCTGACTAGGCTTGTTAAACCAAGCCAATCTCACTGAATCCACTCTTGCAACCATGAAATCATCTAAAAATCCATTTCATCATCCTACTAAGCATGATATTACACTTCTCCATCACCATCTTTTTCATTAATGATATTTTACATCAATGACAACACCTAGAACTCAACATGCCAACAATCTCCCCCTTTGTCATTGATGGAAAACCACCTAATATTCTCCCCATTTTTACATTAATGAAAAAACATACATGTACTTGCATGATATTCATCTTTCTCATCTTCATAGACCACCTCTTGGTTGGAAACATCAACCAAAATAATCAAATTATCTCATAAACTTGTTTTTATTCATCAAACTCTCGATTTTGACCTTTTTCAAGACATTTGATCACTGTAACAAACCTTAAATTGATGCATACTACTTATGAACATGCCAAAAATCCATGATTATCGGCGTATAATCATCTTTCTTACCTCATTCTTGACTTATCTCAACTATTCTTGTTCAAACTTATCTTGTTTCTTACATACCTAGGTCACACACTTCTTTTAGGGCTAAAATCCCTAAAGTAAATCTTGAGTGCAATTTGGACAAACTTTGGCAAGATCTAGAAACTAAATCACATCATGAATCCATTCCTTATGACTCCCCTGGACCTATAACATCCTTATTTAGTAGAAAACACAAAAATTTGGCTACTTACCTTAGTTATAAGTCATAGAGAGGAATCAACCACATTAACCTATCCTTGAAGCACTTTCTCAGTCATTTCAATCTTCTTTGGATGAGATTATGCAAGTTGGACTAAAAACATTACTTTACTTTTAAGGTAATTTGAAAATATGAGTGATTTATAACCACTAGATACCATATATGCTTGTCTTAATGAAGATGCATTCTCCCTTTGCCTTGGAGGCTCTTTACAAACCTGTAGCACTCTTTTGTAACCCCAGAACAATGTAGCATTCCATTTATATTCAGATAGAGACCATAAGAAACTTCTCTTACAAATATCCCATTAGGAATTCAAAATCACTATCCAAAGCCCTTGATACATATTGAAGTTTACCTCCTTTAGCTTTAAATTATTTTTTCATACCGTAGAACACTACCTCGTTTATTACAACACCATGTATTTTAAAAATACACAATAGAAACATGCTTTGATCTTCAACTTTGGATAAGAATGCCAAATGGAATTCCATACAAAAATTTCATTAATTAATGCCTTTATTTAAATCACAATATTCATGACATATAAAATAAAACCTTCTTGTTCAAGATCAATAATGAACCCCCATGTCTTAGGAATTCTTAACAAGCTTGTAGATGATAGTTTTAGTACTTACCTTTCCATATTCTTCACTTCTTTGGCACATAGAATGAACTTGACCATGAGGCTTATGCACATATCAATATCACCTTATCTTCACTATATCCTCTTAGAAACTTTATATGATTCATTAATGAACAAATAAACTCCCACTACCTCAAGTAAATTCACACACACACTTATAGGTATCCTTTTCCATACCTCTACTTAGTCAAATTAAATCCTTATCATAGTATTTGAGATGTACCTTTTCATATCAACTCAGGACAAAAATTACCATACTTTTGAGCTCAAGAATCTTGTTCAAACAAACCTTAACATGACCACCACATAGCAACTTGGGTTAAACAATCTATGTACCTTGTTTTCCGTCTTGGTTTACTTCCCTTGATGGACTCCATCATGCAAATATTGACCTTTTCATAAGTGAAATCACCTCCACCTTTCATTTAATCATTTCTCCCACTTCATGTTATGTCAAATAATTATTCTCAATAAATAACAACAAAGCAAATATACAATCTTACCTTCTTTCCAATTTGTCCTTTGTAGACTCCTCAAGAACTAGTCTATAGTGATTTCATGGTTAGAACCATCTATGAATTCCCAAGACCAATTAGGACCATTTTTACTACCATTTATGTTTGTTGAGGTGTGGGAAAATTTTTATAGCTCAATTAATAAGGCAGCCCTCGTTTCTTCACCTATTTCTCTTTTCAATCCTTTACCTTCTACTAGCCCTTCCAGGTACATTTTACCAAACATATTTTCATGCATGAGGTTTCAATATAAAAAAATTAATTGACCACCCATTTTAACGTTTGAGGGATCTATAGAGTTTCAGGGTCTACTTCAAATGATAAATTCCATTTCCTTTATAATTTGACCTCTCCAATTAGGTCTACTAGCGGTGTAAACAATCACCTTGAAGACTGTCATCAATTTCTCTTGATTGGGACTCAATTTTGCAAAATTATTCTTGAATATGGTTTATAGTCTTATGAAGATGTTTTATTCCAATTATTTCCTTCAACTCCTCTATTTAGTCTCTCAAACACAAGATTTCCTTCAAACTGCTTATTATGATTTCCTAGAGCCCAGTTAAGGTAAAAATAACTCAAATTGCACTAATTTTGATTTCAAGTTCTCATATTTTCCATGATATCTATAAAAACTTCCTGTAAGGTCCTTAGCATTCATATTTTGGTATGAAGCAAAGAAACCACAACCACTTGTAATCTTCTTAGATTGTCTTTAACCGATTTTCATGAACTCTAACCTCTTTATCCATTTTCTAGGGTTCATTTTAAGACCCCCTCCAAAAAAATATTATAGAATGGGTGGATAATATCCGAAATTTAATTTCAAAATAATGGCAAATATCCAAAATCTGTTACGTGGAAAAGGCAATTTGGCAGCCCACGATTTTCGTGGTTTCACATGATTAAACAAGAGTTGGACGACCATATTTCCATTGGTAAAAGGAATGACCGTTTCTTATTGGATGTCCATATTTTCCTGATTGTATGGGTAAGGTTATACTTCCATCTCTTCCTATTATATGGTCTTCTCTTCTAGGTTGGATGGTCATCTATTACCGTCAGGGTTAGGCGACCATCTCTCCTATGTTAGACGCTCATCTCTTCTCTATTTGATGGATTGAGGTTGGATGGCCGAGGTTGAATGGCTTAAGGTTGGATGGATTAAGGTTGGATGGATTGAGGTTAGATGGATTGAAGTTAGATGACTTAAAGTTGGATGGATTGAGGTTGGACCTATTGAGGTTGGATGACGAGGTTGGATGGCAAAGGTTGGACAGATCAATATCAAAGTAGGATGACATCACAAATTGTAAAAAGCTTAGACGCTCGTGTATGTACTATACCTTGGCAATATGTATAGTATTATACTTTGTAAAATATGAGTGCATTTTGATTCAAAACGTCAGTAAAATACATGCATAAGTTCATTTATATGTGTAAATAATAGGTGAACTAACCCATACAAGTGACCTGTCGCCCAATTTTTTTGGTGAACTAGGTGGTAGTTGAATGTTGAATATTTTCCATTTCCAATTTCCAAAACCCTAATATTCATGAGTTTACGAAAAATTTCCACTAAAATTTTCCCTTCCATTTTCATATCCGAGCCTTCTTTAATCGTGTTGATTACCTTCAAACATGTGTGAATCACTTCTTGACTCCAAAACTATACCACATCCTCTTATCACTTCTGTAAACATGTACTTTAACTCTGTCAACCTAGGAAACACACTTTATCTCCTTTTAGGGTGAATTATCTTATAAGATTTATCAACATCCTTCAAAATTTCTTGAAATAAACTTTAAAGGATTCAATATTCAATCACTACTTATGAAGATCCATCCAAACATCTTGGCTCATGAAGAATGTGTACAATGTTTGTGATCTTTGTAAACATCCCACACTTGAAACTTAATACTTTTCAAAAGGTAGACCATTGTACAGAATTTAAGAACTTATTAACCTTCAAAACATGACACAAACAATAAGACCATGAGAACTATAAAAATATTCAAAAATCCTTGAGTTTCAATAGACCTAGATATAACTCATACTTAGTTTATGAGACACACATATTGGATATTCTTCACATTTTTATCATGATAGTACTTAAACCCATGACATTTTTACTATCTTGACAACATGACATGACAAACTCCCCTTGATACCATATCATGAAACTTACACAAGATGTATCTTTGACACATTGACAACACTTCATACTTAGAACAAGATACTTGACCTCTCTTGATACACCTTTTCTCATACTTTACATACCTTGAGCATCATTCACAGAATTATCATGGTGTCTCAAATCATAGACTTCATAACATGAATTATACTTGGATTAAGAGTAACTTAAAAATAGATCATAACCATACCTTAAAGGACCAAGAAAAGACTTTATAAAGACTTCAACCATCAATACCCCATGACATGACAAATACAAACTCAAAACATGATAGTACACCCCTTAGAAATACTCCTTAACCAATATCACTCACTTTTATTACTTTAAGAACTACTAACAACAACATATGACTAAAATACATACCTCAGAACCATAAAGACACATCCTACAATAGCATATCTCAGATCAATCAGCTCCCCCTTTCTCCAATGTTTCATATGGATCATTATATCTCTAAGAATCTTAGTAGAGACACAAATTTCATGGTGAATCTAGAAGAGTGACCTAAAGAGGTCCCAAGCACTCTTAGATACCTACACCTCACCTTTTCCATCTTGTTTCTGACCTGTACCTTGGTTAGCTCCTTGATTAACATTCATATCTATTCTAGGTGGAACCATATTACTCCTTCTTGGCTCCCATATTCTTCCTTGTCTATTGTCATGCATTCTAGAACCCTAATAACTCCTTTCTTGCATCCTAGGACCTTGAGATATCTTGACTTTCCTTGAGTAATCATGATGAAATTCTATAGCAACATGACCAACTTAATTACAACTAAAACACACCACTGAACTCTTTCCTTTGTAGCCTTCAACTTGACTAGGTGGATCATACAAATATCTAGCAACATGACCTCTCTCATGAAAATTTTAGCACACTACATTCTTATCTTGCTCACTCCTACTATCTCTCCATAGATGATCATCTATAACAAACCTCCTACACTCCTTAGCCCTATGATCAAAACCATTACAAGTGAAACAATAACCATTAAATTATTTCTCATACCTTGAGGCATTAGGTTGTCTAACTGACTTTTTCTTCACATTATCTTTTGTGAAGTTCTCTTTCTTTCCTTCCTTGAGGTTATATTTTTCAACTTATTTTCTTGAAAACTTATCTTCTTGCATCACTTATTTTCCTTAGAGTTATCATTAAATCCAAGCCTTCTCTATCACTTGCATATCTCTGTTTTCCAAGAAGATAATCAAGATTCTTAGTGATTCTCTCAAATTTCTAAAAGTATTTTACCTTCTTATCATCCTATAACAACTCTTCCCTTAGAAACTCTACATCCTCTTTAAATTTTGTGTACCTACTCTCTTTGTAATGCAAATTTGTGACTAGAAACTTTACCTTTTCTTGTTTTAGACAAATGCTTATCTTATAGATCATGGATCATATATTCATATCCTTTGATTTGAGACCTCAAATTTTTTTCTTATTTTTAACATGCTTTAACTCAGATTGGATACACTCTGATTCATCTTCAACATCATTTTATTCTTCTTCATCTTCATAATGTATGGAGTCACCAAAATGATAGGACCATTACTCATAGAGTTTACAACATCTTTGGTCATAAATAAGGAATCATCTCCTACATATTCATGATCAGATTTAGACTCAAAAGCCTCTTCCTTTGTGTAAAAATTATTTTTACATTATTCTTATAGTCAAACTTCTTGAAGTTCTTCTTACCTTTACTGAACTTATTCTTCTTCTTTTCATGATCATCCTCATAGTCTTCATTACCTTCTTTTTCAATCTTATGAGGACACTTAGCAACAAAGTGACCTACTTCACCATAATTGAAACACTTGAATGGAATTTTAATTTTATACTTACCAGATCCAACATTTAGTCTCATAACAAGCATTGCAAATAGTTCTTCATCATCCATTTCAGGAGCAAACCAAACCAACTTTTCTCTTCACTAAAGCGACCTTCCCGTAAAGCAATTTTAGGAACTCAACTATTTTACACCCTTGCTACCACTTTCAAGACCTCTAAAGTCCTTAAATAGTAAAAAAATTCATTCCTATTCACTCTCCAACTAATAGAAAGTATCAACCAATCCAACTCATGCCTATTACATCTCATGCATATTCTACCTCAATTTTTCAAAGAAATACAATTGTCCCGAGAAAAAAACAAACTTATTCTTCAAAAATTGACCTGGATGACCCATAAAATATCATAATCATGAGACAAAAATTATACCATTGGAAATCCCTCTAAATTATATTTCCATAACATTTTACATTTCCTTCAAAATTCAAGTGGAAGGCCTTCGAGACAAGTTCATCTTAAAACCGCTCTAGAACTCGCCCTAAAATCGCCTTAAAACTAGTCTTCATAAATATGACACACTTTTTCATTTAGAATCACAACCATGATCTTAAACTATCATAGACATTAAGTATAAATCTTAGGATAAAAAAATGTCAATTTATTTCATACCTCCTTTGGACAACTTTTTCCCAAACTAAACTTCTTCATAAACTTTCCTATTTGAGTGGGGTCCACTTATCACCACATGCTCTATCATACCTTTATGGAAATATGGAGGATTCATCTACAACATGTAATCATAAAAATAGCAATACCAATCAATTCTATGTACTTACCAAGAAAATATCTCCTACCACTTTTGAGCTAGTGTTATCAAAAATTACAAGACCCTAAATGGCCTGAATGTGGATGGGGCATTCGGTGTAATTTGTGTAACATTGGGTTACCTCTCAAGTTGTGGGACTTGCGGGCTTGAGATAACCCTCCAGAGAAGGTTGGTTCCTGCTCCTAAACTACCTACCACAATCTACTCCTAATGTAGGAAAACAAACTATCTAATCATATTCTAACCTTCCAAGGGACCAAGGAGAGAGAGTGCATGAAAAGTAAACCTACACTAAGAGTAGTGATACACCAGAAAAGGAGGTGGTTAATCACAATCCAACTTCCTAAAATGGAGAGAGGTGAGCAATGGAGAGGGTGGACAAGATGCACCATTAAAAAAGATGATATTCACACAGAACATCACTTGTAACCCATTAAACACAACTCTCAAAACCTGTAATAGACATCAAGAAAAATGCAGAGTATGCCCCTATGCAATGAAGAGAGGTAAGTAAAGAAAATAAAACATATAAAGGATGGAAAAATGCATCACAAAACAAATAATATTGCTCCAATAAGTATGCATAGTACAACATCAATGGGCAAGAGGAAATAAAATTCCATTACAAAGCTTAGAAAGGAGGCTTAAGCTCCACATTCAACCCTAGTAGAGAAGAAAGAGAGAAGGGGCAGGAGGAAAATGACCAACGCCCTTTATAAATGAGCCCAAGATTACAATTTATAGGATTAGAGAAGATAGAGAAGCAATCCAAAAATTTGATTTCAAGCTACTTGCAAGTTACAATAAATTAGGTAAAATGATGAAAAATGATTTACAAAATCTCCCTCATGTTGTCCCATGACCTATAGTAGTGAAAGAATGATTACCCATGCTTATTTAATGCATTCCCAACCACCACCTAACCACCAAACTGAATTAGGCTCAATTTCCACAAAATTCACCTCCGAATCTTCACCAATTTCTAATTTTTTTGGTTGTTGTGCGTATATCTCAAAATCACAATTCTAATAATGCCAATTTTATGTAATTTTGTTAAGAAATGATCAAGTTATGGCCTTTTGAGCACATGTAGATTTTTGAGAATCACTAGGTTTTCCCGTAATACATGGGACCTGTGCAATCATATCTTTGGTTGGAAATGATTATTTTCTCTCCTTCTTTAATGTTGTTACATATCATTAAAATGATCTTGCATTTAAAATGTTTTTGTGGGCCCATCATTAATTTGATTCTGTTTAAAGAAGGGGGAGAAATTTGATTTTTAAATGTTTATAATCTCTACTAGCTCGGTCAGCTTGGCCGAGTGGCTCCTCTCTTTCCCACCACACTGGGTTTTCAAGCCACCTTATCTTGAATGCCGGGCTTTTCATATGAATCGGTGAGCCCCTTTTATACATGTTGGCTAGATATTTATTCACATTGGACCCTTTTCATTCACATGTCGTGCCACCTGGATGCTCTAAGCCCATTCTTTATTATATAGCGCCATGTTGAGACCTCCTTTGACTTGCACCAATGAGTTATTGATCTAACTCGAAACCATTTGCATCATTTTTGGGGCCTAGGATTCTATATTTACTTGTCGGATGTCCTATCATTAGTGTCGAGATCGGCATATATTACCATCTTTCTCTCTTAAATCGTGAGCCCTTTCAACTCGGTGCCATCGCATGCCAAATCGTCCTCCATGTTTTGGGTTCCCTTGTATCTCCTCATCTATCGTGCTCGCCGACATGTCATCCCAAGAATTGGGCTTGTTTCATATTGCCATCTTGGATTTGGCTAAGCCCCATGTGTATGCATAAAATGCCCCATGACTTGAGCCATCTACCACCAATCCCATTTACATCTAGCAAGATCCTTTTCCTTAACTACGATGCCTATGCAATGCGAGTTATGGCCCATCGTGTAACACAATGCATTTTACATGTGGAGACCTTGCATGAATTTGGGGTCTCCTCTTTCCTTGACTCTTTAAAGCTGTGTCGAGGAGCCACGTGGCAACCACGCATGACTTTCATTCTTCACTCGCATGGACCCCGCACTAATATTCTCTATCAACCTAGCTAAGGGCTCATTGAGCCATGTCATCCACCATGCCATCAATATTCAACTAGACTTGATTCCATTACAAATAAAGTAGAGATCACTTGGATCCTCCTTTTGTTTGAACCACCATCAGTGTAATAGATCCCACCCAAGCTCAATAAGGTATTTGATCACTCGATTTTGCTACAGTTTTGAACTTATCAATGCCTAGCTCAATGCATGTATTCCCATTGTTCAACTAGACTCAATTTTCTTGCAATACTAAAATTTTCAATCTTGGTGTACAGTGGTAAAACTAGCTCGATCCTCCAAAGAAATATCTTGAATTTATCTTCAAAAATGGCTTGGCCCCTTCAATGTGCAGTTTGATGCCTTTCCATAATACATAACTTGGTGCACTATGCAAGACCTCAATTTTCTTACAGCTCACTAGGGCCCCTTCAATAGCTTGGTATGACAAACCATTTAACTTGATTGCATTAGTATATCTTGGTAATGAGCATGAAATCATCTGCATCACCTCTTCACCAAATGACCAGCTCGGCCTCTTTTTGATTAGCTCAATTTAGCCCAAACAACTCGATGAGCTCTCTTTTAGCATGACTTGGTGCATAATTATGTACAGCTCGGTGAGCCAAAGAGTAGCTCAATCCTACACGGTTTTCATCCAACTCATCTTCAAATATGAAAAGACTTGGCCATGAACTTGGTGAGCTTGTTCAAGACCCAAAGATAGATTTCTCACCCTTTTCAACTCCTTGCAAAATTTCTTTGATTCCTTAGTGTCTCAAGGGTATAATTTAATTCCAAAGAGTGTTCGGAGCAATTTCCTTGATTTTTACATTTTTCCTGAAGGTGGGATTATTAACCAATTGTCACAATGCAAGCTCAACCATTGTCTAATTTTACCTGAGTGGTGAAATTAAATAACAACTAGGGTTTCAAAGCCATAAAAAGTTGTTTACCTTCATAACATTCATTCATAAAAATATGATGATGAAACTAATCCTTTTTTTGAAATATTATTAACTCAAAGGAAAATAATCCCTAAAATAAAAAAGGTCCCATGAAAATCACACGATTCATGATGAGCATCGGAAGTTGCATTGAAATGGAAAATGTTATTTCTTGGACCCTATTTCACATAAAACATCATAACGTGAAAAATATTATTTAGAATGACTTGAAAATTTTCTCAAACCTCTATGAAACCCCTGTGCACCATCTCTAATCATCACCATATCTCAAATAAGTCTCTCGTATTCTCAACCCATCTTATTTAAATGACTAGCCCTTAGGGTTGTGCATGGTTTATGTTAGGGCCAACTAAACCAACACTATAACTCATCATGAAACCTCTCCAAAAGGCTATAACATACCTGATACAACATGTATGACATCCATGCATGCCTTCATGAGCTCACATGGCTCTATAACCCATCCTCATGCTTCCAAACACCTAGACCCGGTCTAGATGAACACCCGTAATTGGGTATTCAACATGTACCTGCACTATGAAACTCATTTGAGTTCCTAAACACTCTCATATCATGATCTAAATGTTTCTACAATGCTCCTCAAGCCACCAAGAAATTAGCACCGTCAAGCACCATCACCTATGCTAGTTAGGTCACCTGACTAGACTTGTTAGACCAAGCCAATCACATTGAATCCATTCTGCAACCATGGAATCATTTGAAACTCCATGTCATCATCCTACCGATCATGCACTAACACTTATCCATCATTCTTTTTTCATTAATTTTCTTTTACATAAATGACAACATCTAGAACTCAACATGCCAATAAAAATCCTTTAGAAACATTTAATGCCTCCATTTCTTCAACAATTGCACAATTACATTGAGATTATGACCATAAACACTATAATTTCTCTTCAATAATTTAAATTATCATTAAAATGCATAATAGGTATATCCTATTAGATCAATAATGCACTAATGGATATACCACTAGCATCACAATAGACCTAAAATAGATTTGCAAAATCTAATAATTCCAACACTAGCTATTCAATTATTCTTCTCTTTAATTATCTAAAACTCTTTTACATAAAATAATATGTATGAAACCTATCTAGGAATATATGTTTATATATTTATCTACATGTTTCTTTAATGTTGTAGGCTTCATACAACCCTTCTATCACAATGCTGATCTAATTAACAATCAAGGTAAAATGTGATTACTCTATGCATTTATTATGCTAAAATAGTCCTCCTCGATATGCCAAAATCTCCTAAGTCTAAAGGTGAATTTTTTTTTGTGCTAGACCATTTCATAAAGGTGTACATAAAATTTTGAAGACATTAAATATATAAATATCATAAAAATTAATCAAGACTTCCCTAAAGGTTAATATTTGAAGGAATGGATGTGGACCCACCATCGGGTGGATGATAAATTAACTATGTAAAATATTTTAATTATTTTAGTTTGTACACCTATTAAATATTAGAGCTATCCTTATTTATAAATAAAAGTGAGTTAAATTAGCAGGGGTGATTAGAGAACTCAAGGTCCCATAAAACACCACATAAGCCACATAAAACACCTAGAGGGAAAACAAAAAGCATGAGAACTACAAAGCCAAAGAGGGCACTAGGCACATGCCGCCACTCTAGGAGGAGGAGGAGGTTCATCCCATGGGGGATGAACACTCCACTTGAAGGCTTAGACAAAGGAGGATCTAATTGATAACCATCTTAATCATGAATCGCATTTGTAGAGGAACAATAATCACCCAACCGGGGTGGAGATTCAATAAGTGTCTCGCACACTAGGTGGAGGAGAGGCCCATCGAGGAGAGATAACCATGCCATTTCCCCGAGAGGATGGTTCCATCCTAGTCTAGATGAGGATGAAGATGAAGGGAGACCCCGAGGAGAGGTAGAGTGGTGGCTGCAAGAGTGGCTTCGCGATGTGATCCTAGTGGTGACGACCACCAAGGAGGATATGACCGAGGTGGCGGTGGAAAAGGGTTTGGAGGGACCCAACTCATCATGCATGACACACTCCCCTAGTGTAAGAGAAACTCATGTAAATGAGTGAATTATAAAGAAACTTTCTTAGCTTGAGATTGAATATGTATTCGCATAATGATGTAATAACCACTTTGTCATTAGTGGAAAATAAAGCAACAAATTGATCATTATGGAATAACATAGAATTTCTATTCCAAATATGAAATAGAATACAAAATATAAATAATTTCCACAAAGTATCAATATAATTAGGCCACAGTGAAGTCACCAAACAAATCCAGATGCTAGTGAAAGAATTTAGGGTGGTAGGGTTGAAAGAACAAATGAATCCAAGACCAGATGGCTTGAGCACGGGGAAAGACCAAAAAAATGATTAAAATATTCAGGTTTAAAATAGAAAGGGAATTTAGGATTGGGGATGCTAATGTGACTTAGATGTTTTCCAATGGGAAGGCCCTGATAAATAAGGCACCAAATAAAATGGTTAACTTTAGGCTCAAGAAGGGAGTTCCAAGTACGGGAAAGCCCAAGAAACTAGGTGGATTACGTAGAATGCATGCCCTAGTAGGTGTTAAGTTTTGAAATGGAAGGAAAAATGGGGCTTAATAGCTGGTAAATGGTTCTAGCATTGTAGCAGAGAAAGGAAATATCATGATTCCACCACCAATCATGCCACCAAGCATCCAGAGGTTTAAGCCCAAGTTTGTGGAGCATAACATTAGACATTAATTCTTGAATTTTGTAGATAGATGAGAGGTCTGAATTGGAAAGATTAAATTTTTCTTGAGCTTGGGCAGGGAACTCGGTCCCTATGGGAGAATAAATCTTGAATGGTATGTATCCCTGTGCGAGAGAGCCAGAGAGATTCGATTCCCAAATTTTCAATAAGTTAAATACTATCATCAATGATGATGAGAGACCACCATATATTATGAGAATTAAAAGAGATCCTAGTGCAAAATCCATTACCAATCCAATGCAGTAGGGGTTTCACCAATTCAAATGCTTTCCATATGCTTTTGGCAATGAAGGTGCCAAAAATCTTGATCGAGACCCTAGTGATAATTAAGGTGTGCAACCCGATATTGTTCCAACATTTTTTGCCATAAGGAGCACCATAAGCAATGTAATTCCGAAGTAGAATTTTCTAGGCTTGATTACCCGTAATACATTGCACAACCCATTTAGAACATAAAGCCACACTTTTCCTGTAAACATCAATAATTCCCATTCCACCTTGATTGCAAGGAAGACAACAAACTTCTTAGGCCACCCAATGAAATCCAGTTGAACTAGAACTTTTACATTGAAGGTAGACTCAAATAAGATTGGAAAGGTTGGCGAAGGAGGCAAAAGAAGGGCACCAACATGTAGAATAATAAACATGGGTGGATGCAAGCATCTTAGTACACACCTCGAATTTATCGGCTAGGGAATGTGGTTTATACGACCACCAAGAAAATTTATATTAAACTCTTTCAATCACATACTTCTATAGAGTGGTGGAATCACTATCAAAAGAAAAGGAATACCCAAAAATTTAAATTGTTTGCCTCTTCCAATCCACTTCCAGGGGTAAGCTTTCAACCAAGTGGCATAAGCTATAATTTTTTTATAGCTCAACATCTTATCCATATGAATGTTGGAACCTAAGGAAAGGTAGAAAGTATCAGGGTAATCAAAAATAGTAGCCACATTCTTCTCAAACTCAACAAGGGTAAGAAGGAGCCATTGAAAAAATGGCCATTAATAAGTCATGTGTCACATTATCCGGAAGGAAAATTCCCTGAATGACCCCTTGATAAACATGACAAGCAATAAGATAGCCTAAGGAGTCAGAATTTAAAAGAAATAAAATATGAGAAAGAGGTCACCCTTGTCGATAGAGTGGAAGAGGCAAATCAAAGTAGACTTATGTCCATTGGTGGTTAGGAAAGCATATGCATTAGAAACTAGAGTTTGAACCTCCAAGGTGAAAATGATCCAAATCCTAAGGATATGAGAAGCCAAAATAAATGGTCATTCAATATAATCATAATCATTTTCAAAGTCAATTTTGAGAAACAACGGTCATTACTGAGATATATCCAGTGCACATTCCATTCCTTCCCAAATTATTATAAGATTATCTAGAATGTACTAACCTTTGACAAAACTTGTCTTCTCGGGATGAATAATTTTGGGTAAAATATCAGCAATGCAAAGAGCTAAAGCCTTAGAAATAATTTTTTATGATATGTTTAACAGGGTGATAGGCCTCCAACTAGTAATCTACTTTGGATCGCCAGCCTTAGGAATGAATTTTATGTTGCCTTGATTGATGAAACTCCTAAGAGAATTGGATTGGAGAGCTTCATTGTAGACTGAAGAAAATTGGGGCCAACAAAAGACCATGTCACTTTGTAAAATTTACAAGGAAATCCATCCAAAATTGGATATTTATCATCTGAAAGGCATAGTAGAGCGGTATAAATATTGTCCAAAGAAAGAGGAGCATTGCAATGGTCATGCTCCTTGGGAAAAATCTTGATCAACACCACCTCGATACATTGTTGCAAGGTGGAATATCTCTCATTCTTCACCTCTTGAGCTTGGAATACTAACTGATAATTCTCAACAAAGGAGTTATAGATATCAGGAAACTATGTGAGTCACTCATACGAATTATGGATAGCTTTTATCTGTTGACAAACATGCTTGGCTCAAAGGGATTTGAATAAGTGTTTTGATGCTTAGTATCCCATCTTAATCTAGTGTAGTGTCGACTAGATATGTGCACCATAGAATGAATGAGATTCAATGAGCTTTATCTTGTGCCGAGTATCCGCAACATGTAACTGAAAAGATATTTCAAAAGGATTGGAATCAAGAAGAATAAAATCCTTGAGAATTCTTTTGTACAAATATGATTCCACTCGTTTTTGAACTTGAGCAAACTTATTATCGAAACGATGGAGGAAATGGGTGGTGTGTTGAATCACCGCTTCCCACCACTCACCCAAGTGAAAAAATCATATGTGGTGTTATGTTCCAAACCTTAGCAATAAGTGGGACCCCTCGGATGACTCAAAAAAGAGACATTAAGAAGGAATTGATTTGAAGGGACTTTGAAAGGGGCCCCATGCCAAATAATCTTAAAAGAGATCAGATGATGATCTGAAAAAAGCACATTTGACCACACCATGATAGGGGAGGAGCCTTGCGTGTCAAAATAAAAAATAGTCTACTGTGAAAGAAGTACACAATCAAGCCTTTTAAATACCCAATCATATCCTTCTCGAATATTGGTCCAAGTATACCAAGCTTGAGCCTTAAATTCATATTGTCGACTGAGCAATGGATCAGAAATTCCCCAACAGATTTTAAAGAAATACTAGGTCACACACTCACTAACACACCAATGCATAGGAGGGGCAAGTGAATTTATCATCTGGATGCTCTATCATATTAAAGTCACCACACACCAACCAATAAGCTAAAGGTAAGTTATCACCTAACCATTTCCATAAAGTCATTCTTTTAAAGCCATCATTAGAAGCATAAACATTAAGAATACCAAAAGAAAGATCATTAATCACCATAATCACCCACATGGCCCGATTTGAAGGATCTTGGCCTCGAGGAGGTGATTAAGGCCAAGAATTTCAATGCTATGGAAATGCTCGCACCACCTTTTCCATCAATGTGTTGAGTATGAAAATGCAAAAATATGGGGCAATACAAGTTAGTGTATTTTGAAGCAAAAACTAGAAATATTAATTTCCTACTAATAAATAATAACAAGGCAAGTTGAAATGTTGGAAAGCTAAAAAATAGAGGATGTATAAGAGGGATATTGTAGACACCAAAATTCGGTTACACTCCCCTTGGTCCCTTGTCAAATAACCAACTCGAACACACTCACCTAACCATGGCCCCTTACACCCCACACTAATATTAATTTAATTAATTTAATTAAATTAATCCATGATTTCACAATATTTATTATTTAACTATCCTAATTAAGATAGTTCTTACCCCACCACCTCACCTAGACACCTCACCTAGCCACCTCACCCCAAATTTATTCTTAGTATGTTGCCATAACTAACTAAGACCCAACTAAACCCTAAAAATCAAAGCCTACATTCCCTCCAACCACATTCTTGCCCATTGGAAAAGAAGCTTCCATTCTAATCCATGAAAAGAAACTAATTGGATCCAAGAAATCAAGTAGATTTGCCCATTTTAGTACACCTAGGAAATCCCACCCTAATGAGACATTGGTCACCCCTAAATCAACGTCAATCAACCCCAGAACCATCGTCGGTCACCTTTTATTCCCTTTGGTAACCTTATTTTGAGGTTGGCACATTTCTGAGAGCAAGAGAGAATAATCACATCTGCATGCAATCAGAGCGAGCATCTGTTCACACCTAGACATCCATAGCCATCTAAGCTAAGATCTGATCCACCAAGCAAGGAGGAAATCCCAGGCAGCTCAAGCAAGAGTCTCCTATCAACCAGTGGCCCTTCATAGGAGAAATCTCTCACCACCATCTCCTATCTACATCCATAGTTGACTGGTAGCAAATTCCAAGTAAGTATACTGCTCTATTTAGTCTAGTTTTGTTTGAATACTTTCAGTATTTAGATTCTTCTATATGTTATTGCTTTCCTAGCCACTCACTGCTTTTCTTTGATAACTATCCGTTAATACCACTTCCAAAACCTCTCAAAACCCCGTCCTAGCAATCCAACACCCCATTTTCCAAAGAAGATCCAAAATTTGTTCTGCAACATCTTCCATTTTCCCATAGTCACCGGCATCGGTCTCCCTAAACCGCCATCGGTCAAGCCTATACCGGCATCGGTTTACCTACCCGATACTACTCCTTTACTACCATTCACCAACTTAACCCATAACTCCTCCCAACTTCACCAAAACCCCACCAGACCTACCCACTAACCTACATTCCTACTCACACCTCCTAGACACCTCACTCAGTTCCCCATTAACTTGGAAAATATACCTAGACCCTTGTCCTTAACCCCATGTCATTTCTTCAACAACCACCATCATTCGGGACTCAACTAGGACTCAACCAACATCGGTCTCTGTGTCTTTCAACATAGTATAGACCAGCAACCTACCTACGTACTCCTAAGTTACCTATAATCACTTGTGACCTTCATCAGAAATCTATCAGACCTGCAGCAACCCAAAACATTTACCCGACCTCTGGATCTGATCATAACTTAGCTTGTTACATTAGATTTTTCTTATTGTGTTTATATGATATGCCTAAATCATATTGACTACATTAGGACAATATTTACCTTATTTCTAGCATTAATTTGTTTACAATAGTGGATTGACAACCTTCTAGGAGTATCATACTTCCGGATCTAGCATACGCTAATGAGTCCACCGCATATACTATTTAACTTTCATTTGGTGGTCTTATTGTCTATTCCAGGTAGTTCCTCATAGCCAAAAGGAATCTCTCACGATCAGTTGTGGATCAAGAAGTCATATGCGCACAACAACATTCAACCAACTTCAATAGGTATTCCTCCTAGTCTTTTTACCCTTATCTATTTCGTCACATTCCAAGAAACATTCTAAGAATCAAGTGAAATTTTTGGCATGCCCGGTGGGACCCATTCAGTGGTTCCTTGCATTTCTTCATTCCTAGGTAAAAGTTACATGTTTGTTTCCTTTCCAAAAGGTTCTCACATTAAATTTATCCCCTGGAATCTTCTCTTCTTTTATTGTCTCAAAGAAATCATGTTTTGGTGCTATAAAAATAACACTTCTTCTCTTTCATTTGTATTACATTAGTGAAAGATCATATTCTCTCCTATTCATAGTTTGTGACATCGAATTTAATATTTTGATTTGGGCTTAAAATTAACGGCATTTCATTCTTGTATGCTGCATTAGTGCATATTAAATAAGGGAAACCTATATGCTTCAAGTCATTCGCAGTGATGGATGACAAAAGAATCGTAGAAAGCACATTATCTCTCTCGAGTCTTACCAAACTACAAATTCAAACCAACACATCTTTCTTAAACAACATCTTACAGGTACATCCATTAATGACCACATTTTCCAATTAGCAAGTACTCCCTAGCTCATTGCTTATGTTGAGTCATTATCTCAGGAGATGGCCTACCCCCACCATAACATACCTGAAACCTCTCCTTTTAGATATCCTTCTTCGTAGGATGCCTTCCCAACCAAAAAATTCTGTTCTAAATACACATAGTCAGTCCTTAATAGTGTAAGCTGAACAAACATATTATAAAAATCACTTTTAGGATCATATTTTTCTTAGTGTTTTTGCTTGGCTTGTGTTTTGAGGTGAGAAGACACGTTCTTCATCATTTTATTTCTCCTTACACACTCCTCATCATAGTTGGTTTATTCCAACTTCATATAAGTGTTCATGGACCCTATTTTCATCATTCTCGAGTTTTGGGTTTGATTCCACACTTGATTTTAAATTACAACCACATTTTTCTTCATATCTGTTTCAATTTCACAATAACTATAGTCGGTCCTATTGGTGTGTGTGGCATGCCTAGCTATCATCCATATCACCTGGTGAGTCATCTCACCTTGTGAGAGTCATAGATCTTAGGAATTCAAATGACAAGTTTCAGATTCTGTCAAAGAATCTATCATTTTCATTTGCATCACAGATCATAGGAGTTACATTCCTTATTTGGAATTGTAACTCCTTCTTTAGTGGTGCCATATGTGTCAGTGGCATCATTGATATTCTTTCCTTGTTTAAACATGGGGTTACACAACACCCCTATTTGTACTTCCTTTTTTCGATCTATGAGGATGAGAAGACCTATTTTCTTATTTGCATATTCTTTCCATTGTTCGAATCTTGCTTATTGTGTTGGAGCTTGACGTTACCATCAGAGTGTAACTTTGTTGTGGTGCATTATTTTTGACATCGGTTCTCACAAATCCCTCTTTCATGGTATCAGAGTTGGTTTCGTAAAACGTGCACTCTTCATTTATCAAGTTGTTTATTACTTCTGGTTTCTTCTTATTTCCTCATGCAAGTTTTTTTTATTATTATTTTGGAATTGTATTGCTCACCTCGTATTGAGGTTTCAATAGTTACAAGTTTGAGGGGTTGTTCTTGGTTTGCAGTTTTGGGTTTTCAAGGTTCACTTGTTTTCCAGCCCGCATGCGTGTTTTGGGGTCTATTATAGTCTCAGGTTGTAGTGACCCGTTTGCTCAATGGAGACTCATCAGTTTTGTTGGCTCTTGCACTAGACCACCTATTCAGCCTTGCTTTGGTGTGACTTGTGTTCCATTAGTGTCAACTCGGCTTGGCAACCTTCATCTGACTCCACCATTTGGCTCGACCTTCTATTTTGGTGCTTGGCTCTACGTAGTTGTATCGACTTGTGCTTGGATGGGAGGACCCCTACGCCATTTTTGAAGCCTTGTCCTTGGCTCTATGTGGAGTATATGCTTTGAGCTTGCATCGTGCCCATGTATCGTGTTTCCACTGGTGTATCCTAAAACTAAGGTTCACCTGGTTCGTATTGGTTTTTTGGCTTCTAACTGGTCACTCTCGATGTTTCCTTGGTTCTGCATGATGTTCTCTTGCATGTTTGTGTTTGGATTCAATGTTGGGTGCTCTGTTTATGCCTTTGACAACATTAAAACCTACAATAATTGACTTGATATCTTCACGTTTGAGATCAACTCGGCCTTTGCTAACCTGCACCGCTTCCTCCCACCTTACACATCTAGCTTCTACCTAGTTCTTTACCTTGCATTTGAACACTCGTGCTCCCATACAACCATTCTCTGTCATTCCCATGCTCCCTAGTTCACTGCACTATCTTCGTGCTTTGCTCGAGGTTCTCGCCGTCTCTACCCTCTGGTATCCAGATCACCACTCAACGGTTACACCCTGACCTACTCAAAGCATTCCTCACGGCATTGACCTCACTCCCTCCTACATGAATGGTTACACTGTCAACTCGAAGTGTCTATGTTAAATCAGATCAGGTTTGATTTTCCTGCAGTGGTTACACCTTGACACATGGTTTCACCTCCATGCACCACTCAATGTTCACCTGCCACTTTGACTCAGCAGAATTTGCAAAAACAACTCAGCTCCATCAACATTTCCTTTTAGAATTATTTGAAGGTAAAATCAATCTCACCTTTAATATTTTAAGGTGTAAAACTTTTAATTGGCATTGTAAACCTTTTTTTGGGGGTATTTTTGCTTGTTTTAATATCCTTCCTTCGAGTGACGAAGACGGAGGGTGAGGTCTAGGGTTGGCAGGAGGCTAATCCCCCTCGCAATTAAAACAAACCCTATCTAAAATTTGATGCCATTTCCAATGAGCATACATACGACACCCTTTGCATGTGTTTAGGGAACTTTTAAATCTGTTTGCAGGCTTATTAGCATTTTTCCATCAGTTGTAGGAATTGTTTTTTTGCTATAACTTTTGACTTGTTGCTCGGTTTTGAGAACTTCTTTAGTCAAAGTTGCATGTTTTTTCACACTCTAGATGATGGGATTATCAGTTTGTAAATGCAATATTTTATAAAGTGCCACATTCTAGGGGGTGTCTTTGTATTTCTTAATTCAGCTCATTTCAAATCATCTTGAGCTTTGTTCTATCCCTTTTATTTCTTGTGGACTTGTGAGCGCATCCACCATAGTCTTACAGCAAAGGGATTCTTTTATGTGACATGAGACACTATTTCTCACAAGGATTTCTCTTCCCCTTCTTGTTTTCACTCATTCTTGTGCTTTCTTACGGTGTCAAACTATTGTGCCCAACAAACCTTGATTGTTGTCTCCACTCTTACACGTTATTACATTGATTTCAAGGTGAGTGACAAAATGGTTCTCGGCACACGTTACATTTGAGTATAATCAATGCGCTAAACTATAAAGTGCCTAACTCAAGGGGGTGTGATATTGTCCTGAGGTGGTTGTTTCATTTCTCTCTCCTCCCTTCTTCCTTCGTTGGTTCTATCTCTTCATTATGGATATCTCTAAAGTACCGATGCTCACACCTTTTAATTTCTTTGAATGGAAATCTAAAATTATATTGGTTTTGCAAAGTAAAGGGTTATACCGTGTCACCATGGGGTTAGAGACCAAACCTAATGATGAACCCGAAAAATCTAAGTGGTTCAACTATTATGATGAAGCCTTAGGTCTTCTCTGTATGTCTATCTCTCCCGACTTGCTCTTCCACATCAAAACTTACTCAAAACTTGATAAAGCGTTGAAAATGCTCGATGATATGTTTGGGAAGCAAGATGACATGAGAGCACATGAGTTGGAGAATGAACTACTAGGGTTAAATCCTAGTGAATTTGAAAACCCGCAGCCTTCTTCTCAAAATTTGTCTCCGCACTAGACTACTTCTAAAGGAATGTCGGTGGAGAAGAAAGACTCTCAATTGATCTTGTCAATTCTTTCTAAGTTAGGTCCTGATACTCTATCTTCGTTTCAACTTTCCATGCCAGAAAGCCGCCTTGGGTAGTGCTTGGAAAATGCCCTCCTTAACAGCTTTTTCATCCCAACTCATTCAAGAACAGGACAAACTCATTCAAATGGGGACTCTAAAATCCAAGTCACATGCCCTTGTGGCGAATAAGGGCAAGAAAAATGAAAAGAATAAAGAAAAAAGGACCAACCTAAGAAAGAAACCAAGACCAACCAACCCTCAGCTAAGCCCAACACTAACACTTTGAATTCTAAGCCTAAAGCGAAGAAGGAAAAGTTTAAATTCTCCTATTGTAATAATTTTGGCCACAATGAGCATCATTGTTTTCAGAAACAAATTGATCACTTAACTCATTTTCTTGAGAATAATAAAATAAGTGTTCCTAAATCTGTTAAAAAATGCTCAGAAGGGCGAGTCTTCTAAAGAAAAAAAGTCTAAAAATGAAAAGAAGAAAGGTATGGCCCTAGTAGCTAGATCAGCTCCATCATCAACTTGGATTATTGATTTTGATACCTCACAAAGCACATGGCTTATTCAGAGGATGAATTCTCTAGCATTAAACCATGTGGCATGTCCCAAATCACGTTGGGTGATGGCACTCATGTGTCGGTTTACGGTAGTGGATCGGTAGAGATAAAAGGTGGAACATTTAACTAAGTGTTGAGTGTTCCCAATCTCTACCAGCTTTCCTAGCATTTTACCAAATCACTCACCTTGGTGAAGGAATACAAGTGGAATTTTATTCTAACTCGGTGATCATTCATGAGCTTAACTCGATCGCACCGTGGTGAGGGAAATGCGGATCACCATTCACGGTTGTATACCTTTTCCCACTTCGCTTCTGATTTGACGCCTAATGCCTTACTCACTCATGCAAATGAGGTTAACAAGATATGGCATGAGCATTTTGGGCACCTAAATTATCGTTACCTTAAACAATTGAGCCAAAATGAAATGGTCAATGGGTTACCTTGAGTTAAGTTTTCTAAAGGTCTTTGTGAGGGTTACACCCTCGGAAAGCACCCTGAAAAAAACTTTGATAAGGGAAAATCTTGGAGAGCTACTCATCCCTTAGATCTTGTTCATAGTGATGTTTCTGGCCCCTTTCCATCTCCTTCTTTCACTAGAGCTCTATATATACTAACCTTCATTGATGACTTTTTGTGTTATACTTGGGTATATTTTCTTAAGCTTAAGTCTAAAGTCTTTGAGCATTTTCAAAACTTTAAGGCTCTTGCTGAGAAACAAGAGGAACGGTCTATTAAGGTTCTTCAAACCAACAATAAAGGTGAGTATTTGAGCAATAGGTTTGAGGATTTCTACACTTCTGAGGATATTGCTTTGTAGCATACAGTTGCTTACATCCCTTCTTAAAATGGATTTGTAAAAAGAAAGAACCGAACTCTAAAGGAGATGGCTACTTGTATGGTTCACTCAAAGTCCCTTCCTCCGCAATATTGGGCTAAAGCAGTGAATTATGCTTGTTACATTCAGAATCATGTTCCACACAAGGTAGTAAGAGGGATGACACCCTTTGAAGCCTGGTTTGGACACAAATCTAATGTTGAGCACTTTTGAGTCTTTGGATCCAAGGCTATGGCTCGATTTCCAAGAAGAAACACAAGGCATTAGATCCACAATCCAAACCTTGTATCTTTGTTAGGTATCCTGATGGCGTGAAGGGATATCGATTGTTGAACCCTACTACCCATGAGCTCTATATTGAGAGGAGTGTGAATTTTGAAGAGTCATCTTTGATTTTTGACTTCCACTGAGGTTCTTTTGCCCACTAATTCAGATTCTGACTCATCAGATGATGATGTTGTTGAGTGAGGTCCTCTCCTGCTCCTCCCAATCCTCAAAATTTTGAGTCTTTTGATTTTGACAGTAGTGATGATGAGGACTATGTCCCGTCTCACTCAAGTGAAGAATCTTCCGACTCTGAGCTTGAACCTTCGAAACCTCTTTAGGCCAAGAAAAATTTACAGAGTGCTGGAGATTTAGTTAGAGATCCTTCAGATGAGAGACATACTCGCTCAAATTTTGTTGGACCCCACTTGTTCTTCACCTCTCGCTTCGATCCACCATCTTTTAGGAAGCTTCTAGGATTCCTAAGTGGGATTCGCTATAGATGAGGAGTATTCCTCACTCATACAAAATGACACTTGGGATCTTACCCCTCTTCTGAAAGGAAAAAAAATCATTTGATGTAGGTGGATATATTGAACAAAGTATGGATCCAATAGAGAAGTCGAGAAGTATAAAGTGTGACTTGTAGCTAAGGGTTTCTCCTAGGTAGTTGGGGTTGATTACTTGGAAACCTTTGCTCTGGTTGCAAAGATGACTTCCATTTGACTGACCCTTGCCATCACTACCACTAACAGATGGGAAGTCCACTAGATGGATGTTAAGAGTGCCTTCCTTCATGGGGACCTAGAGGAAGAGATCTATATGGAACAACCTCTAGGTTATGTCCATGATCCATCCCTCATTTGTAAGTTAAAGAAGTATCTCTACGGCCTTAAACAAGCCCCTTGGGCTTGGTATGCCAAGATGGACTCATTTTTACTTACATCAGGGTTCACTTGGTGTCACTCTGACCCAAATGTGTATATTTTGCGGCAAGATGACTCCATGCTTATTCTTGTTCTCTATGTTGATGACTTGTTGATCACAAGTAGCTCTTCCTCTATCATTGATTCTATGAAGATCTCCTTGGCCAACAAGTTCTCCATGTCTGACTTAGGATTGCTTCATTAATTTCTTGAGATCCAAATTTCACAATCTGACTCGGGAATTATGATCTTGCATCCTAAGTACTCTCTTGATTTACTTTCTCAGTTTCACATGTCTGATTGTAAGTCCTTACCTACTGCTTTTATTTCTAAGGTCAAGTTGGTTTTTGATTGCTCTTCCCCCTTAGTTAATGGTACCCTTTATCAGAAGCTGGTGGGGAGCTTGATCTACCTTACTCACACTCGGCTAGATCTTTCGTATGTTGTTGGGATTATGTCCAGATTTATGTAGGAGCCTCATGAGCTGCATTTAAAGGCAATAAAGCAGATCCTTCACTATGTTCATGGCACTCACAAAGATGGTATTCATTACTTAGGAGGGACTAAGATTAACTTGGTTGGATTTACAGACTCAGATTGGGTCGTGACCTAGATCATCAGAAGTCCACCTCAGGCTACATTTTCACTCTTGGTTCAAGTCCTATCAGTTGGTCCAACAAGAAGCAGAACGCCATTGTCATATCATTGATAGAAGTAGAATACAGAGGAGTAGTTAACGCTGCCATAAAATTTGTTTGGTTACAGGGTATCTTGACAGAGTTTGGCATCCACTTTCGGTGGCCTACCATTATCTATTGTGACAACATGAGCACTATCTCAATTTGTAGAAATCTAGTTCAGCATCAGTGGATGAAGCACATTGAGATTCACATGCACTTCATATGGGAGCTGATACATGAAAACATCATCGACATACAAGTATGTTTAGACAGCTAATCAAGTTGTAGACATATTCACCAAGCCCTTCACTGAGGTGAAATTTCTTCACTTGCGGTATCTTCTTGGGGTGAGGTCTATTGCAACTGCCCATCTTCTTCAGGCTATATAGTCCTCCTTCTTCTCCTCTTCTTCTTTCCAAAAATATGTTGTTTGTATATGGGAACCTTATCAGGCCTTTAGTTGTCGGGCCCCATTGACACATCTTTCTTAGTTATCTAGGGAGTCTTCTTTTCTATTCTAACTTACCTTGACCTCTTCCTCGGCTTTGATGAAGGGGGGTGTTGGTGTGTGTGACATGCCTAGTCATCATCCACATCACCTGGTGAGTCATCTCGCCTTGCAAGAGTCATAGGTCTTAGGAATTCAAATGAAAAGTGTCAAATTCTATCATAGAATCTATCATTGTCATTTACGTTAGTGCGTCATAGGAGTTACATTCCTTATTTGGAATTGTAACTCCTCCTTTAGTGGCGTCATATGCATCAATGGCATCATTGATATTATTTCCTTGTTTAGGCATGGGGTTACACAACACCCCTATTTGTACTTCCTTTTTCAATCTATGAGGATGAGCAGACCTATTTTCTTATTTGCATATTTTTTCCAATGTTTGAATATTGCTTATTGCGTTGGAGCTTGACGTTACCATCAGAGTGCAACTTCATTATGGTGCATTGTTTTCAACATTGGTTCTTGCGAATCCCTCTTTCGAGTTCAAGTGACCATCGCGGTTGCCCTCGACCATCACCAGATTTTATCCAATTGGCATCAATTTCTTGTTCTTTTGGTTAACCTACCCAAAAGGATTCCTGCTTCATCTTCTTTGTTGTTCAGAGTCTCTTTAACTCTAAATATCTTCTCTGTACTAATAAAATCCATCCTACAAATTATCTACCTAGTAGATTATCATTCTTTTTCCTTGTTTTATAAACTATTATTTTTTCATAGTGACCAACCACGGTTACCTCTCGACCGATACCGTTTACCCTAACCGGCATCGATTAGCTTTGTGTAGTTTTCTACCGACATTTTAACCCAATCCACCTACCACTGCCTATTTTTCCTATTTCTATTGTATTTTTGTGTCATTTATAGAAATTAGTCCTACCAAATCAGTACTTGTTCACATGGTGCTAACTCATAGCCAAGAAAATGCCCTCATATTCCACACTAGTTGTCAACCACTCCCACCTAGTCCTTCACCACCTTCCATTCTATCACCCATGGATCCTACCCAACCTATCACCATCGCCACAGGTGACGAGGAGTTTACACGACTCCTTGACCAGAACCCTGCCACCTTATAGTTCTATCTTTCCCACTTGTCCACTCGAGATGCCTTGGGTCAGTTGATATATGACATGCCCGTATCTATCCCCCCGACACTCATTCCTACTTCTGCGTTAGCCCTCCTAGCACCATGTTACCCATACCTACCTTTCCCCCAGTCATTTCATAGCTAGGCCCTATACCTACTATGACCACCACATCTGCCATGTCTATTGCACCGCAACATCCACTATACCTTCATCAACCACCCAAAACATAACCTCATACATGCCTATTGTCTCACATATACCCATAACAACACAAACACCCCTAGTGTTGATGATCCCTACCCCTTTTCAAAACATTGTCCTTTCTATTTCACAGTCCTTAGCCCCATCACTACTAGAGTCACCTTGACCCTTCCACCTTCATATATGTACTATCAGTAGCCTCCCATTTTATCTATCATTCATTATGGGTATGTGCCCCTATCTCACTCCCTCATTCTTAACCTACCTATGTGGCATCACCATATGCTAGAATGCCACCTCCATCATATGCCCAACACCAACCCTCTTACGCTACAAGAGGTACCCATCCATCACCACCTACCAATGACCTCATCAAGTTAATGATGGACAAGATGTAAACACTGGAGGCATCGGTTTCTGGCTCACGCAACTCTCTCACCTATGATGAAATTTGCAATGAGCCCATACACCCATCCATTCCTATTTGTCCATATCCCGTACATTGGGAGATGCCTAAATTTAATCGCTTCAATAGCAAAGAGGACCCACAACAACATTTGTGGTCTTTCAAACATGGATGTTATCTGATCACCCATGATGACGCTTTACTTCTAAGAACCTTTCCCATGTCTCTGACTAGGCCCGCATTAGACTGGTATAGTGGATTACCTAGACATTCTATCTACTCATTTAATTAGGTAGCCCAAGCCTTCTTGGATCAATTCTCCATCAACGTTGTTAAGAAGGTTAGCATGACTGACCTCTACTCTACGCGTCAATATGACGACGAGTCTATCACAATTTTTTTTCGCTCGCTGGCGTAGCCTAATAAATCAACTCACATTCCAATTACCACAAACCAAACTCATAGATCTCTTCACACGGGCTTATGTTAGACATATTTCTCGACCCTACAAGTGCAAAATTTCCAAACCTTTGATGAGGCATTCACTATGGCACGAAAGCTAGAAATTTGGGCCATCGAAGAAAAGAAAATCCAACTACAAAATAAGAATGCAAAATTTAATTCAAATGATACTTCTTCTTCTTCAAAACCACAGAATAATTATTCAAAAGCCAAGGGAACCGCTAACACAGTGGTACTCAAGGCCGGCCCATCTCATCCATCAAATTAGGCTAAGCCCTCATCTAATCTTTCCCATGTCTAGAACTTTCAATTCAGATGAGAACAACAGAAATACACCCCAATTGGAGAGCCTTATTCTTCTATTTTAGAAAAGCTCATTAAAGTTGGGGCCATCACCCTTCCTCCTATAAAACCACACACTAGTTTTGATCCTTCTCACCCCACACCTGCATGGTACAAAGAGCATGACTTCTATAACTATCATCGGGTAAAAGGTCATAATGATGGCAATTGTATCTCTTTCAAGAACATTGTCCAGGAAATGATGGAGAGTGGCGAATTAGTCGTGGATAATCCAAACGCACCTGCCAATCAAAACTTGCACATTTTCAAGAAACCATTTCCTAATCATGCCCCTTCTTCTGACCAAACTAGAGAGACCTCAACTAATGATAGTAATACCCATGAAGTCCATGCTATTTTCAAGTAACACACCGGTTGCTTCCCAATTGACTCATACTCCTTCCATAGAAGAAATCCTATCCCGAAGTCCTTCACCTACACATGAACCCAATTCACCTATTCCTTCACCCACATAGGAACACCCTTCGTCTCCTCCCTCACCTATGAAGGATCCTTACAGTAACATCGAGACCACTTCACTTTGGCTTCTCCACCTAGAGAGCCATCACTAGCTTGATACCTCTCGACCCATAGGAGATAGTTGTTTATCTCCTCCACCTATCAAAGATCCAATATAAATTTCGTTACCTATAGGTGACCATTCTCCATTAACCACCCAAGATCCTCTTGACTTACTTTTGGATCTCTTACCTACAAAGGCTGAAGCTAGTGATTTCCATGTTTCTAAAAAACATTTTTCAGGAATCTCCATTGGATCCACATCGACCTCATCCATAGCAGTTCTGTTCTCACACTTAGCTGATCGCCTGGATTATGTTGATAGAGCCTTACTTTGGGGGCATGTTCTACTGTCTGTCTCAACAAAAATGCAGATGTCACTCACTGACACCTCCACTATCTATCCAAAAGTGTTTCGGCCAACTGAACCGAACACAACCACAGTTATCGCAACTTCCCCCATGACACCACTCATGGCTCAACTCACATCTCTACCCATAACCCAACATGCATCTACATCCAAGCCCCCACCTACATCATCTTCCATTCCTAAACCTATTACTACTTTAGGGGTCATACCTATGGCTACCCTTACTCATCCACCCATCAAATTAGATTTATCTGTTTCTTCCAAAACTAATACCAAATTTAACCCAACCCCTAAACGGAAGAACCAATCTCCTAGAACTCATACCCCAAACTTGCCAACCACACCCTTATCACCTTCACCTCTTCTATCCATCCTAGGACCTCACCCCTTGACCCTGGCTAAGAAACCTCCATCCCTTTGGTAAACCAAGGATGTAACAACCCATTTCCCCATCGTAGACCTCTAATATACCCAAGCACCTAACACAACCTCCACCCGAACCTTTATCATTTTTACCACCCATACCTCTAATACCATCAATAAATTCTTCACTACACACAACACTTCCTTCCCTTTCCCTCTCACCTCCTTCCCAACCTACGCTATCTACCTACACAGCACTTGATTACCCCCATGGGTAACCTACCCTCTTCCACCATCTGCTTTTCCCTCTATATCTCATACATCCATATCACCTTTACCCAAGAAGGTGTAACCTAAAGGAAAAAATCTGCTACTCTCAATAAGGTAGTTAAACCAACCACACACTCTATTTCCAGTTCATCTACCATGCCCCTGCCCAAGCAGACATGACCAACACCTTAGACCATAGCCCAACCCACTCCCCCTCTTGCAAAGACTCTTCCTATACAATCAACTACACCTGCACCCAAACCCTCATTCACCTCCCCTTGTGATCCATTAGTAGGATCCTATGCCAAAATCTTAACCAATCTCCTCGAAACTTTTTCATCACATTACCACCTCTTAGACCTTATGACCCACTCAAACCCAAACCAAAAGGGTTTGATGAAACCAAAATTTGTGCCTATCATCGTGTCAGGACATGATGTAGAGAACTATAAGGCTTTAAAATCTACTCTTATCTAGTTGTGTCCTCCTAAAGAAAACTTTGACAATGATGATCTTCTTGATGAGGACCCCATTTTGCTAGCACCAATTTCCATAGTTCTTCCCTCATTACCTACTCAGTGACCAAAATATCCACCCCCATAACTAGATTCAAAATTAACATGGTTCTCATCAAAGAACTCGCCAAACCTCCACCCAAATTTTAGTGTGCCCAACTCATTTCACAAGGTTCCTTCCCACCTCTAAACGCCCTTCATGTTGTTACATATTTCATGGCTCACCTACTTCATCTACCTCTCCGCCTCAAATCAGCATGATCCACATTACTACCCGTGCTTAAAAGGAAAAAGGAAAGGAAAGGGCAACCGACCCACCAACCAATCCTATACCCAACATACCATATGCACCCACACCTAAAGTCACTATCTGTGGCCCCACATATCCTATTTCTAATGGGGTTACACATCGCGTGATGCTTAAACAATTACACCAATCCTCCCTTAAAATTTCCCTATATGACCTCATCCAAACCTCTAAATCCCATCACCAAGCTCTCATGGAGGTTCTTAGTCTATTGAGGTTTTACCCAATGACCCTACACCGTAGCCTCCATTATTACACCTCATCATGTAGCCTCTCTCACCAAATTACCACCTTCTTCTACACCTCCACCTACTCACCAAGTAGCCACCCTCAGCTTCTCAGATGAGGAGATCACACCACACCAAATGGATGACCCTGATCCAGCCCTTTTCATCTCCATCCATATTGATAATATACGTGTATGACATGTTATGATTGATGGGGGCGCTAGCATTAACATAATCTCCTCCCATGCATTCAACCAAATGTGCATACCCGACAATTACATGCATAAACATCTCATCATGTTACGTTCATTTAATGATGCTATCACTTCTACACTTGGCACCATCATCCTCCATGTTCACGTAGGCCTAAATCTTTGTTCTAAGGTTATTTTACATCTTGGAGGGGAATTTCATTATAAAATATTGCTTAGTAGACCTTGGATTCGTGTCATGGGTTATGTTCCTTCCACTTTACATCGTTGTGTAAAGTTTTATCATGAAGGACACACCTATACCATTCCGACTGACCCATCACCTTTCAAAACCTGTAACATGCTTTACCAACCCATTGACGTGCTTATACCAATTAAGGCGTCTACCTCCATGACCACTTCCTCTTCACCTAAACCTCCACTCACCGGTTCTACCACTACCTCAACCGCACCTAAATGCTCAATTCCTACCGCTACTGAACCTCCACGGCCCGACTTGTCACCTCCCAATCAGCTAGATCCACCTCGATCCAACTTCTAACACATCATCTATCCTAGCTACCTACATATCGACCACCGATCCCTTAGGTGTTTTATGCCTCACTGGGGAGTATTGCCTATATAATGTCAACATGTTCCTTACTCCACAAGAGTATGTAAGCCTTCACCAACACCCTCACTATGATCACCACATAGGAGAGCATCTCCTTTATGGTCCTCCCCACCTTCGCACCAATCTCACCTATGGGGACTTGATACTTCCACTTATACACCTGAACCACCATCACAAACCCACCCCTTTTCTATCGACCTCTAGTCACTCACCAATCACCGCTTCACCCACACCTTCCTGCACCGATGTGTGTGGAAGGGTTTTGGTTTTGGATTTTATGAGCAAGGCTGTCACACTGTTATTCCATGTACTACCCACAAACATAATGACCGTAGTGGTATCGGCTTTCTTTGAGCTACATTATCCAAAATGTGCCCCTTGCTCATTTTGTGGCTAACTCCCTTTCATCTTTCCTTCTCTTGTGCCTCAGACATAATATTTTACTTTTTAGGCACTCAAAACCTTCTAGAAATGGCACCATTGGATAGAGCTCTTTCTCAACTTTCCAGAAAGGTAAAGTTTTCCTCCTAACTCCATGTATTTTTGAAGTTATGGCTCGGCGGAGTTTTTTGGGAAAATTTTCCCTGAAAGGCCCACGGCCAATGAGATGCCACCACGTGGCACCTAGAGTGGTGGAGCGTGGGGAAATTTTAGAAAATTTTCCAAATGACCAAAAAGGTGCAAAAATTTAAATTTTTGCCCGCCAACCCGATTTGGCCCTGTTTTGCCCTAAAACTTCAAATGGCCATATCTTTCGATCCAAAGCTCGGTTTTTCATGTTCTTTATATCAATGGAAAGATGGTGAAATTATCTATAAGATTCTAGGGTCATTTTTGCATTTTTATGGATTTTGGAGAGATAAAATTGAAAAACACCTCTAGCACGTGGTCATGGACAGAAATGACGTTTCAACCACCATTTTTAATGAAGAATGGCTCGCATTCTCTCCCAGCATGGCTAAAAATGTCAAGGGATGGGTCTGTAAGGATGCCCATGTTGTTTTGAATGTGTTTTGGTCAATGGTTGAATCCCTTCCATGTTTTCCCGCGTTTCTCTCTCCTGGGCTCATCCCTTGCACTGTAAAAGCCAGTTTTGGCTCATTTTCAAAGGGTTGAACATTTTTGTGTATTGCAGGTCCCCTTTCTCACCTTGGAAGTGATTTTGGTGGAATATCAGACCTTTTCTAAGAGCTACAACTTTATTTTTCCTCTCAGGTGTTGTAATGCAAGTGATTTTGATGTTAAAATAACAATACAGGCCTTGTGATTAATCTTCTATCCTCTGCTAGTGTTGTTTGACTAATTTCTGATTCTTCATTACAACTATCAGTTTGTGCATGTTGTTTTTTTGTTGCATTCTATGACTTGTGTCAATCTGCAGAAGTAAAAAATGCTCACCACTCCTTTGGTGCATCACCTATTAGCATTAGTTTTAGTTTATCTGCATTCTCTATCTCTGTCTCCTTTGGAATTTAGGGTAGGATTAGGAATATAGACCTCTGCAACTTGTAAGTGATAAATCTGACCAGAGGAATTGAGGAACCAGCCTCTAAACTAGAGATTCCTTTCTCATTTTGTAAGTCCCACACTTGGGGAAAGGATTCAATGTTGTGCAATCACACTGGATGCTTAGTATGATCAAACTAGAAATCTGATCAACATCCAGGGGGTGTTGCTGATTTGCAAACAATAGTTTTGGCATGCCGGTGGGACCTTAGAGGTCTTCATCTTCATTGCAACAAAATTGATGTGCATTTGTTGCAAGTTTCTTTCTTAAAAGAGCTATAAATTGCACATCTGGCGACTCCAAGGAAGAAGAATCAGCTTGTTTTAGCAAAGCAGGACACTGAAAACTCATGAGAAGAATCACTACAAGGACAAGAGCTGGAGAAGAAGAGGTTCTGTTTGAATATCTACAATTATCTCCAAGAATAAGGCAAAGTGGGAGGAGAATCCAAAGGTCTCCATCTCCACCAAAAAGAACTCTCTCAACTCCTCCACCTGGTAGGCCTTTCATTCAATCAACAAGGGTTCTAAGGCCAATCAGAATGGCACAAAACAACCGCTATGTCAATTTCTTTGGCGTGAGCCCACTTGCTCTCAATACACAAAATCCAATCCCGATTTGTAGCATTGAAGAACATTCCATACTTCACTGGAGAAAATCAGACCACTCCTGGTGATCATGTTAAGGATATTGCTAACATTTGTGCAATCCATGAGATCAATGAGATGCAAGTTGCTGTCAAACTGCTGGCATCTTCATTCAAAGGGAAAGCTTTGCAATGGTTCAGGAGTCTTGCCTCAGGTTCTATTCAAAATTGGAATCAGCTATGTATAGCCCTCCATGAGCAAGTTTGGGGAAAAGGGAGACAACTTGTCCCTTTTGGAGTAGCTGACAACTATCAAAAGAGCTCCTAATGAGCAGCTGACTGATTTTAATTTCAGATTTCAAAGGACTTGGGAGAGAATTCTAGTGGCAGTCAGGCCAACAATAGAAGGTGCTTTTCTTTATTACCTTAAAGCTTTAAATTCTAATATTTCTATGTTAATTCAGTCCATGGGAGGCACAACTATCCCCATTGCTTATAGCATTGCCATTAGAGCTGAAAATTGTTTGATTCAAGCTAGCAAGCTAGCTCCTAGGCCTCCAATGCCATTATTTCCAAGTTTAGAGAGCCCAAGTACTAGCCAAGTGCCTAATTTAGCTTCTATTCCCACTCCTAGAAATCAAAATTCAAGTGAAGCTTCCACTTCATCTTCTAGTGCCTCAAATGAACTTCAAGAAGTCATGAAGCAATTACAAAATCTAGGTAATGAGCTGGTTACACTCAAAAGGCAGCAAGCTCAAGGTTTTAGACCTTCTTTCTAGCCCCAAGCTCAGCCTAACAGGTAGCCATATCAACCCCAAAGACCACCCAATCCAGCTACAAATCTAAATCAAGCAAGGCCTCCTGCCAACAAACCATTTCAGCCCTATAATCCCAATGCTACATCTACATCTAAAGCATTAGTGCCAGTACAAAACAATATGGCTCAAGAGTATGATTGGTGTTTCCCATGCAATGAACCTCATAACCAGTCCATGTGCTTCAACGGTGCCTTGAATCAAGCATTAATGGTGACAACAACTAGTGTGGAGGGTGAAGGTAGTCAAAGAAATGACCAGCAACAAGAAACATTCTAGCAGCAATCAGCTCCAAATGATACCACACTTGTAAACTGGCAGGCAGAAGATTTTTGTGGCATGAACCAGACAGTTTCCCAAAGTGTTGCAGCCAACACAAGGTCAAAGAGGAGAAATTTGGGTGAAGAACAACCATTGGCCCCAAGTAATTCATGACCTTCTGTCACTCCACAAACTATTGGCAAGCAAAATGCAATCCCAAGCACACAAGGACTGCCTAAAACAGTTCCTAGGCCAACTCAAATGCCAGTTGTTGCTGCCCATATACAAGGGATGAATGTGTAGGCCAAGGGATAGAAAAAGGATACTTCATCCCCATTCAATATCATTGATCAGATGAAGAAGACAAATGTAAACATATCAATGTGGGAATCACTATCTATCCCAGGCCAAAGAGATTTGCTACAAGCTGCTATGAAGGACTGGTCAACTTCAAATCAGCAAGTCCAAATGCAAGAGAAGGTGCTCACAAATGCTACCCAGCCTGAGGGGAATCATGGAGGACAGCAAGGTAAGATGTTGAAGCCCCCTCCATTCTATGTTTCATTGATCATTGGGAACCAATTAGTACACAATTGCATGATTGATTCCGGGGCAAGTAGTTCAGTAATGCCCAAGAAAATAGCTGATCAGTTGGGAATTCAGTATGAAACCATATCCAAAGGGGTGGTACAATTGGATGGGACAGCAGTAACAATAGTTGGAGTGATTAAAAACTTGAGTCTTACTTTGCATGCCTATCCCAACGTGGTTGTTTTGCAAGATGTCTCAGTAATAGACCTTCCACCACTCTTTGCCCTATGTTTGTCAAGGGATTTCACAGCTAAGATTGGAGGTTACTTGTCTGCTGATTGGTCACACATGCTATTCAGAACAAGATATGGAACCAAAGCCACAATCAGGTCTGAACCTATTGCAAACTTTCACATTGAGCCTTACACTCCAAGTCAGATTAATGCCAATTGTTCAGCGTTTGATCAAGAAGATCACCCAAGCACTGATGAAGCTGACACCAAGGTAGGAAGTATCCCAGATTTAACTCTTGATGAATGGGCTAACAAGGTGCATGCTTTTGATCCTTATCAAGAAATAGAAGAATCTGAGTTAGGAGTCTATTACATGCATGAAGAAAATCAGCCTATTCCTAGCATCACCAAGCCAGACCACAAGGATGACAATGAGGTATGGCAGTTGTTTTTTGATGGATCAAGGAGTAGACAAGGTGCAGGAGGGGGAGCCATGCTGGTTTCACCACAAGGAGTTAAGTATTATTCAGCTTTTAGATTTCAGTTTGCATGCTCTAACAACACTGTTGAATATGAAGCCTTGGTGCAAGGACTGCATTGGGCAATCAAGAGAGGAATAAAGAACTTGCAAGTCTTTGGTGACAGTGAGTTGATTGTCAACCAAGTCAAGGGGTAGCATGCTATCAAGAATGATCTACTCAAGTGCTACAAGAATAGGGTGTGGGACCTCATTGAATATTTTGAGGGTTTTGGCATCAAATCCATTCCTAGGAAAGAGAACCAAGCTGTTGACAGGCTTGCAGCAGTTGGGGCAGCCTTTGACGTTGTGGAGAGCATTCAAAAGGACAAGGTATAGCCAAACATCCATGTGATTGTAAGGCCTTCAGTTCCAGACAACAATGTAAGTTGGCAAGTGTTTGAAAATGATCAGCAAATCATCCATTTCTTGCAAGAAGAGGCTGAGTTCTCAGCTAAAAATTAGGAAAAGTTGGAACAGCAGTATGGTGACCAAGTGGTACAGCTGAGAACCAATAAACTACCAAAGGGGCTTATTACTTTGGAGTCCATTTTCAATCCTAATGATCAGTTTAGGAAGGAGAAAGAAAACATCCAAGTGAAGAGAGAAGATTCAGTGTCCATCTCGGTGGAAGAAGGCAAATCACTCCAAGTTGGCAAGATGACAACTGAGCAAGAAAGGTATGAGTTTATACAACTTTGTCAAGAATTCCCTGATGTGTTTGCTTGGAGCTATGAAGATTTGAAAGGTTTCAATCCCGAGTTAGCTCAACACACCATTGAATTGGATCCAAATACTAAGCCCATTAGGCAGAAGCAAAGGCCAGTCAACCCCCACATGGAGCCTCTCATGAGGAAAGAATTGAATAAGTTGATAGAATCAAGAATCATATTCCCTATCAAGCATTCTAGTTGGGTTGCCAACTTGGTTCTAGTCAGAAAGAAGAGTGGGGAAATCAGATTGTGTGTTGACTTCAGAGATTTGAATAGAGCATCTCTCAAGGATCATTACCCACTACCTTCCATGGAGCATATTTTGCAAGTTGTCGCTGGCTCGAAAGGTTTTCACTACTTGATGGCTATTCAGGGTACAACCAGATTATGGTGAAGGAAGAGGATCAGTTCAAGACAACCTTTACAACCAAATGGGGAACTTATGCATACAGGAAAATGCCATTTGGGTTGTCCAACGCCGGAGCTACCTTCCAAAGAGCAATGGACATGGCGTTCAAAGGTTTGATTAACAACATAGTGCTGATATATCTTGATGATATCACTATTTTTTCAAAAAATACAGCAGACCACCTCTCTCATTTGAGACAAGTGTTCTAAAGGTGCAGAATATTTGGAGTCTCCTTGAATCCTAAAAAATGTATTTTCTTAGCTCATGAAGGAAAGCTCCTTGGTCACATTGTCTCCAAAGAAGGATTAGCAATTGATCCAGAAAGAGTTGAAGCCATAAGAGCACTACCATTGCCAAGCCACAAGAAGGCCCTCCAGAGTTTCTTGGGGAGAATAAATTTTTCGAGGTTTGTCCCATATTTTGCAGCCCTTGTCAAGCCCATCACCAAGATGTTAAAGAAAAGCATGGCTTTCAAATGGACAGCAGAAGGCAAGGAGATTTTTGAAGCAATCAAAGAAGCCATCTCTCAAGCCCCAACTCTCATCAACCCGGATTTCTCCAAGGATTTCATCCTCTATGCATTTGGGGGTGATGATACTATCTCTGCAATTTTGGTACAGCAGAACAAGGACAATGATGAGCAGCCAATTGCTTTCTTCAGCCAAAGCCTGGAGGACTATGAGGTGAGATATTCTTTCATTGAGAAGCATGTTCTTGCAGTAATCAGGAGCTTGAAGAAATTCAAGCATCTAGTTTCAAACAATAAGGTCCAATTGTTGGTTTCTCATGCGGGAGTCAAGGACTTCCTCCTCAACAAAGACTTGAATGAAAAGAGAGCAGGTTGGATTACTCGTGTCATGGAGTATGACATAGAGATCAAGGTCACCAAGTTGGTCAGAGGAAAAGGACTGTGTGAGTAGCTGATTTTGAGCAAGCAAAAGGAAGCATGCAATGAGAAAGAGACTATTTTGAAGTTGCAAGACAGCCATGAGCAAGGAAGCACTCAAGAGGAAAATAATGGTGTCCCCACTCCTTGCTGGACCCAAAGTATAATGCACTTCCTAAGCACAGGCCTATGCCCTCCAGAGATGAACAAGACCCAAAGAAGACACTTCAGATTGCAGGCTATCCCATATGCCCTTGTTGATGGTGTCTTGTTCAAAAGAGATGTGAATGGAGTATTGCTGAGATGCATTGGTACAAATCAGATTCATAGGATGTTGGAAGAGTTCCATGGTGGACCAGCTGGTGGTCATTTTGCACCAAGAGTGATAACTCTAAAGATCATGAGGGCTGGTTATTATTGGCCCAAGATTTTCAGTGATTGCTTATGCATGGATCAAGAGGTGCAAGAATTGTGCATTCTTCACAGGTAAAGAGAGGCTAGCTGCCCTTCCATTGCATCCAATTTCAGTTGACCAGCCATTCATGCAATGGGGTTTAGACTTCATTGGAGTCATTAATCCCAATTCAAGCCAAGGGCACAAGTGGATTTTAATAGCCACAGATTACTTCACTAAGTGGACTGAAGCAGTAGCACTCAAGGAAGCAAATGAATCTAGCATCCTAGACTTCTATGAGGGAATAGCAACCAGATTTGGTGTACCTGCTACAATAATATCAGATAATGCATTGGCATTCATCGGGTCCAAGGTGACTGAATGGGCTGTCAAGAATGGGATCTACCTAAGTACTTCATCAAACTATTACCCCCAGGGTAATGGCCAGGCTGAATCTACAAACAAGAACTTGTTGAGGATCATTAAGAGGACTCTTGATGAAAATCAGAGGTCTTGGCATACTAAATTGAAATCAGCTTTATGGGCTGATAGGATAACTCCCAAGAGATCTACAGGTAACTCTCCATTCAAGCTTGTTTATGGGAGAGAGGCAATTTTACCCATGTCTCTTGAGTTGCCAACATTGGAACTCATGAAACAGTTGGAGTTGTTGGAGTTTGAGCCCATGGAAGTTAGATATGTAGAATTGATGGAGCTCTAAGAAATCAGAATCAGGCATCCCAAGCAATGGAGAAGGATCAGGCTTTGATAAAGAAGACCTTTGATAGAAAGGCCAAGAATAGATCCTTCCAAGTTGGAGATCTAGTGTTAAAATGGGATGCAGACAGAGCAAAACCGGGAAGGCATTCAAAATTTGATGCCATTTGGAGTGGCCCATACATGGTCACAAAGTGTAAGGACAAGCAATGCCTTCCAATTGTCTTCATTGGATGGTGAAGAACTGCAGATTCAGTCAATGGGATCCATCTAAAGCATTGCTACTAAAGGGAAATTCTCCACCTTGTAAATATTAGCTTAGGTTTTCATTCCTCCAAGTGCTTGTGCACATTGTTTTGCTATAGGTTAGTTTTGCTTTCCCTAAGTGCTTTGGCACAAGCTTGCTATTCCTGGGAATGTGTTTGTAGGCCTTGCTCCATCAGGTGATATTCCATGTTCCTCCTTGCAACGTTCTAGTCAGTTGGGGTATCAGATAGAAAATCAGGTGACTCCATGCCCAATGGATTGCTTCAGGCAACTGGTAACTTCATCCAGTCAGGCAGATGACCCCTCTAAGTCGCCAAAATTGTTATCCAAAATGTGCCCCCTGCTCATTTTGTGGCTAACTCCCTTTCATATTTCCTTCTCTTGTGCCTCAGACATAATATTTTTCTTTTTAGGCACTCAAAACCTTCTGGAAATGGCACCATTGGATAGAGCTCTTTCTCAGCTTTCTAGAAAGGTAAAGTTTTCCTCCTAACTCCATGTATTTTTGAAGTTATGGCTCGGAGGAGTTTTTGGGAAAATTTTCCCCTTAAAGGCCCGCAGCCAATGAGATGCCACCACGTGGCACCTAGAGTGGCAGAGTGTAGGGAAATTTTGGAAAATTTTCCAAATGACCAAAAAGGTGCAAAAATTTGAATTTTTGCCTGCCAACCCGATTTGGCCCTGTTTTTCCCTAAAACTTCAAATGGCCATATCTTTCGATCCAAAGCTCGGTTTTTCATGTTCTTTATATCAATGGAAAGATGGTGAAATTATCTATAAGATTCTAGGGTCATTTTTGCATTTTTATGGAGTTTGGAGAGATAAAATTGAAAAACACCTCGGCACGTGGTCATGGATAGAAATGACGTTTCAACCACCGTTTTTAATGAAGAATGGCTCGCATTCTCTCCTAGCATGGCTAAAAATGTCAAGGGATGGGTCTGTAAGGATGCCCATGCTGTTTTGAATGTGTTTTGGTCAATGGTTGAATCCCTTCCATGTTTTCCCGTTTTCTCTCTCTGGGCTCGCCCTTTTGCACTGTAAAAGCCAGTTTTGGCTCATTTTCAAAGGGTTGAACATTTTTTGTGTATTGCAGGTCCCCTTTCTCACCTTGGAAGTGATTTTGGTGGAATATCAGACCTTTTCTAAGAGCTACAACTTTATTTTTCCTCTCAGGTGTTGTAATGCAAGTGATTTTGATGTTAAAATAACAATACAGGCCTTGTGATTAATCTTCTATCCTCTGCTAGTGTTGTTTGACTAATTTATGATTCTTCATTACAACTATCAGTTTGTGCATGTTGTTTTTGTTGCATTCTATGACTTGTGTCAATCTGTAGAAGTAAAAAATGCTCACCACTCCTTTGGTGCATCACCTATTAGCATTAGTTTTAGTTTATTTGCATTCTCTATCTCTGTCTCCTTTGGAATTTAGGGTAGGATTAGGAATATAGACCTCTGCAACTTGTAAGTGATAAATCGACCTAGAGGAATTGAGGAACCAGCCTCTAAACTGGAGATTCCTTTCTCATTTTGCAAGTCCCACACTTGGGGAAAGGATTTAATGTTGTGCAATCACACTGGATGCTTAGTATGATCAAAATAGAAACTTGATCAACATCAAGGGGTGCTGTTGATTTGCAACAACACTACCTACCAAGAAGGCCTGCATTGAACTCATTGAGGATATTGGCCCTTATCCACCATCTCCACCACCTACACTACCTTCACTAAAGAGTCGATGGATCCAAAATCCATTTCTCCTTAAAAAAAATCATAAACACCATTTCCTTAGGGCCTCTGACTTATCAATGCGAGGGTGAGGCTCCTCTTCTCTTCCCTTCATGTATCCTGAAATGATCAATGACGATACACCTTCTATTAATGTCATTCAATGTCAGGATGATGAATCTATACTCACCTACCTTGGTGCAGAAGACTCTTATATTCATTGGTCATTACCATCTGAGACGTAAACCATGTTGAATGAATCAACTATCAAAATCAACATCCATACTCAGGATGACCCACACATTCTAAAGATCGGTCAATCTTTAGATACTACTGAACATGAAGCCATCACTTCTTTTCTCAAAAATCATAACCATGCTTTTTCTTGGTCTTACATTGACATGCCTGGTATTGACCCCACCATAGTGGTCCACAATATCGTAACCATTCCCGATGCCAAACTCAGTAAAACAAAATTTGAGGAAAATGCACCCTCACATTGCTCTTCTGGTCAAAGAAGAACTTCAACACCTTCTTTCCATTTCCTTCATCTTACCCATTGATTATCCCCGATGGATTTCTAACATTGTCCCTATCACTAAGGTGATAGGGGACTTTACATTTTCACATATTTCTGTGACCTCAACCTAGCTTGCCCAAAAGACAACTTTCCTCTACCGGTATTGACCAAATTGGTTGACCTTATTGCTGGTCACAAGATGCTATCACTCGTGGATGGGTTCTCGGGTTATAACCAAATATTGCTTGCCCCTGAGGATCAACACAAAACCACATTTATCACCCCTCGGGGGACCTTCTACTATCGAGTCATGCCTTTTGGCCTTAAAAACACCTTTGGTGCCACATATCAGCGGGTTATGACTTAGATCTTCCATGACATCATGCACCGTATATTGGAAGATTACGTAGATGATCTCCTTGCCAAATCTAAATGCTGCTCCAAGCACCTCGCCATCCTAAAGACCATATTTGACCACCTTATTAAGTATTGTGTTTGCCTTTAGCCCAAGAAGTGTGTCTTTGTGGTTCTCTCGGGAAAGCTCCTGGGATTTATCATTTCCTTACGTGGTATAGAGGTTGACCCTACTAAATTCTATGTCGGTCTCAAAATGCCTCTACCCACTAATCTGCAACAACTTCGTAGCTTACAAGGTAAGTTATAGTCTATTCATCATTTCATTTCGTAACTTTCCGATCGATGTCACCATTTCATCATCTTCTCAAAAAGGATGTTTCCTTTAAATGGGATGATGACTACCACAAAGATTTTGAGGCCTTAAAACAATACCTTCTCCAACCACCCGTACTCATTCCACCTAAATACGATCAACCCTTCTACCTATACATATTTTCTACCAATCACTTCTTAGGGGCCATGCTCACTCATCGCGATGAACAACATAGGGAAAAGGTGTTTTATTACATTAGTTGTACTCTTCTAGACTATGAAACCCGATACACCCATGCTGAAAAACTTTTCTTAGCCTTAGTTTTTGCCACCAAACTCCGCCATTACCTACTCAACCACAAAACCTATGTTGTGACCAACACCGACCCCTTACACTTCATGTATGCCAAACCTTACCAAAATCAATGTGTACCAAAATTAATGTGCTGCACACTAGCTTATGCTTCTAGTTAACCTTGACCTCGAATTCATCCATCAAAAGTCCATCAAGGGCAAGTTATCGTTGACCAATTTTTCGACGCACCTATTTTCGAGGATCAACCTTCTAACTTTGACTTTCCGAAGAGTCTATTACTACCCTTTCTTGGACAAACCCACTTACCAAATGACACTCTTCTTCGATGGTTCCAAGTTTCAGCATGGAGGTGGGGCTGGTGTTATCCTCATTCCACTTGATGGTGAACCCATGCCTTTTTCTTTCAAACTCAATTTTGATTATACAAACAATATTCTGAATAATAGAGCACTCGTATTGGGTCTCAGGATGCTTATGCCTTACATGTTAAGTCAATCAATATCTTTGGTGATTACGAATTGGTCATAAACTAATTCAATGGTATATACCGATGTCGTAATGAGATACTTAATAAGTATAAGCATCATGTAGACATACTTTTGACCATCTTCAACCATTACGCCCCTCAAACCACCCCACGTTCTACCAACAAATTTACAAATACCATGGCTTGCTTAGCTTCTCGATACCCACTTCGTCTGCTGAATCCAAAATCTTTTTCACCATATAAAGACTACAGTCACCCCCTTATTTACCTCATGAAGTTTACTCTATCATAACCACCGCTCCCGACTTGAGTGACATTTGGTATAAGCAATACATAGATTATCTTTCCCTCTCCATCTTACCTCCCGACCTCACTCACAATGGACTGCACATTTCTTAAAAGGGCCTCTTATACGTCATCATGGGTGGCCTCCTCTATAAGCGTGGTTTTGATGGCATTCTCTTACGGTGCCTTACGAGTTTTGAAATTCCCTATCTGTTAAGGAAGTTCATGATGGCATATGTGGAGGTCACTTCAATGGTCTCGCGGTTGCTAAGCATATTATTTGCCTAGGCTATTACTTGCCAACTCTTAACCGTGATTGTTGCAACTACATTAAGCATTGTGTAAAATTCCAACAACATGCCAATCTTCATAATACACACACAGTCATGCCTTACAAGTCACCCGTGACCTTTGGTCCTTCTCTCAATGAATTTTAGATCTTGTCGGAGAGATCAATCTGCATTCCTCCTAGAGACACCAATGGATAATCATTGCTACCGAATATTACGAGAAAATGGATTGAAGCCATACCTTTCATCTCCATGAAAGCTGAGAAAATATGTGAGTTCATCAATCATCACATTATCTGTCACTTTGGCATTCCACATCACCTCATCACTGATAATGGAAAACAATTCAAAAATAAAACCTTGTGAAAACTTTACGATGCCTTCGGTATTCAATTACGTTTATCATCACCATATTACCCACAAACCAACGGCCAAGATGAATCCACTAATAAAACCCTAAAAAAATTCTCATGAAAGTGGTTAATGATACTGGGAAGGATTGGCATACACACATTCCTTTTGCCCTATGGGCATACCATACTAGTATTCACACTTCCACTTCTGCCACTCCTTTTTCTCTAGTCTACGATACAGAGGTTGTTCTACCTCTCGAAGTCCAGATTCCATCTCTTTGTATTTATCTCCATGACATGCTCAATGATGATGACTTTCACCAAGAACGTTTATCACAACTTGAGTTATTAGATGAATGCCATCTTAATGCTTTTTACCATCTTCAAGTTTACCAAAAATGTATCAAGCATGTCTCTAACAAACGCATTCATGAACAAACCTTCCAAGTTGGTGATCTCATCCTAAAGGAAAATCAACATGTAACCAAAGCAAAAAAAAGTAAACGGGGAAAATTTACTCCTAATTGGCTTGGACCATACATCGTGACTCATGCTTATGGATCAGGTGAGTATCATTTATCTTCACTTGATGGTAAACCTGAACCTGAGACCATTAATGCCTTGTATCTTCGACCATTCTACTATTGAATTTAAGTCCTACCTCACCTTCTGCCTCTTTTCATACTTGTCCCTTGAGTGCCATTCACTTCCCTCCTTTCACTATGCCATCCCCAATGATTAAACAAGAATCATGTGCACACCCGTCACTCTGTTACCCTCTCTTAAATATGTGTACCATGGCTCTACACATGGCATGATTCTCATGGATACTTTTCATCTTCTTTCGGATGAGATCCCATGGTCGTTTCTATTACATAAATATTGTTCATAGTGTGAATACTTAGGAGTGGTTTAGGTTATTTGGTAGTAATAGGTTTTTAATAATTATAAAATAATATATGAGTGTGCAAAATAATTGTAATTCATAACTCATAGTTGAGAGATATTTGGGATATTGAGAGGACTTAGAGATTAGCCTTGACTCCTTACTTATAGGAGTTTATTGAGCTATTTATATGTAATCTCTCCATTGGGAATTTATCCTGAATGAATTATAATATCTCTGGTTTTATTATTTTATTGTGTAATGTTTTGTTTTTTATTTGATTAAATCATAGATATTTACAAGATTTGGTATCAAAGCAGAGTTAGACCGCAATGATAACCTGTAGGAATTTGTGAGGCGTTTAGATCTAGATCAAATTTGTTTCATTGGAATCAAATCTGCAACATGTGTGTTTCATTGGAGTCAAGTCTACGACCTGTGTGTTTCATTGGAGTCAAATCTGTGACCTATGTGTTTGTCTACCAACAGCGGTGAGGCTTCACTCAGGTGAATCCATACTTGGTTGCAACGTGACTTCTTTCAATATCTGGATCCACAGTAATAAAGGTATTGCGTTTCTTTCCTTTTTTGGATGTAGATGAAAAAATAGAAGGAAAGAAAAAAATTGCCAAATTTGGAAAGGGTCCAGGAAGATGTTGGAGTTATAACTTAAAATTGTCATAAATTTCAGCTGGTAACTCAGATTAATGTGCCATTTTTTTAAAAATGTGTATTTTTTCGATCTCTACACATTGATCTGTGTTTTCTATTATTGGCAAAAAAATTCTTTTTGGCAAATATGTCAGAAAATTTTACTTTCAGTGTTTAAAGTTTATTGTAAGGGTGCATTTTCAACTGAGTTCGACACCTATTATGGAAATTCCATTAGATAAATTCAATGGATTAAATTTTCACACATGGAAGGTGAAAATACAAATGCAATTAATGAACAAGAACCTTTGGGGAATTGTGAGTGGAAAAGAACCAGAACCAATAGATGCTGCAAAATTGCTTGAATGGCAAACCAGGGATGACAAAGAAAAATCCATTATTGGGCTTGCTTTATCAAATATTGAGTTGCATTATATAGACTTAGAAAAAAATTCTAAAGATATATGGGATTTGCTAAGTAAGACATTTGGTGCAAAGGCTGTGAATGCTAAATTCTCACTTAAGTTGCAGTTATTCAAGTTGAAAATGAATGAGGGTGCAACTATGTCAAGTCATATTAATGATCTTAGATCTCTTCTAAGACAACTGATAGAAGTAAGTGCTCAGGTAGATGAAGAAGATGCAAAATCTATTTTATTAAATAGTTTACCTCCAAAATATAGTAATGTAGTTTTTACTCTTGGTCAAATGCCTTCTCATTCACTTGAAGGTATGATTTCTACATTACTAGTTGAAGAAAAAAGAACAAAAGAAGATATTGAGGAAGAAACTGCTCTTTATATTAAAAGGAAGCATACTAATTTTTTCAAAAACAAAGAGGAATTAGAATGCTTTTATTGTAAGAAAAAGGACATAAATCTTCTTTTTGTATTACTTGTGCCAAGGAAATCATAAAAGGAAAGCTAAAAATGGATGAAGCTAATACAATCTGTTAAAGAAGAGTCAGAGAATGAAGAAGAAGATGAAACAGAAAGAATGAGGATGAAGATGACTACCTATACTAAGTAGTGCCTGATGGAGGATGGAGGCATAGGAGGATGGAGGAAAATTGGCATCTCTTGTTATTCACCAACAAAGAGATTGCTTCATTGTATTGGTGACCTTTTGTTTCAGTTGTGTGGTGTGTTTGCTTTTTCATTTGTAATAATGAAATGTAAGTAATATTCTGTTCAAACATCTGCGTGAGCATAATTTTTGTTTTGTAATCCCTCTAAGTTAGAAACAATGATGTGAGAAAAATAATGTACGCTGCTATGTAGTGGTTGGTTCCACTAGAAAACCATTTTCTAAGTTGGAGGTTCTCTTTGAAAACCTCATATTGTTTGAGTTGTTGGTACTCATTGAAAACCTTCATTTCTTTGTAGATCATGAGCGAGTATAAGAGATAGCTTTCCCCATGTTCACACTAAGGGGGTGATTGTTATAGAAATATTGTTCATAGTGTGAACACTTAGGAGTGGTTTGGGTTATTTGGTAGTAATAGGTTTTTAATAATTATAAAATAATATATGAGTGTGCAAAACAATTGTAATGCACAACTCATAGTTGAGAGATATTTGGGATATTGAGAGGACTTAGAGATTAGCCTTGACTCCTTACTTATAGGAGTTCATTGAGCTATTTATATGTAATCTCTCAATTGGGAATTTGTCCGAATGAATTACAATATCTCTGGTTTTATTATTTTATTGTGCAATGTTTTGTTTTTATTTGATTAAATCATAGATATTTACAAGAGTTTCACCTTGCTTTCTGAACAAGAATCTAATTCTTCACCCTAGTCTTGTCCATGACTTAAAATCCCTCACATAATTTCCACATGGGATCTAACTCCTTGAGTCAAACTTCCAATAAAAAGATGACTCCCTCAAAAGGGACATCTTTCTCTCTACATCGCTGCTATAAATAGACTACTCCCTCAAAGGAAAGCTATGTAAAGCCTACTTCAAAAAAAAAACCGAAGCTTCCTACATCAATCCGTCTATCTCAAATACAAGTTAAACAGAATTTTTTTGTCATGGACTTTCTCATTGTGATCTTGGATCTCTTGCCAAAAGGCATGCTACCTCTTACCATATAACCTATCCATTTTTCACCTTCTCACCGTTTGTAATTTCATTTCCTACCACCTCAAGGGACTGCTTGAAACTATGACATTTGATGATCATGTGACTATTCTTCACCTTTAGAATAATCAATCATGCAATGTATTTATGGTATTATGTTCACCAACCTACCTAAGGTATGGTCAACCCATTATGATCCTCACCAATCAGGTGGCTCTCTTACCTCCTCTTATCTTTTAACTTCTTCATTACATATTGATTATCCTATATAGGACTAGACCCTCAACGCTTATCTTTGGGAAATTTTCCTCTTTCACCACAATCAAATTAAAATCACCCATACCTATTTTCCCATAATTCAATCATACCTAAAATACCTCAGCTCAATCATGCCTATAACCTACCAACCTATTCAAATACCTCCTTGCATTTTCCCTAGCTTATGGGAGAAATACATCAATTTGAGGTCCCTATTATCCATATTTCACCCCCGTGCCAAATATTGGATCGACCATGATCCCGCATAAGAGGAAACAAAGTCAAAAGGTAGACAAAAAAGGCTTCAAAATTGGCTAAGTATAAAGGTGTAAGCAGAGAATGCCAAGTGTCAGTATGGCGTTGTTTCAAGGGGTGAATAGAGAAAAGGTTTCTAAATGAGTGCCAGACTACCACGTGTCCTAGGGAAAAGTGGACCATCAAGGAAAAAGTTGGTTCTTTGCCCCTTGTTATCTCAAAAGGGGTAAAATTTGTAAAATGGCCTATAACTCCGCCCAAGGAAAAGTCAGCATCTGGGCCCGAGTCAAAGCCAAAGCGGGAATCGGAGGAAAGGGAAAAAGATAAATTACGGACCCGTAGGCCTGATTTTTATTCCAATCTAGCTGCCACACATCCCATATCAAAAGGGGACCCATTTTTCAAGCTATTTTCCTGCCCTCCTGTATGGACCCGATACAAACTTTGAAGGGGCATATCTTTCGACTCAATGCTCGAAATATTACAAATATGATGTCGTTGGAAATATCTCAGCCTTGCCCATGTCATGGAGGTCCAAAATTTGATTTTGAGGAGGTTGGGTAAAGAAAAAGGAGAAAACATCTTTGGGCTTTTAATTCAGGATCTTCTTACCTCAATAACCTTGAGATTAGATTTGATTTGTTTCTCCATTTCCTCTTCCTTCAAGGCACCGAACCAAGGATTGATGTAGTAAAGACAGATTTGGGGGAGATATTTCATCAGAGGCATTAACAATGGTGGTTGAACTTCAACCTGCTTTTCCCGCTTCTCTCTCTTTTCTTCTTTCAATTTGAATCTATAAATACAGGGGTAGGATTCATTGTAAAGGGTTAGACATTCTTTTTTTTTGGGCTCCTCCTCCTAACAAAGGGATTTGTGGGTTTCGTGCCTTCTATCAAAATTCCATTACGTTTCTACCTCTTGGCTACCTTGTGATGGATCAGATCAATCTACTGAGATCAATAAAACACATCTCGTGATCAATTTTAGATCCTCTCTTCTCTCTTTTTCTTTCATCTGGTCTTCCATTACATATCTAGCTATTTGTGCTTGTTTATTGTATGCATTTTGTTGGTTTGTGTCTATTAGAAAAATAAGTGTTCATCATTCCTTCGGTGCATCACCTGGTAGTTTAGTTATTGTTTATTTCTTGTACCCCTTTCTTATCCCTATCTCCTTGGCAAGTTTTAGTTTAGGTTTAGAGATAGACCCTCTACAAGCTCCCATGCATGCACCTGAATAGAGGAATAAGGAACCAACCTTTAATCTAGAGAGATTTCCCATTTTGCAAGGTCCCACACCTTGGGAAAATTCAATGTTATGCAATCACACCAAATGAGTTTACCTTAGAAAAGTAGACCTATAGAACTCATTTGGGGGTGTTGTGATTTTGTGCTAATAGTCCCCTTTTGCCGGGTCTATGTAGGCAACACTTTGAGGGAATGGGGCCCTTGGAGGTTAGCTCAGCCACTCTCTACCCTTACCAATTTTCCCCTATTTTCCTATGCATATTATACCTGATTTTTCCTTTTGTATATCGACAACTAGAAATATGATCTCAACACAATAAAAATACACATAGCTACCATCCATGTTTCAAACACCATCATAACATTCACCAATTCATTATTTCATATTTCCACACATAATAACAATTTGGAAAATTACATCATCATGTATATCTACATTACCATTTGTTATCTATATCACTAATTACTTGCAATCTAAACCAAAACCTGACTCAATCCATCCATGACCTGACTCCATCCAAAAACCAAAAATTAACTCAATCCATGCCTATGACCTGACTCCATCCATGCCTAACCTGACTCCATCTATGCCTAAACTAAAACTTGACTCAATCCATGCTTATGACTTGACTCCATCCATGCCTAACCTAACTCCACCCATGCCTAAACCAAAACCCGACTCAATCCTTGTCTATGACCTAACTCGATCCATGCATCGTGACTGTCTCTATCATGCCTATAATACTTGGTTTCCATAACATATACAAATCATAATAGAAAGCTACACACAACCATATATACATCATGCCATAACCACCATCATCTTTATAAATAAAATCCAAACATGTGTATCTATATACATAACTCTCGAGATATCTTCAAAGCACTTTATGCTGGTGTATATAACAAAATATTAAAAAATCTCATGCACATCCTCACTATCTTCGGCATGCAGGCAGGTATATATGTCAAAAATATGATGTTGAAAATAAACTAATCATACATGGAGCTCAATCATCTCCCATATGATATCCAAGTCTGTCTCATCTATCTCCTCCTCCGCTCCTCTAGCCCAAAGCATCCAGCTAACCTCTCTCCACCTCACCCTGGTCTAGCCCCTGATGGTCCTGCCTCTAGAGCTGGCCTTCATGCACTAGTGGCCTCACCTTGACCTGGCCCCTGGGCTCGCTAGCCCCATGTACTCTCCACACTATGTGTGCGGGATCTACTCCTCTCACTCGAGGCCTATTGTGCTCTGTACTCAGCATATGATAAGACATGTATCCCTACTGCCATCAAGTGATCCTAATAGTATCTCACCTCACCCATGGTGTCTCTCAATATAGCTACAGGTACTGTCTATAGTGGTGTCATCAACCTCTAACCCTGCCTTGCTCCTGCTTAAACAACGGGACCCTATTCATGCCTTGTGGTGGTGTCATTGGCCCCAAAACTTGCACTGCACTGGGCTCGAAGGGCACAATCGTGTTTTATGCCGTAGCCAACTGGCCATATAAACTTGTAACCTATCCCTGCACCATGGCCAACTGGCCCTATAAACCTGTCACCTATGCCAATAGGGTGGCTACCTGTACCTCATCTCTATCTCCACCCTCTCCCTCTCCCCGATGCATGCATTGGTCCTTGTCCTCCTATGCTTGAAAAGAAGCCACTGTGCCTATAGAGTCACAACTTGTGCCTTGGCCCCTTTCAGATGTCCATGTACTATTCCCAAATGGGTCACCAGGGTAGCCACCTACCTCTATAGGGTGTCTCTCTAAACCGTGATGGTGGCTAAATTCAGCTGCCTCGGCCTCAACGGTACTGCTCGTAGTTGTGTAACCCACCACTATCTATACCTATCTGTCACCTTGAAATCATCTATTTGTCAATCGACTCAGCTCCTCCTCCTTCCCAAATCGGCACTGTAGGTTATGGAAGATACATAGGCCTCTCCACATCATCTATCTTATACTATGGGAAGGGTGGGGGTATATCCTGCAGCAACCCAAATTGCTATCTGACCCAGTCTATGAGTATCATCTCATGCTCCCCTACCGCTGCCCCTCTATCCACCTATAGATCTGTAACCCATCCAGCTCCACTGCCATCCGCCTGTATGAAGGGAAGCCCACATATGGCCTCTAAATGATGTCCACACCAGACAACCCCTCCAGTAATCACCTGTAATAGGCTACATCATGTGTATCTCTCATCGCTCGGTGCTCTCTAATAACTAGCACCCATCACCTATAGCCCACTCAAATAAAACCTAGCTCGAATGCATCACTCGAGGCATACCAACTAGGTGCACACACATAATGTGCTCATATGCCCAACAATGTAATAAGAATGTGCAACACAAGCTGAGTTTCCGTAGTCACCCATAAGCCCACAGCTCCCTGTATAGCTATACCAAGAATGTAGGCACCCATGCAAATCGAGTCCTACTCTCCACCATGTCATGTAAAACCCCATCAGTGACCATGGGAATCTCTCACCCTCTCGCATCTAGAAGCGTAAAACAATAGATCGCCTCCATCAAAAGCACTACCAGCCTCATCTCCTCAGGGTAGGATTGTTACATCACCCCATAGCTCATAACCGCCTTTGTGGAATCCTAACAATTCCATCCCCTCTTCAAACACCGGTAATGTAATTCCTCGATGCCTTTGAGGAGATCGAGTAAACCTATGTACCTGCTATAGGTAGGTCCAAGATCCTGAAAACATCCTCTAGGGTGATCATGATCTCACCCATCAAGTAAATGGAATGTATTGGTCATCGAATCCCATCTATCGATGAGGATAACCATAAAAATCACCTCCCAGACTATGTTCCAATAGCGTCTAACCCCAATCAGGCCTACCTCTACAACATGGCTCCACTCCTCGCGTGTCTTTCTCTCCTATATCTCCATGAGCAAGGGAGGTACCCTATCCCTCATTCGTAGCTGGTCCCTAGCCTGCATACAACCAATCATATTAATAAAACTTGACCATACCTACATGCAACCTTGCCACCCCCACTATACCACTTACCCTAACTAAATCAACCTTTCACCTATATCTATGCCCTAAATCAACACTACCTATCTACCCATGCCTCGGACCCTCACCTATTTTCATTTTACCTATCTACCCACGCCTTGGACCCTCACCTATTTTTCATTTTTCCCCTCTCACCAATCTTCCTTATTCACCCACCTACCCATACCCATAACTCTTCCCCCTACCTAACTCTCCCTACCCCTACCTATCTTTTTGTAACTTATATTATAGACACTAAAATTAGGTCACACTCCCCTTTGGTCCCTTGACGAATAAACACCCTTCATCACATTCACCTAGCCATGGCCCCTTTCACCTCACTAATATTAATTTAATTAATTTAATTCATTATCCTCACTATATTTATTATTTAAATATCTTAATTTAAATAATACCCACACATACAGTTCACTTAGATACCTCACCAAGCCAACTCAACCTAAGACCTATTCTTAGTAAGTTGCCATAACTAACTAAGACTTACCCAAACCCTAAAAATCAATGCCTACATTCCCTTTAACTACATTCCCGCATGCTTACAAGAAGCTCCCAGTCTAATCCACGGGTTAACAACATGAAATCGAGGAAATCAAGAGGATCTCCCTAGTTTAGTAAACCTAGGAAATCCCACATTGACCGACGCCGGTTACCCCTAACTAACGCCGTTAAGCCAGAACCGCCATTGGTTACCCTTTTAACCCCAAAACAACCTTATTCTCAAGGTTGGAAGTTAAAAAGAAGGTTGACAAATGTTGGTAGAAGGTTGGCAAGCATTAACACATCTTATAGAGATAACACATCTTTAGAGTGAATTCCAAAGAGAACACACATGTAAGGAAGGAGATCAAACATATTTTCTTGCATGACCATCCCAACTTAATCTGATCTAACCAAGCAAAGAGGAATGTACATGCAGCCCATGCAGAAGCTTTCCTTCAGTTGGTGATCACTTGCAGCCTTCAAACCTCTCATCAGCACCTCCATCCCTCACTCACAGGCATCTAGGACCAGAATCCAAGTAAGTATAACGTCATACTTATCTAGTTTATTTCATTTCATCATTATTTTATCATCTATTGTTTACCCACCCACCTACTAACCTTCTCCAACACCTCCACCTCCATATACCCACTAAAACCTCGACCAGATCCATTCCAAGTCTCCCAATACCTCATCCCGACCAACCAAAATCCTTTGTACAATCACAAATGATACATAAATCTTGTTCGTGGCATTCCCAAATCTCCACAAGAATTAGCTAGCCCCGATTACACCTAACTTCCATCGGTTACCCTTAACCGACATTGGTCTCTGTATTTTCCCATACAACCCAGAACAAAGACCTACCCACCTAATTTCACCTCACCCTCATCCACCTGTGATCTACCTGAGACCTCTATCAAACCTCCAAAGACCCAGAATAAGCTACTTGACCTTTAGATCCTATTCTAGCCTAGCCTGTTAGATTAGATCTATTTCTTATTGTGTTTTAAGTGAGATACCTAAATCATTTCGAACTACAATAGATTAACTTTGTTTATAGTATTAAATTGTTTAAAATAGTGGACTGACAGACCATCTAGGAAGTATCACACTTCCCGGATCTAGCATACACTAGGCAATTCACTGCATATATTGTTTAATTCCTTCTGGTGGTCTTGTTTTTCATTACATGTAGTTCCTCCTAGCCAAAAGGAAGTTCTCATAATCAGTCGTGTGGATTCAGAAATCATACATGTGTAACAACCCATCAACCAAAATTTAAATAGGTATTCCTCCTACACCCATTACCCTATTTTTTCATCAATAGTTTAAAGAAATGATCTAGAAACAGATGAAACATTTTGGCATGCTCGGTGGGACCCATCCGGGTTCCTTGCATTTCATTCATTCCTAGGAAAAATTATGTGTTTTTTTCCCTTCTGAAAAGCATACACATTAATTTTCTTCCTTGGTAACCCACCTTTTCTTTCTATTTTCTCTAAAGGAAACCTTTCTTTTGGTGTAATTAAAAAGAACCATTTCTTCATGTTTTCTGCATTATAGTGAAAGAGCATCCCTCTTCCTCTTCATCTTATTGTGTCATCCAACTTCACACTTTGATTTGGGCTTAAAAATAAGTGCATTACATTCTGATTTATCGCATTAGCTCACATTAATTGAGGGTAACCTATACGCTGGAAGTCATGACCAGCTGATGGTTGACAAATGAATCATAAAAAATCACTTCTCTCTCTCTCTCTCTCTCTCTCGTGTCTTACCAAACCTCACAAAAATTGAAAATACACACATTCTTAAACAACATCTTACTTGGAAGAAGTTGTAGGTGATCACACAATCACGGCATAGTGGGCACCTAACTCACTTCTCTATTGAGTCATACTTCAGAGTGAAGCCCACCCCCACCATAACATACCTGAAACCTCACCTTTTAGATCTCCTTCATTGTAGGAAGCCATCGACCAAAAAATCTATTTCAAAACTCATGTGTCAGTCCGTAAATAGCATAAGCTAAAAAAACATAATAGAAAGGGCACTCCTAGGATCACATTTTTCTTAGTGTTTTTGTTTGGCTTGCGTTTTTGAGGTGAGAGGTCACATTCTTCATCTTCTTGTTCATCCTTGCTCCTCATCACAACTCGTGTATCTCGGCTTCACCTTAGTGTGCCTAGGCCATATCATAATCATTCTCAAAACTTTGGGTCCGATTCTACATCAGATTTAAATTCACAACCACTTTTCTTTCATCATCAAGTTGTAATTTTACAAGAACCGTCATCGATTACCTCGACATTTGTTGTCGGTTATACCCAACCAATGTCGATTCTAGGTCCTTTTGCTAACCTACCCAAAATAACATTTTATTCATCATCTTCTACTTTTCACAGTCCCCTGTCATTGCCATAATTCTCATTGTCATTATAAAACACCATCAAATTTGGCATACCATGATTTGATCTTTTGCCTAGTTTTTCTCTCACTAACCATTTTCTACGGTGACCAAGTTGTTACTCTAATCAGCGTTAGTTTTCCTTAGTCAAGCATCGCCTAGCTGCTGCTTTTCACTTTCCAACCACCATTTGGTACCTAATCCACATTTTACCATTAGATTCACTGCTCGCTATTTTTTGTGTCATTTACAGAGAAGCAACATTACCAAATCACTAATGGTTCACATGGTGCTAACCCGAAGACAAGAAAGCACACTTCGTATTTCACACCAGTTTTCAACCACTCCCACCTAGTCCTTCACTTCCTTCCATTTTATCAAAGCAGCCATGGATCCCATCCAACCTATTACTATCACTACCAGAGATGAGGAGTTTACACAATTTCTTGACCAAAACCCGCCGCTTTGTAGTTTTACCTTTCCCATTCGTCCACTCGAGATGCCTCAATTCATTTGATATATGGCATGCCCTGTATATGTCCCCCGATTCTCACTCCCACTTGCATCAGCCCCATCTAGCTCGTGATGCCTGCATCTACCTTACCACTAGTCATTTCGTAGTTAGTTCCTATACCCGCTATACCGCGTCTGTCACCTCCATTACCCTGTTACATCCACAATACCCTCGACAACTACCCCAAACATAGCCTCATCCACCCCTAATGTCTCACACATACCCATAGCTACATTACCACCTCCCATGTCGGTGACCCCTACCCCTTTTCAGAACATGGTCCTTTCCATTCCACAATCATTAGCCCCCATTGCCACTAGGGTTACCACAACCCTTCCACCTCCATATACATACTATCAGCCACCTCCTGTTTCATCCATTATTCACTTAGGGTACATACCTCCTGTTTCACTACCTTCTTCCCAATCAACCTACATGGCAGCACCATACACTGGAGTGCCACCCTTGTTATATGCCCAAAACCAACCCTCTCATGCTATAGGAGGCACCCAATCATCACAACCTACCAACGACCTAATCAAATTGATGTTGGACAAGATGCAGACATTGGAGGCATCAGTTTCTGCTCCCACAACACTCTCACCTACAACGAGATTTCAACAAGCCCATCCACCCATCCATTCCTATCTGCTCATACCCCATGCATTGGGAAATGCCTAAATTCAATCGTTTCAATAGCAAAGAAGACCTATAATAGCATTTTCAGTCGTTTTAACATGGGTGTTATCTAATCGCTCATGATGATGCCTTGCTCTTGAGAACCTTTCCCATGTCCCTCACTGGACCTGCATTAGACTGGTATAGTGGGTTACCTAAACACTCTATATTCTCATTCAATCAGGTATCCCAAGCCTTCTTGGATTATTTCTCTATCAATATCATCAAGAAGGTTACCATGACTGATCTATACTCCACGCGTCAATATGAGGATGAATCTATCATATATTTTATTTCTCGTTGGCGTAGCTTGATCAACCAACTCACCTTCCAACTACCACAAACAGAACTCATCGAGCTCTTCACATGGGCTTGTGCTAGACATATCTCACCAACCTTATAGGTCCAAACCTTCTGAACATTCGATGAAGCATTCACTATGGCATGAAAGTTAGAGATTTGGGCCATCAAAGAGAAGAAAATCCAATTACACAATAAGAATTTGGCATTCAAGTTGAATGATACCTCTTCTTCTTCCAAACCACAAAATAATTATTCAAAAGCTAAGGGCACCGCTAACACAATGGTACTCAAGGCCGCCCAAGACATCCGTCAAATTAGGTTACCCCCTCATCTAATCTCTCACCCGTCCAGACTTTTCAATTCAAATGAGAGCAACGGAAATATACCCCAATCAGGGAACATTACTCTTCTATCTTAGAAAATCTTATCAAATTTGGATCCATCACCCTTCCACCTATAAAACCACACACCGGTTTTGACTTCGCCACCCCATGCCCACATGGTATAAAGAACATTATTTCTATAATTATCATTCAGTAAAGGGTCATAGTGATTTAAAATCGCATCACTTTGAGAATATTGTCCAAGAAATTATTAAGAAAGACAAGTTAACCATGGATAATCCTAACGCATCGACCAACCAAAACCTACACATCTTCAAGAAATCATTTCCCAACCATGCCCCTTCGTCTGATCAAACCAGTGAGACCTCAACTCATGATACACATACCCGCGAGGTTCACGCTATCTTTAATGACGTACCCATTGCCTCCCAATTACCCCATATTCCTTCCATAGAGGATATCCTAGCCCAAAATCCTCCTTCCGTGTCGAACCAACCTCTCGATGTTCCTTCACCAACAGAGGAACGCCTTTATACTCCTTCATCACCTACGAAGGATTATTTCACTAACATTGAGACCATCTCACCTACAGTACCTCCTCCACCCATAGAGGAGCACCCATTACATCCTTCACCCATAGAGGAGCACCCATTATCTCCTCCACTTATTATAGACCCAGTTGAGATACCTTTTCCTCTTGGTGAACATTCTCCATCCACTACCCAAAATCCTGCAAACCTATTTTTGGCTCTCTTACCCATGAAAGATGAAGCTAGCCAATTTCCCATCTCTAAGACACATTTTATGGGAATTGTCATTAGGTCCTCATCAACTCCACCTACAGACATGTCATTCTCATGTTTTGCTGATCACTTAGATTATGTGGATAGAGCCTTACTATGGGGATGCCTTTTGCTTCTTGTCTCAACGCAGATGCAGAGGATACTTGCTAATACCTCCACTATCTACCCAAAAATATTTCGAACAATCAAACCAAACATAATCACTTCTATCACAAATCCTTCTATGACATCTTTCATAGCTCAAACCACACCCTTACCCATAACTCAACCTACACCTAATCCCAAACCCATATGTACAACATTTGCCTTGACTAAACCTATTACCACTTTATGGGTCGCCCGACCACCAACCTTACTCATCCACCTATTAAACTAGATTTAGCTACATCCTCCAAAGTCAACACCATACCTACTCCTACACCCAAATAGAAGAACCAAACCCATCAACCTCATACCCTAGCTGTGCCAATCACACCTACACCTATCCCATCCGTCTTAGGATCTCAGCTTCCCCACATGGTCAAGAAACCTCCACCCATCAATAAACCAAAAACACAACAACCCATTCCTTCCTCACAAACCTCTAATCTCCCTAGATGCCCAACATGACTTACACCAACACCTGCAACATCTTTACCACCCATACCTCCAATACCCTTAGTTATTGCTTCACTACCCACTACACTTCAGTCGTTGTCTCTCACACCCCAAGCATGACCCGCATCATCTACCTTCACAACACCCCCATTATCCCCATGGGTAACTCGCCCTCTTCCCCCATCTACTTTTCCTTCTAGACCTCATACACCCACATCACCTTTACCCAAGAAGGTGTAACCCAAAAACAAAACTCCACTACCCCACAATAAGGTAGTCAAAACAACCACACACCCTCCTACCCGTCCATCTACTATACCCCTACCTAAACCAACATGACCGACACCCAAAACCACACCAACACCCAAACCCATAGCTTGACCTACTCCTCCTCTTCCAAAGACCGTTCCTCAATAATCAACTACACCTACACCCAAACCCACGTTCACTTCCCATTGTGATCCACTAGCAGGTCCTATGCCAAAATTTTAACCAACCTCCTTAAGACCTTCTGTCATCACATTACCTCCACTCAGACCTTACAACCCCCTCAAACCCAAGCCAAAAGGGTTTGATGATACTAAAATTTTGCTTACCATCATGTGCAGGGCATGATGTGGAAAACTACAAGGCCTTGAAAATTGTCCTTATCCAGTTGTGTCCTCCAGAAGCCAACTTTGACGATGATGACCTTCTCGACGAGGATCCTGCTTCACCAACACCCATTCCCACACTGCCCACTCAACAACCACAAACTCCACCCTCACAACTCCTAGAGCCACCCCCAAGATTTGAAATTAACATGGTTTGCATCAAAGAACTTGCCATGCCACCACCCAAATGTCGTTACACCTAACTCACCTCATAGGGTTTTTCTCCTCTCGGTAGGTTTTTACCCGTCGTGTCATTATACCACTCACCCTACACCTTCTCCATTTGCCAACTCCCCTCAGATCAACATGATACACATCACTACACATGCTCAGAAGGATAAGGGAAAAGAAAAGGTAACTAACCCACAAACCAATCCTATACCCAACATACCATCTACACCCATACCTAAAATCACTATCTACGGCCCCACGTACCCCATCTCTGATGGCGTCACACATCACACCATGCTCAAACAATTACACCAGTCTCCCCTGAAAATGTCCCTATATGACCTCATCTAAACCTCAAAATCCCATCGTCAAGCTCTCATGGAGGTTCTTCAATCTATTGAGGTTTTACCCAATGACCCTACACCGTAGCCTCCATTATCACACCCCATCATGTGGCCTCTCTCACCAAATTACCACCTTCATCTTCACCCCACCCTATTTACCAAGTAGCCTCCCTTAGCTTCTCAGAGGAAGAGATTACGCCACACCAAAACAATGACCTGACCTAGCCCTCTTAATCTTTGTCCACATCGACGACATACGGGTACGTCATGTGATGATTAATGGGGGTGCTAACATTAACATCATTTCATCCCATGCATTCACTCAAATGCACATACCCGACAATTACATGCATAAACATCCGGTCATGTTGCATTCATTCAATGATGCTATAACCTTTACACTAGGTGCCGTCATCCTCCACATTCGCGTTGGCCCTCGAATTGTTCCAAAATTGTTTTATGTCTTGGAGGGGGAATTCCAATATAACCTATTGCTTGCTTGCAGACCCTAGATCCATGTCATGGGTTGCGTCCCTTCCACTTTGCATCATTGTGTAAATTTTGAACATGAAGGACATCCTTATACCATTTCAGCTGACCCCTCACCTTTCAAAACATACAACATGTTTTATCGACCCAATGATGTGCTCATACCTATTAAGTTGTCTACCTCCACAACCGCTACTTCTTCACCTACACCTCCACCTACCAAGTATAACCACTACTACTGCACATATCTCCTCCATTCCCTCTGCTGCCATAACCTCCACAACTGATCCATCAGCTTCCCAATCCATTAAATCTACCTCAGCATTGACCTTTGACACTTTATCCATACCACCTACCTACATACTAACCACTAATCCCTTAGAAGGTGTTTTTCAATACCTCACTGGGAGTACCGCTTACATAGTGTCAACACATTCCTTACTCCAAAAGAGTACAAAAGCCTTCACTAACACCCACGTGATGATCACCATATAGGAGAACATCTCCTTTATGGCCCTCCTCACCTTCGTACTAGTCTCACCTATGGGGGACTTGATACTACCAATTACACACCTGAACCACCGTCGTAAACTTGCCCCTTTGTACTGAATTCCAATCACTTACCAATCATCATTTCACCCACATCTTCCTACACCGATGTGTGTGGAAGGGTTTTGTCTTTAGCTTTTATGAGAAAGGCCACCATACCGTTATTCCATGTACCACCGAAAACATAACAACCATAGTGGTATCGGCTTTCTCGAACCACCTACCATACAAGCCCGCATTGAACTCATTAAGGACACTAGCTCTTCTACACCTTCTTCACCTACTCGACCTTCATCACTACCTTCACTACCGGAGTTGATGGATCCTGAATCTATCCCTCCTAACTTTTTTTTCATAAACACCATTTCCTTGGGGCCTCTTGACTTATCAACACGAGGGCGAGGCCCCTTCCACTCTTCCCTTCCTGTATCCTGAAATGATCGATGACGATACACCTTCAATTAACATCATTCAATGTCAGTATGATGAATCCATACTCACCTACCTTGGTGTAGAAGACTCATATATTCATCGGTCGTTACCTTCTAAGACGCAAACCATGTTGAATGAATCGACTATTGAGATCAACATTCATACTTAGGATGACCCACACATCCTAAATATCAGACAATCTTTAGATCTTTCTTTGAACAGAAGTTATCACTTCTTTTCTCGAGAGATCATAATCATGCTTTCACTTGGTATTACTCGGACATGCCCAAAGATTTACCGCACCATAGTGGTCCATAATATCATAACCGTTCTCGATGCCAAACCCATCAAACAAAAGTTGAGGAAAATGCACCCTCGTATTTCTCTTCTCATCAAAGAAGAACTTCAGTGCCTTCTTTCCATTTCCTTCATCTTACCCATTGATTATCCTCATTAGATTTCTAACATTGTCCCTATCACTAAAGCAACCGGAGGACTCCACATTTTCATAGACTTCGTGACCTCAACCTAACATGCCCGAAAGATGACTTTCCCTTACTTGGTATTGATCAATTGGTTGACCTTACCACTGGCCATGAGATGCTATCACTCATGGATGGCTTCTCAAGTTATAACTAAATCCTGCTTGCCCCAGAGGATCAACACAAAACCTCATTCATCACCCCTGGGGAGCTTCGCTATCAATTCATGCCTTTTGGCCTTTAAAATGTTGGTGCCACATACTAGCGGGATATGACTTACATCTCTATGACATCATGTATCGCATATTGGAAGATTACGTGGATGATCTCTTGGCTAAATATAAATGCCGCTCCGATCACCTTGCCATCCTCAAAACCATCTTTGACCGTCTCATTAAATATTACATCCACCTTCAACCAAAGAAGTGTGTGTCTTCACGGTTCTCTCAAGAAAGCTCCCGGGATTTATCGCTTCCCTCCGTGGTATAGAAGTTGACCTGCTAAAGTCAAGGCCATTCTCGAAATGCCTCGCCTACTAATCTTATACAACTCCGTAGTCTACAAGGTAAGTTTTAGTCCATTTTTCATTTCATTTCCCAATCATCTTATCGATGTCAACCATTTCATCATCTCGCTCAAGAAGGATGTCTCCTTTAAATGTGATGATGATCACACAATGTTTTTGAGGCCTTAAAACAATACCTTCTCCAACCACTCGTACTCATTCCACCTAAATATGATCAACCTTTCTACCTATACATATCAGCTACCGATCATTTCTTGGGAGCCATGCTCACTCATCGTGATGAACAACACAGGGAGCATGTGGTTTATTACATAAGCCGTACTCTTTTGGACTATGAAACCCGATACACCCATCCCGAAAAACTTTGCTTAGCCTTAGTTTTCATTACCACCAAACTCCTTCATTACCTACTCAACCACAAAACCTATGTTGTGACCAACACCGACCCCTTACGGGTAAGTGCAGAAGTTGATGGACAAATATAGGGTCATTCATGGACGTCATATTGTAAAAACAGCAGCAAAATCTTAACTTGTAGGGATTATTAGCTATACACGCACTCTAAATTAGAAAAATTTATATGAATATGAATTGTATCATTCAGAATCTAGTTTCTAAAATACTAATTTTAAAAAAAAAATAGACAAGTTTAGCTATATTAAACACTTAAAATTATATGACTTAGTTTTTTTTTTTTTTAACTTATAAGATTGTAGTCCGTTTGCCCACATTTTGGATGACCAAATCTTTTTTTTTTTTTCCTTTGGTGAAACGTTAGATGTAGTTGTCTATCTTTGGATGGATTTTATTTTGTATTTTTTTAGCAATATTTTTTTATGATTTTTTCCGTGAAAGTGGTCTGAAAATATTTAGAAAACGGAGCACTTTCCATTTGCTCGCCATAACTATATCAAAAAATATCGAAATCAAATATTTTTTTAACATGTATAGAATTTGTCCACGCTTGGGATGGTATAAGTTTTATCATATTTTGATAAGCGAAACAAAAGTTACAGTCTTAAACATAGACATGAACATTCACGGGAAAAAATGTCTTAAAGACCTATTGTTAGTAAAAAATTATAAAATGATATTTATCTTATTCTATTCACTTTAAAAACAATATTTCTACGAAGCTAAGAGTCTCCCCTATGCGATGGCACCATTTTTGTGAAATGTTTTCAGTTTTTTAGCATGGTTCAAGTCTTTAGAAGAGCATATTTGAGGTTTTTTTACCTTTTACACTTCATAATGACCTTCTATAGCTTTGGTTAGGGGAAAACAGAGATTTTCCGAGGCTTAGGTTCGGCAGATAGATCCGCGATCATGGTTTATAAAGAGTGGTCACTGTGTTTTTTAACATAAACCACGAGCGCGATTTATAAAGCATGCTCACGGTTCATAAATCATATTTACACACATCCCAATGTCCGAATTACCATGTGATTTATACTCTAACCTTACCGCATTTAATTCATGGAAATTCTATCTTTTTTACAGGTTTTTCTTATCACCGGAAGCAAGACATCATGGGAGACAAAAAATGAAGTCAAAAAGGAAGTCATTAAGTAAAAAAACACCAAACGAATTAGAGGCCAACAAAATTCAAAATGCTGAGCGAATGCGGAAACTTCATGAATCTAGAAGAGGTTCATCTTCAATCCCAACTATTGTAAGCAATGAAGAACTAGGTAATGTTTCTACTGTCAATGTTGAAGTTGAATTAAATACTCGTGATGAAGAAGTTTTTATTATCAATGTTGAAGAAGAATTAAATACTCATGATGTAGCAAATGTTGAAATTGAAGGAGACAATGAAAATGTGAATAAGGAAATTCATGTTGAAACTATAGACAAGTAAAATTTGACAAAAACACCTCCTAGGATTTTACGTAAGAAACCTAATTTTTTTATTGAAATTGATGAAAACATTTTGAAACCAATGTCTGACAAACTTTCTGAATGAAAATCAGAAGAAAAGCCACTAAAATTTGGGATAATCATTTTGAAATTTTAAATGATTCCCAAAGATGTTAGTTTTTGGTTAGTTTGATGAAATTGATTAAAATGAGACCTACATTAAACACCTTAGGATTGACAACATCTAATATACGTGGTCAAACCTCTACAATTGTTGAAAACCTTCATGATGCATATCACATTGTTGGTGTCAAGAGATGCACTAGGGATAGTAATATTGTGCGTCATGTACTTGCTACTAGTGTTGTAAGTGAATCAATAAAAAACAACGTTTGATTATGCAAACAAGTCGAATGTTGCAAGTTAATCGAAAAACTCTAATGAAAGCAATTGAAAGACATAATATCCTTCAATCACTCAATAATGCCGATTTTTGAGCATTTTTTGCTAGAGCACCGCGGAAGGACAAAAATAATTCTGATGCTATAAGAGAAGTTGTTATTAAATTTTGGCATGATAACACTAGAGTTTCACCTAATACAAGAGATGTTATAAAACGGAGAGTTGGTTCTACTAATCGTGAACCACATCCAAAGTATTTCTTAAATATGAATCAAACTCAATTTTTTCATAAGTTTGAACAAGAGAATTTGGAAATTAAAATTAGTCAACATTTTTTTGAAATGTTGAAACCATTCTATGTGAAAATCAACCATGCTCGCACCACTTGTTGTAGGCAACATGTTGAATTTGCGATGCATTATGCTAAATTTTTACATATTCGTTCTAATTTTCATTCTGAAACTATGTTATCTGAATGTGGTGTTTAAGTTCCACCAATATCTTCTAGGGATTTCATTCCTACTATATTTTGTGAAAAAGAAGTTGGACAATTTTTTTATAGTTAGGATTGTTTAGATGGAAGTTGTAGTACATGCGGTGGATTACCTAAATTGGAAAGTTGCATCCATGAGCAAATTGAAGGTACAATAAGACATAATTTAGTTGAGTTTGATAAATATAAATCAGTTGCATACCAGTTGAAAGATGGAAAAGAGTCGAAACGGTGTGAGCTAGTTATAGAACAAATGCCCATTTTTCAATTTATGAGAAAATTTAAGGATGAAATTGTTTATGAGTATGCGAGGCATACACATAGAGCTCGATGGTTGGATGAACAATTCAAGCTATGTAAAGACACATTTCCTATTGGTACTATTGTTTTAGTGGTTGATTTTGCAGAGAATTACACATTGCAACCACAAATGGAGGTTCAATCACAATATTACAACTCAGTACAAGTTGTCATTTTTGTGCATATAGCATTTCTACATTCTCCTGACAGTACAGAGAATGATCAAATTTTTTTAAGAGAGTACCACTTTTATATCAGTGATGATCGTACTCATTCTACTGAATTTGTGCAAGGGTGTTTCCAGTTATTTTATGGAAACTTGTCTGATAGGGACATCCACTTCAAACAAAATTATATATGGTCAGATAATTACATGTCTCAGTTTAAGAATGCACGAATGTTTTATTGGATGAGCAGAATGCACGTCAAGATGGGTGTGCAACATATTTAGAGTTTCACTGAGTCTGGACATGGAAAAGGAGAGCATGACGGTGTAGAGTTATGTGTGAAAAGAGCTCTTGCAAGAGAAGAGTTGAAGTACAAAGATGGTGCTAAATTAAAAGATGTAAGGAGCATAGTGGAAAGGTGTACCGACAACATGGCCCGAGGTTCTCAAGAAAATTCCCAGGTTCATAGCAGATATTTTGGTTGATGTAAGAACAACATATTGCTAACTACAAGGATTGTATGACACTCACTGGGTCTAGTGATATGCACTCATTTTGTAGCTCAGACGCTACTTCATGGGCCGTATGGACAAGAAAGTTGACATGTTTTTGTGCATCTTGTATCAAATTTTTCACTGTTGAGTGTGATTCACAAGAATGGGTGGAAGGATGGATTTGTAGGCCTCTAACTCTGCTTCCTAGTTATCAACCTCCACAAGCATTACGACTTGTTTCTGCAGATGAAGTTACAACATCCAAGGACTTTGACGAAATTTTGATTTTAGTGTGACAAGGTATTTATGGTTATTTATTTAATTTTTGTATTGAGTTATGTCCATTGAAATTTTAATATGTAATTTAAATTTGAGTTGTTCAACCTTGGTTATTTTTTGTAGGACATATGTTTGCGAAAGAATTGCCACTGAAGACAATGAAGAAGGAACAAACTATTTCTTATGTTGTTGCATTGAGGAAAGAAAGAAGTTGACTTCTCCTATTATAGATGGTGAAGATATTGAGTATCCTACAGGGTCAGTGGTAGTTACTGGAACTTGGCTTCGACGGTATCCATTAAAAAAATCCTCTATTTGGGTGTTTGAAGACTTTGAGACACACAGGAAAATACTCTTATATTCACATCTAGTTCTAGCGACAAATATTCAGTTGTATAGATATCAAGGAAGGCCTAATAACAAGGTTCTTTGGAAGGTTCGAGTGTTAGATCATGAAGCAATCTTGTCGGATATTCAGAGTAGATCTGATCCTGATGGTTCATTGGAATGAATTTACAATGCTTGAATGTCCGTATATATAATTTCTTTTCAATATATATATAAATTTTTAGTTTAAATATCTAGATTTAAGTTTGAATATATTTTATTTTAAATGTGTATTTTGTACATATATAGATCTAGTATATGGTTTTGATTTGAAACTTAAATTTCTTTGACTAACACTTTTATGTTTAGGTTAGTGGTGCCGTAAAAGCTTCCACCTTCACGTGGTGGCTAATCTGTTAGTAGAGAATTTTAAATTCTCAAGCTAAGAGAAGCTTTCATTGTTTGAAAAAGTTGTAAATTTTGAAAAAGTTTAAATTTTGAAAATGTTGCAAATTTTGAAAATGTTGTAAATTTTGAAAAAGTTGTAAATTTTGAAAATGTTGTAAATTTTGAAAAAGTTGTAAATTTTGAAAAAGTTGTAAATTTTGGAAATGTTGTAAATTTTGAAAATGACTCCTCCCCAAGTGTTTACAAGACCATACCTATGCGTGTGCACCGAAATGAGAAGGAAAAAACTGAGAAAGGCTATTGTAGAGGGTCTCTATGTTGAGGTGTCGGATCAGACGAGGCCTCTCTAGGTGCCACGGAGTTCAAGCAATCACCCGTCGAAGTTGAACGATATTTTGGTCTCAGGGCTCTTAAGGGACTACGCTCGAACGAAGTAGCCCGGAAGAAATGACCCTTTTTCGCACCAAAACACCACCTCCTATAGCATTCACCTAGCCACCTGAATGTGCCGGCATAGTCGATTCGGTGCCATGACACACCATTTGCAAAATATAGCGTTTGACAACCTTACACTGGCTCCAACTGCACTATTTCACGCATTTGCAAATAGTAGGACAGCGAGAGCACCGAAATGAGAAGGAAAAAACTGAGAGAGGCTATTATAGAGGGTCCCTACACTGAGGTGTCAGATTAGACAAGGCCTCTCTACGTGCCATGGAGTCTGAGTATTCACCCAATCAAGTTGAACGATATTTTGGTCTCAGGGCTCTTAAGGGACTACGCCCGAACGAAGTAGCCTGGAAGCAAAGAACCTTTCACACAACAAAACACCACCTCCTCTAGTGTTCACCTAGCCACCTAGACATGCCGACATAGTCTGGTTTGGTGCCACGACCCACCGTTTGCAAAATATAGCGTTTGACAACCTTATACTAGCTCCAATTGTACTATTTCACGTGTTTGCAAACAATAGGACAGCGAGAGCACCGAAATGAGAAGGAAAAAATCGAGAGAGGATATTATAGAGGGTCTCTACGTTGAGGTGTCGGATTAGACAAGGCCTCTCTAGGTGCCATGGAGTCTGAGTAGTCACCCGTCGAAGTTGAACGATATTTTGGTCTCAGGGCTCTTAAGGGACTACGCCCGAACGAAGTAGCCGGAAGCAACGACCCTTTCACGCACCAAAACACCACCTCCTCTAGCATTCACCTAGCCACCTAGATGTGCCAACGCAGTCGGTTCGGTGCCACGACCCACTGTTTACAAAATATAGTGTTTAACAACCTTACACTAGCTCCAATTGCACTATTTCACGCGTTTACATAAACAAGTAGGACAGCGAGAGCACCGAAATGAGAAGGAAAAAACCAAGAGAGGATATTGTAGAGGGTCTCTACACCGAGGTTTTCGATCGCACAAGGTCTCTCTAGGTTCCATGGAGTCCGAGTAGTCACCTATCGAAGTTGAACGATATTTTGGTCTTAGGGCTCTTAAGGGACTACGCCCGAATGAAGTATCCCGTAAGCAATGACCCTTTCGCGCACCAAAACACCACCTCCTCTAGTGTTCACCTAGCCACCCATATGTGTCGGCACAGTCGATTTGGTGCCACGACCCACCGTTTGCAAAATATAGTGTTTGACAACCTTACACTAGCTCCAACTACACTATTTCACGCATTTGTAAACAATAGGACAACGAGAGCACCGAAATGAGAAGGAAAAAACCAAGAGAGGCTATTATAGAGGTCTATATACTGAGGTGTTAGATTAGATGAGGCCTCTCTAGGTGCCACGGAGTTCGAGTAGTCACCCGTCGAAGTTGAACGATATTTTGGTCTCAAGGCTCTTAAGGGACTACGCCCAACGAAGTAGCCCTAAGCAACGACCCTTTCGCGCACCAAAACACCACCTCCTCTAGTGTTTACCTGGCCACCCAAATGTACCGGCATAGTCAATTCGGTGCCACAACCCACAATTTGCAAAATATAGCGTTTGAAAACCTTACACTGGCTCCAACTGCACTATTTCACGCGTTTGCAAATAGTAGGACAAAGTGAGAGCACCTGAAATGAGAAGGAAAACCGAGAGAGGCTATTGTAAAGGGTCCCTACGCTGAGGTGTCGATCGACGAGGCCTCTCTAGTTGCCACGGAGTTCGAGTGTTTCCAAAATCACAAAAATGATGTCTAAACAAGATGAACCCAACTTAAAGGTAAATCCTTTTAATTCAACATACCCATTCAGTTGAAAAGATTTAGAAACCCTCTTCTCACAAGTCAAAGACATGGAACCTTTGGTTGGTCATAATGGAGAAGAATCTAATTCATATGAAGACCAAAACAAATTAGATCTATCTTTCTTCCATGAGCTCCTTTACTACAATAGAGACAAAGTACTTGTAAGAGTCCTTGAGTTAAGAGGTAGACTATTACAAGAGTATGAAGTGGTGATTAAGATCATGAATCACAAATCGAAGATCCAAAATTACCATCCCTCATAGAAATGGACATCCATTTTAATACTAGGTTATTCTTCCACTTTAATAAAACTTAAAAAAATGTTGAGGATCACCCACCAAAACCAACAAGTGATTCATGAAAACCTTACTTTAAGGCTTCACGTAGATTCAAGATTGAACATAGTCACAAAGACTCACCTCCTCCTAGATTTTATGATGAATATGATCCCTTATTTGAAGAGGAGATCATTCAAAGACAAATACTAAAACTCGCTCAAAATTTAGTGACCTTCTAGGTTACTTGAATAGGAATACATGCAAGGATAGACTCAAGATAAAGTTAGGTGAATTTCACATTTATCCATCTAATGAAGAAAATTTCAAAGTTGCTAAAGTGAATAGACCAATATATCACCCACAAAGGAAAAAATGATTCAACAAGAGTTGCATTCAATGAAGAATATGCTAACCACTTTACAAGAAAGAAATGTAGGACACAATAGAAAATATCTATACAAAAAGCTATTTCCTTACCCATTTGATAAAGATATGTTGCTACAACAATTTGCAAAGAATTTAGACATGGTCCTAACGAGAAGATGGGTATATTCAAATAACCATATATCCTAACCATGGAGATAAAAAGAACAAAAATTCAGATCATGGACAAGCTTGTAATGACTATCGGAATACTACCTGCATCTATCCAAAAAATGATAAACAATTTTAATCCCTTATAGGATGCATCCATTCATCTAATGAACAAGTAAATACCATTAGGATCTTAGAGAAAAGTTGTGATGTGGATACAAGACATTCTAGTTTGGTAATACCATTTATCCCCTACCTATTCCGCAACAAGTCCAATACAACTTAATAGAATAATTGGAAAAGACACCAGCTAGAATTTTGATCCTATATCTCCTCAAAATCACCATTGCTCATAAGAAAATATTATATAAAACACTTATGAGTTAAGGGGTGTCAACAAACATAGATCTCAGACACCTTCAAGAAATTAGTACACACCTTGACTCCAACGATCATATCTCTTTTCATCAAAATCCAATCCCACACAATAACCAAGAGAAAAAGTTACCCTTATACATAGAGCTCATTGTTTAACTCATCGTCAGATCAAAATAGTGCTTGTGGTTTGCGGGTCCTATCTAAACAGATCTGCATATTGAAACTAGTAATAAGAAATTTCCATCATTGGTCAATCCCTTAACATTGTTGGAGGCAACATATCAAAAGAATGGTCTAGATGATAAATTAAGTCCTCAACATGCCTTATTAATATAAGATCTCTCAGTGTCTCTTTGATAATGATGAGACATTTGCAGAATTCATGGGAATCAGGGATTCTATTTTGAAGGGGGATCATAAGAAATATTTTCCCATCAACCTAGATGATTGTGCATACTTTGGATAAAAAGTACAGATGTGTGAACACTTGAATAAAAAGAGTATAAGAAAAATCAAGACTACTTCTGAAAATCCTTGCAAGAAAAACAAACATAAGTCTCATAGTGAAATCCTCTTTGAGTCATTAGTAAACAAACAAGACAAAGAACATATAGAAAAATAATAGATAAATCTTGGAGCTTCACTTTCAACAAAAGAAAAAATATTTTCATAGCATTATTATGAGAATATGAATATTAATGTTTTCCATTAGATGCTAAACCCATAAAGCAGAAGTTAAGAAATATGCATCCCAACGTTACATTGCTTGTTAAAGAAGAACTGAAAAAGTCATAAATATGAAAACCAACACACATGGATATATATATAAGAATCAAACAAAGTGTGCTCCAGATGCACGTATCTGAAAATATATATGTATAAGTTCTTAATGTATGTGTACATTTGAACTAAGCACGTGTCATAATGTACATATGGGACCACATGCGGTCACAAAAGGCTATATATATACAATGGACTATGAATCTACTTATGACCACATATGTACATCTAGGTGGACTATAAATCTACTCATGAAACATCTTCCCTCTCTTCGCCCTGCTAGAAGTAGCACGTCCACAACTGGGGATGTAGTGGAGGGAGATGCCACTATGGATTTCATCCGTGTGGTCCTAGGTGTCTCTAAGCATGCCTGCAACCTAACCTGCACATTCATAAACAACAAGTTTTTAACACCCAAAATTTTAAAATACATTCAAAATTTAGAAACTTGTACAATTTAGTTAAAATGCATGTGAAATCTTACCGCAATGTCATGATCCCTATCAATTTGTTGTTGACACGTCACAGGGACAACAATAGACTCACGAGGGGTAAGCTACATACAAATAATTAATTTTCAAATTAAATATTTCACATATACCTACAAAATTTGATATTGTAGATTTAAGTTTAATAAGAAATAATGAACCTCCAAAATTTAACAAATTTAAAAAATTGTACCTCAGTTAGTGGATCTCAGAGATGCTATGGCAATATCTACAACAGCCTCCATAGTCTGCATATATGGAGGAGTCTCTCTAATGATCATAAGCTATACAAAAACATGTACAAATCAATATTAAAATCTACATGATAGAGGTCCAAAGCATGTAATCCACGTGAACTTCCAGTAATTAGAAACAAAGTGTAAAGAGATTTACTAACTCGTAAAACTCATGTAAGGCATGCCAGTAGCCTCAGTTCCCTGAGCAGATGATGACCCGCCAGGCTCCTGTGTATAAAAGAGAAAAATATTAATACATGTACAACATACACGTGAAACATTATAATAATAATCTAGTGCAATCAAATGAAATTAAAAATGTAAGTTTGTACAACTTGAAACTTACGTTTGAAACATGCCCATGCCACATGAAATAACATGTCAACGCCGGATGTTTCCTTCATCGGCTCTTGCTATTTAAAATAAAATAAAAATTAGTTTTTACATGTATGTACATGACATACAATCAAATACAACACACACACACACACACACACACACACACACACACACACATATATATATATATATTAATATCTCAAACATGTGAATTAAACTATTGTATATATATATATATATATATTATTTAAATTTATTTGAAATTTACTTGTGAAAGACCAATATCAAGTGGCACCTAGTTCCAAAAAACATTCCCAAAGATCTCATCTATAGAAAATAAATCCGTGAACCAACAAATGATGTCTCGCTCAGAGTGCATACGACACCACATGATCCACAGTGGTGTGGTGCACTAAAACTGGCGCCTCCACCAACATCACCAGATGCAATCTGGTCACTATGTTGGGTGAGAGTGTCAGTGAGCTCCCTCAATGCATGCAATGTATCAATCTCCACAACCTCCTTCACTATAGGAGGGATAATCAAGGCAATGGGGTTTTGGGGCATGGGAGATCCTAGGTGACCTACGTGTGCACTAGGTCTGCTTTGTGCAGAGCCACCTCCTCGACCAAAAAATTCAGAAAAGTCAAAATAATTCGGGACCTCATTGAGCACAAACTCGCAATATAATTTCTTCAAAAAATAAAGAGGAACCTCATTGTTGTTGCATGGTGGATAATCAAAAACCATCCACCATCGGTCCCAAAAATTGTTTCCGATTCTGTCATCATGGCACCAATGGATTGGGAACCATTTGCAAGTAATTCTGCAGGGGCATTGGTTCTAGGGTTGGTAAATAATGCACAAATGAGGTCTTTTCCATTTTTTTTGTCTTTGACGGCCGCATGGGATAGTTTATCTCGCATACCACCACCTACGGTCACTTCTAAAGGTGTTCCATCTATGTATTTGGTTGGTTAATGGCAGACATGACTTCACCAATCAATGTTTTGCAATGTATTGGCTAAAGTCAAAGTCATGGGATGGATTTGTAGCATGGTTTTGTCTTATAGTTTGAATTAGGTTCTCAACGACAATTTTATTTTCTCGATTCTTCCAATGATATTATCTTGCATTCTTGCTGGCTCGGTGGGGACGGAAGGAGCCATAGGATGCGGATCTATATTTGGAGGAGGGTTTTGAGGAATGTTCGGAGGGTTTTGAGGAATTTTTGGAGGGTTTTGAGGAATGTTCGGTGGGTTTTGAGGAATGTTTTGACGGTTTGCATGATTTTGAGCTTGCCGACCAACTAATAAAACAAGAAAATTGTATACATAAACAAACATTTCAAAAAACCCATGAAAATGCAAAAAAAAAAACCTAAAATGCAAAAAAAAACCTAAAATGTAAAAAAATGATTACAATCGGGGACTTACCTCCTCGTCTTGGTGGCATGGTTGAATCTATCGCTATCTAGAAGTCTGATGAGAAATTTTGAGGTGGTATTGAAAGCGCGAGTGAAAAACATTTAGGAAAAATCATGGTTTGAAATGAAAAATGAGGAAAATAAGGAGTCGCGGGACTGCTAAATTTTGTCTCAGAGTTCCACGATCGTGGTTTATAACCGCGCTCGTGGTTCTAAACCGTGATCGTAGTTTTAGGTTCGGTAATTACCGAACCTAGAATTCAGAACCGTGATCACGGTTTTAAAACCGTGGGTCATGTATGTAAATCGTGATCGCGGTTCCTTATTTCAGGTTTTTATGTCCACGGAATTGTCCACCAACTTCATGCACTTACCCTTACACTTCATGTTCACCAAACCTTATCAAAATCAGCGGGCCACACGATGGCTTATGCTTTTATCTGATCTTGACCTTGAATTCATTCATCAAAAGGCCATCAAGGGCCAATCTATTGCCGACTAATTGGCCGATGCACCTATTTTCGGGATCAGCCCTCTAATTTTTACTTTCCAGATGAGTCAATTGCTACCCTTTCTTTGGACAAACCCCCTTACCAAATGACACTATTCTTCGACGGTTCTAAGTGGCAGTGTGGGGGTGGGGCTGGTATTATCCTCATTCCTCTTGATGGTGAATCCATGCCTTTGTCTTTCAAATTAGATTTTGAATGTACCAAAAATATTTCCAAATAAGAAGCACTCGTACTAGGTCTCCAAGCCGCTTATGCCCTAGATGTTAAATCAATCAACATCTTTGGTGATTCTCAATTGGTTATAAACCAAGTCAATGGTATGTACCAATGTCATAATGAGATACTTCAAAAGTATAAAAATCATGTAGACATACTTTTTACCACCTTTGATCGTTATACCCTTCAAACCATCCACGTTCAACCAACAAATTTATAGATACCATGGCCTGCTTAGCTTCCCAAATACCTACTTCACTTGTTGATTCTACAATCTTCGTCACCATACAATGACTCCAATCACCTTCTTATTTACCTCATGATGTTTACTCAATTAGAACTGATACCCTTGTTAGGAAATAAGGGATAAAGTATGCGGAATAATCCCTCACAAAATCGTAATGCAAAGAGAAACTAATATGCAGAAATTATTATAGATCTCAAATAAAATTACGTAATAAAATAACACAACACAAAGAGACAAAGATTTAAAGTAGTTCACCCAATTTGGGCTACATCCACCAAGAATCACTTGCTCGATTTTATTACAAGCCCACTTGCTCTCTCAATACAATACCTAGATCCATTTGGAGCTATGCTCAACAAACTCTACAGAATTCACAAACCAAATTCAAAACACATCTCGCAATACATTTGCTTGTACATCTATCATATGCATAAGATCATATAAATAGACAATCTGTAAGCGGTTTGATACAAAACCATGGGTAAAAAACCAAGGGCAAAAATCGTGGGTACCAAAACAATGGGCAAAAGACCAAAAAACCATGGGCCCAAAACAACCCATAATAATGATTACCCATTACCCATGGGTTAATAAACCACCCATGAAATTTGCTTGGGGCTTCGCCCGAACCCCTTTCTCGACCGCCGGCGGCGAGCGGACCACCATAAAAATACCCGAGTGTAACACATAGAAGGTGTACCACACTCTAACATGAAAATAGGCTCCACAAACATAACAATCTCCCACTTGAGACCGATTTCCATTCTCGAGCAAGCTTATCAACCCTTCACTATCATCGCGAAGGCCAACCAAATCTGAACATAGCTTTGGTTTATCCCTTGTGACCACCTTGGTCATCATGTCTGCAGGATTCTAACTAGTATGAATCTTCTCCAACTTCAACTTATCTTCCTCCAAAGCTGTCCTGATGAAGTGATATCTCAACTGTATATGCTTCGTCCTGGAGTGGAAAGAAAGAGTTCTTAGCTAGGTGTATAGCACTCTGACTATCACTATGCAGCTTACATTCCTCCTGCTTATGCCCCAACTCCTCAAGCAATTGTTGTAACCAAATCATCTCTTTGCTTGCCTCTATGGCAGCAACATACTTAGCCTCTCGTGGTTGACAAAGCCACTAGCTTCTATAGTCATGAAATCCAGCTCACTGCTGTCCCACCTACAGTGTAAATATAACCTATCGTGCTCTTTCGTGCGCGTCTACATCTCTAGCCATGTCTGAATCTACATAACCACGTAAAGTGGTTTCTGATCCATTATAGCACAAAACTATCCCCATGGTCCCTCTCAAATACCGAAGGATCCACTTTACTGCTTGCCAATGCTCTTTACCTGGATCACTCATAAATCTACTCACAGCTCCCACTGCATGGGCAATATCAGGCCTAGTGCACACCATAGCATACATCAAACTGCCAACTGCTGATGAGTAAGGTACCTTGGACATCCGGTTTCTTTTCCGGCTCTGTCATGGGACACTGCTCCTTTGATAACTTGAAATGGCCTGCCAAAGGAGTCCCAACTGGTTTAGCATCCTGCATGTTAAACCTGTCCAATACTTTCTTAATGTACTCTTCCTGAGATAAAGTCAACTTCCATTCCTTCCTATCCCGAGTTATCCTCATACCAAGGATTTGTCTGGCTACCCCCAAATCCTTCATATCAAAGGATTCACTTAGTTGTTTCTTGAGTACTTTTATTTCCTGCATGTTTCTACCTACAACTAACATGTCATCAACATACAAAGATAGGATAATATAACTTCCATCCTCAAATTTCTTTATATACACGCAATGGTTAGAATGACATCTAATATAACCTTGCTCCATCATGAAGCTATCAAACTTCTTATACCATTGACGTGGAGCTTGTTTCAAGCCATACAAGCTCTTCTTCAGTTTACACACCATCTCCTCTTTACCTTTGACCTCATAGCCCTCTGGTTGCTGCATATATAGTTCCTCCTCCAAATCACCATGGAGAAATGTAGTCTTTACATCTAACTGTTCTAAGTGTAAGTCTGCCGTGCCTTACTATTCCAAGAATATTCGATAGAAGTCATTTTTACTACAGGAGAAAAAATCTCATCAAAATCTATACCTTGTTTCTGTGCAAACCCCTTGACCACCAACCGGGCCTTATATATTTTCTTTCCTCCTTCTTCATCTTTAACTCTGTACACCCACTTGTTCTCGCAATGCTTTTTCCTTCCGGTAGCTTCACCAAATCCCAAGTCCTGGGTTCTCCATGAGAGACTTATGCTCCTCATCCATGGCTTGCTCCCACTTCTTACTGGCATCTACCTACATTGCTTCATCAAAGCTCTCTGGCTCTCCACTATCAATGAGTAATAAATAATAAAGAGAAGGAGAAAAATGTTCAGGTTCTTTTCTTACCCTAGAAGACCTCCTCACCTGTAGGAGTTTTGGGTTCCGTTGAATAGGTTCTGAACCGATTCATGGGTCACTTTCCCATCCGAAGATCCTCTACCACCGCATATTCTTTCTTGGATTCTTCCCTATTTTCCCGCAATCGTTGCTTATACATGACTTTCTCATTAAAGACCACATCCCTAGATGAATGATTTTCTTGTCCTTAATACTCCAACATTTAAATCCAAAGTCATCACCACCATAACTAATGAAAGTACATTTTTCTCGATTTAGCCTCTAGCTTGGTCCTATCATCCTTGTCTATATGAACAAACACCTCACACCCAAAGACTCTAAGAAATGAATAATGAACTTTCTTACCGGACCAAGCCTCCTCGTGTATGCTCCATCTAAGGCACTTGAGGGTCCTCTGCTTATCAAGTACACACATTTGTGCTCACCGCTTCCGCCCAAAAAGAAAGAGGAGTCCTACATGTAACCTCATGCTCCTAGCACGTTCCATTATTGTTTTGTTCATCCTTTCGATACCCCATTTTGTTGCATAGAGTTCCTGAACGCCGTCTTTTTCCGTGGATTCCATTCTTAGAACAAGTAATAATCAAATTCACACGTAATACTCCCCCTCCATTATCTCGACTCCGAGAAATTTTAGCTTAAGACCTGTTTCATTCTCTACTAAGGCTTTCCATTTAACAAAAGTGTCAAATACATCAGATTTGTTTCTAATACAATAAACCCAAACTTTCCTTGTTGCATCATCAATAAAAGTAACATAATAACTTGAACCCCAAGAGATGATACTGAGCCGATCCCGCACATCGAATGTACCAGCTCTAACTTACTCTCTTTCTTCGTAGGTTCAACCTTGAGAAACCTTACTCGCTTTTGTTTCCCATATATGCGGTTTTCACGTAATCCAAACTGTTTTTGTATGTCCAGAAAATTCTTCTTTATGATGTTCATGCCCTTATGGCTCATATGACCGAGCCTATAGTGCCATAATGTTGTATCTGCATCTGAAGCCACAAGATTACAATCATTAGTACTATCAGTGGTTAAATACAAGGTTCCAACCTTCTTACCTCTTGCCACCACAAGAGCACCCTTGGTAACCTTCCAAGAGTCCACTGTAAATATCATAGTACAACCATCACTTCCCAACTACCCCCTGTCGATATCAAATTTCATCTTAATGTAGGCACATGTCTGACATCCTTCAATAGCCATGTATTCCCATTCTACATCTTAACCTGAACATAACATTTTCCAACTATACTGCAAGGCTCATCATCACCAAGAAAAACATGCCCAAAATCCCCTTGAACATAATCAACAAAATAATGCCTATGTGGAGTAGCATGGAAAGAAACCCCGAATCTAAAACCCAAGATTCAATAATATTATGCAAAGAAAGAATCAAAGCATCCTAACATACATTACCCATTGCCACATTTGCCTCCTTGTTTTCTTCTTGTTGTTTCTTCTTATCCCGAAGCTCCCAATAGTCCTTCTTTGCATGCCCAAAGCTTTCCACAATTCCAAGATACAATCTTGTTCTTGGATTTTGACCTTGCTCGATCTTTTGATTTTTCACGGTTTCCTCTATTCTTCTGTCTCCCTCTAGTTTCCACTATCAAAGCATTCCTGAAGTATAAGATTCCCAGAGCTTTTTCTTCACATTTCCTCACTTAGAATCACCCCTACAACATCCTCAAACTTCAACTTCGAGTTAGCTAGAACCGAGTTACTTACCGCCATTACTGTGCTATTCCAACTCTCGATAAAGAGCACAGAATTAATAAAGCCCTAACTTCTTCATCAAATTCTATCAGAACCGAAGCTAGCATATTCACTACCGTATTGAAATCATTTAAATGATCTTCTCTCGAACTATTCTCGGACATCTTCATATTAAACAACTTTTTCATTAAAAATATCTTATTAGAGGGAGGGTTTTTCATACAACTTCCTAATGCATCCATTAGATCTTTTGTAGTCTTTTCCTTTCAAACATTAAATAATACCAAGATGCAAGACTCGGCTAGATCGCTCCAAGTGCCTTCCGATCCAACAAATCCCATTCCGCATCTGTCATACTCAAGGGTTTGTTCACCTTCTCAGATAACGGAGTATAAAGATCCTTTTGATAAAGGTAATCTTCCATCTGCATCTTCCAAAGACTGGAAATTCTACCGTTGAATTTATCAACCCTAGATCTTCCTTCATCTGCCATAGCTCCCACTCAAGCTAAAAACTTTCCCTACGATTCAACACTTCAAAGAAACCAAACCAGGCTCGATACCAATTGTTAGGAAATAAGGGATAAAGTATGCTGGAATAATCCCTCGTAATCGCAAATAAGTAGAAACTAATATGCGAAATTATTACAGATCTCAAATAAGATTGTAGAATAAAATAACACAACACAAAGAACAGAGATGATTTAACGTGGTTCACCCAATTTGGGCTACGTCCACCAAGAATCACTTGCTCAGATTTTATTACAAGCCACTGCTCTCTCAATACAATATCCAGATCCATTTGGAGCTATGCTCAACAAACTCTATAGAATTCACAGCTGAATTCAAAACACATCTGCAATACATTTGCTTGTACATCTATCATATGCATAAGATCATATAAATAGACAACTGCTTAAGCAGTTTGATACAAAACCATGGGTATCAAAACCAAGGGCAAAAAACCGTGGGTACCAAAACAATGGGCAAAAGATTGAAAAACCATGGGCCCAAAAATAGCCCATAACTGGTTACCCATTACCCTTGGGTTGATAAACCACCCATGAAAATTTGCTTGGGGCTTCACCCCGAACCCCTGACTCGCTGGGCCAATGGCGAAGGGACTGCCAAGTAGAAAATACCCGAGTGTAACACATAGAAGGTGTACCACACTCTAACATGAAAATAGGCTCCACAAACATAACAACCCTTGACCTAAGTGACCTTTGGTATAAATAATACTCCGACTACCTTTCTCTCTCCATCTTACCTCCTGATCTCACCTTTAACGGATAACACGCCTTCCTTAAAAATGTCTCTCGTTATGTCATCTTGGGGGGACTCCTCTATAAGTGCATCTTTGATGGTATTCTCTTATGATGCCTCACAAGTTCTGAAATTCCTTAAACCATTAAGGAGGTTCATGATGGCATAAATGGAGGTCACTTCAGTGGCCTTGTTGTTGTTAAGCATATTCTTCACCTAGGCTATTACTGGCTAACCCTTAACCATGATTGTTACAACTACATCAAATGTTGTGTAAAATGCCAACAACATTCCAATCTTCATCATACACCCAGTCATGCCTTACAAGTCACTCGAGACCTTTGGCCCTTCTCTCAATAGGGTTTGGATCTTGTCAAAGAAATCAATCCTCATTCTTCCTAACACCATCAATCGATCATCATTTCTACGAATACTATACAAAATGGGTGGAAGACATACCACTCATCTCCACAAAAGTAGAGAAAATATGTGAGTTCATCAACCACCACATTATTTGTCACTTTGGTGTTCCTCATCACCTCATCACCGATAATGTAAAAAAATCAAAATAAAACATTACAGAAACTTTGCGACACCTTCGGCATTCACTTAGTTTCTCATCACCTTATTACCCACAAACCAATGGTCAAGCTAAATCCAATAAAAAAACCTTAAACAAAATTCTTATGAAAGTGGTTGAAGATCTTTGGGAAGGATTGACATACGCACATTCCTTTTTCACTATGGGCATACCACACTAGTATTCGCACTTCCACCGCAGCCACACCCTTTCTCTCGGTCTATGGTATGAGGCAGATCCGCCTCTCGAAGTCTAGATCCCCTCATTCGTATTTCTCTCCATGACATGCTTAATGACAATGACTTTCATCATGACCGCTTAACATAGCTAGAGTTATTAGACGAACGTCATCTTAATGCTTTGGATCACCTTCAAGTTTACTAAAAACGTATCAAATGTGCCTATGACAAACATGTTCATGAATGAACCTTCCACGCCAATGACCTTGTCTGAAAGAAAATCAACACATAACCAAAGTAGAAAAAGTAAACGGGCAAATTTGCTCCTAATGGCTTGGACCATACATCATGACTCACACTTATGGATCAGGTGCTTATCATTTATCTCCATTCGATGGTAAACCCGAACTGAGCCCCTTAATGCCTAACATCTTTGACCATTTTATTGTTGACTTTTCATCCTCTCTCACCTTTTTTCTCTTTCTATGTTTGTTCTTTGAGCACTATTCACTTCATACACCTCACCAACGATTAAACAAGAATCATGTGAGTACCGTCACTAGTTATCTTCTCTTGAATATGTATACCACGGCATTGTACATAGCATGATTCTCATGGATACTTTTCGTCTACCTTTAGATGAGATCCCATGGTCATTTCTCCTTGCCTTTTGAACAAGAGTCCTATCCTTCACCTTGGTCTTGTCCATTACTACAAAGACCTCACATGGGACCGAACTTCTTGAGTCAAACTTCTTCAAAAGGACATCTTCCTCTCGATAATTGCTGCTATAAATAGAATGCTCACTCGAAGGACAACTATGTAAAGCTATTCAAAAAAAAAAAAAAAAAAAGACGAGAGCAACAGATGCTTCCCGCATCGATCGGTTTCACGAAGACCTCTAAGAGTTCAATTTTATTTATCCCATAAGACTTCTCACATCGATCGCCTATCAAAATAACAACCTTTTGTCATGGACTTATCCATTGTGACCTAGGTTCTTTTGCTAGAAATGCATGCTACCTATACCATATGCAAATTACCCACTTTTCACCCTTCAAACCATGCCCACTCTCATTTCCTACTTCCTCAAGTGTCTTCTTGGAACTTAGAAATTTGGTGATCATGTGACTACTTTTCACCGTAGAATAGTCCATCATGCAATGTCTTTAGGGTCCTATGTTCATCATCTTCACCAAGGTATGATCTACTTGATATGGTCCTACCCAATCAGGTGGCTTTATTTCCCCCTCTTATCTTTTGGCCATCTTTTTTTACGGTTTGATTACCTTATACAGGTTTGGTCCTCGACGCTACTTTTGGGGTAATCTTATTCTTTCACCACAATCGACTCCACCTACATCATTTTACCTATAATCCACTCACACCTAACAAACCTAAACACACCACATGCCCAAAAACTTGCCAACTCATTTTCATACCTCCTCATATTCTTCCCTAGCTTATGGGAGAACTACATCAGCCCGAGGTCCCTTTTCACCGGGACTATGTAGGCAAAGACTCAGAGGGCATGGAGCCCTTGGAGGTTAGCTTAGCCATCCTCTTCCCTCAACAATTCATCTTCCATGTGCCTCACATTACATCACACCCGACTTCATTTCCATTAACCCCTTTTACCCCACCCCACCTTAACCCCTACCTTGGCCTTACCTGTGTTGTGCCCTAGATATTTGGACATGAACCATCGCTAAGTGACATTTGACCTCATGTGTTTGCTATACCTTTTGGCATAGCTTACTGTGTTGTTGACCTAATGCCCTTACATAGCCTATTGGCGTGACCGTTTATCGTGACCCTACCTTTGGTGTACCAGAACATACCTAAATGTTCCTGTGCCTAACCTACGTTGTGTTTCCTGACCATATCCTATACCTTGGATACCAGAATTACTTCAACCTTGTTTGGATAAACCTCTCGACCTTAGATGATGTAGAGTTTGCCTTCTCTTCAACCCAAGAGCATGCTACAGTTTAGACATGTGTGTGCATTTGACTATTACTACCTTTGACCAGAGACTCCATTACCTAGCTTACTCGAGTAGACCTTTAAATTTTTTCCTCGTTACCCACCTTTCTTTTCACCACAATTACCTTTTATCAAACCACTCACCAACCCCCGCTTGTTGCCTCATCGGTTCTTGGTTTGAGGGGGATCACCTTCACCCACACATGGGGCAACCAAATCTTATTTTTGTTGGCATCACTTACCAATACAAGCTACGCAACAAAAAGGGAAAAATTTAGACACTAAAATTAGGTCACATTCCCCTTTGGTCCTCGACAAAAACACCCTTCATCACTTTCACCTAGCCATGGCCCTTTCACCTCACTAATATTAGTTTAATTAATTAAATTAAATTAATTCATTACCCTCACCATATTTATTATTTAAATATCTTAATTTAAATAATACCCACACATACTGATTCACTTAGACACCTCACCAATCCAACTCAACCTAAGACCTATTCTAGTAAGTTGCCATAACTAACTAAGACTTACCCAAACCCTAAAAATCAATGCCTACATTCCCTCTAACCACATTCCCACATGCTTACAAGAAGCTCCCCAGTCTAATCCGTGGGTTAATGACACAAAATCTGAGGAAATCAAGAGGATCTCCCTAGTTTAGTAAACGTAGGAAATCCCGCCTTGACCAACATCGGTTACCTCTAACCGACGCCTTGATTAAGCCGGAACCACCATCGATTACCCTTTTAACCCCAAAACAACCTTATTCTCAAGGTTGGAAGTTGAAAAAAAAAGAAGGTTGGAAAATGTTGGAAAAAGGTTAGCAAGCATTAACACATCTTAGAGAGATAACACATCTTCAGAGAATGAATTCCAAAGAGAACCCGCATGCAAGGAAGGAGATCAAGCATCTTTTCCTACACAGACATCCTAGCTATAATCTAATCTAACCAAGCAAAGAGGAATGTACATACGGCCCGCAATCTTTCCTTCGGTTGGCGATCACTTGTAGCCTTCAAACCTCTCATCAAAACCTCCATCCCTCACTCACAGCATCTAGGACCGAATCCAAGTAATTATAACATCATACATCTTTGGTTTATTTCATTTCATTAGTATTTTATCATCTATTGTTTACCCACCCACCTATTGACGTTCTCCAACACCTCCACCTCTATATACCCACTAAAACCTTGTCAAATCCCTTCCAAGTCACCCAATACCTCATCCCGATTAACAAAAATCCTTTGTGCAATCACAAAGGAGACCTAAATCTTGTTATGTGGGATTCCTTAACTCCATAAGAACCAAGCATGGGTTACACCTAACCGCCATCAGTTACCCTTAATCGACATCGGTCTCCGTATTTTCCCATATAGCCCTGCAATGAGACCTACCCACCTAATTTCACCTCACCTCATCCACTGTGATCTACCTAAGACCTCTGTCGGACACTCCGCAAAGACCCGCAACTGCCACTTGACCTTTGGATCATATTCTAGCCTTTCCTGTTAGATTAGATCTATTTCTTATTTTGTTTTAAATGAGATACCTAAATAATTTTGAACTATAATAGGATTAACTTTGTTTACAACATTAAATTGTTTAAAATAGTGGACTTCCACCATCTAGGAAGTATCACACTTCCTTGATCTAGCATGCGCTAAGTAGTTTCACCTTTGCATATATTGTTTAATTCCTTCCGGTGGTCTTTCTTTTCATTACAAGTAGTTCCTCCTAGCCAAAAGGAAGTTCTCACAATCGGTTGTGGATTCGAAGTCATACGCACGTAATAACCCATCAACCAACATTTGAACAGTATTCCTCCTATGCTCGTTACTCCTATTTGTTTCATCAATACTTCAATGAAACGACTCAAGAAATAGGTGAAAAATTATATTTTAGCTCCTTATAGGCTCGCTCTCTAGCCTATCAACCGGCATTGGTCATCATCGACCAACCATGGTCCAATAATAATCGACATCGGTCATCACATCTATGATCGTCTGCATCGCCCTCACCCACCGACACCTGGATAAGGGCGGATGACATCGGTCACTATGGTGGTGACAAACCCATGATGCCCTACCCTATTTCTACCTACACTTCTCCTTTCTACCCATTTCCCCCACCAATGCCTACCCAATACCTATTCCCACCCCTCATTTACCTAAATCTACCCTCCCTTGTTCCCCTTTTCTCATTAAATTCCCGCATTCAAATTTTAATATTTTCCCCTAAAACCCACTTTCCTCCTACCCAATTTCTCTCCTCCACCTACTCAAAACAAACAACAATAGGAATGGATTCTTACCTCATCACGTTGTCATCTGTGTGGTGGCACCTCAAGCTACTACACAAGTCCACCTAATCCCTCTCCTACCTCTACCATCACCGATTTCCCATTGGCTCTCCACCCAATCAAATCGATCACACCGCACTCATAGACCCACCTATCGACCAATGATCACTCGCTCTGTGGCTTACCAACTCAACTCTCCATGTCACTTGGTCGCTTTCCACCTCTTTCTCTCTCTTGTCATTTTCTCCTATCTGGCAAATGACAAATTATTTTCAAAATGTAGAACTTTTTCTTTTTATAACCATCCCAACTTGATCGACAATGGTTTCACCTCAACTGACATCGGTCCCGTGCCCTAGCCTACCGTGTTCAGTTCATGGTGACGGACATCGGTTAATTATGACAATTTTTCGTTATCTTGCTCATTCTTATTACTACCCATTACCCTTAATTTTCTAGCCTTAACCCTTTCTACCTTACCCACACCTGACTTGGACACTTCACTTTACCCTCCTGACCTCATTATTTACCACCTAACCTCTTCATCATTTGGGTACTCGTTATTTTACCCATACCTCGATCTACCCATACCATGACCTAGCTACTTGGACCTAGAACATTGCTAGTGACCTATGACCTCATGTGCTCGCTATACCTTGTGACATTGTTACCTGTGTTGTTTGACCTAATGACCTTACCTTGCCTCTTGCCGTGACCATTTATCCTAACCCAACCTTTGGTGTACCGGAACATACCTAAACATTCCTACACCTGACTTGCATTGTGTTTCCTGACCATATCCTATACCTTAGATACCGGAATCACCTCAACCTTGTTTGGATAAACCTATCAACCTTAGAAAATGTAGATTTTTCCTCTCTTCACCTTGGTACCGTCTTTGCAGTTTATACATGTGTGTGCATTTGATTGTTACTACCTTTGACCTTGACCCATTACCTAGATTAACTAATTGGACCTTTACCCCTTTACCCCGTTGTCCACCTTCCTCTTCATCACATTCACCTTTTATCAAACCACTCACCGATTTTGTCTTCTGCCTCATCAGTTCCTAGTTTGAGGGGGATCACCTTCACCCACACATGGGGCAACCACATCTTATTTTTTTCAGCATCACTTACCAATACAAGCTACACAACAAAAAGGGGTAAAATGTAGACACCAAAATTGGGTCACACTCCCCTCGAGTCCTCACAAATAACCAACTCAAACACACTCACCTAACCATGGACCCTTACACTCACACTAATATTAATTTAATTAATTAAATTAAATTAATCCATGATCTCACAATATTTATTATTTAATTATCCTAATTAATATAATTCCTACCCCGCCACCTCACCTAAACACCTCACCTAGACACCTCACCCGAAATCTATTCTTAGTATGTTGCCATAACTAACTAAGACCATTAAACCCTAAAATCAAAGCTTGCATCCCTCTAACCACATTCCCATGCATTATAAAAGAACCTTCCATTCTAATCTGAAAATAAACTAACTGGATCCAAGAAATCAAGTAGATCTACCCATTTTAGTAAACCTAGGAAATCCTACCCTAATCGATGTCGGTCACCCCTAAACGACGCTAGTCAACCCGAAACCATCGTCGGTCACCTTTTATTCCCCTTTGGTAACCTTATTTCGAGGTTGGAACATTTTTTAGAGAAAATGAGAATAATCACATCTGCATGTAATCAGAGCAAGCATCCATTCACACCTAGACATCCACAACCATCTAAGCTAAGATCTGATTCAGCCAAACAAGGAGGAAAGACCAGGAAGCTCAAGCAAGAGTCTCCTATCAACCGGTGGCCCTTCACAGGAGAAATCTCTCACCACCATCTCCTATCTACATCCATAGTTGACTGGTAGAAAATTCCAAGTAAGTATATTGCTCTATTCAATCCATTTTTGTTTGAATACTTTCAATATTTAGATTCTTCTATGTGTTATTGCTTTCCTAGCCACTCACTACTTTTCTCTGATAACTATCCCCTAATACCACTTCCAAAACCTCTCAAAACCCTATCCTAGCAATCCAACACCCCATTCTGACCTACCCAACCCTTTGTGCAATCACAAAGAAGATCCAAAATCCATTCCACAACATCTTCCATTTTTACCACAGTACCAAAGGTTTCAGATCCTAAATCATCATCGCTCAAGCCTATACCGGTGTTTACATATGGATTTACATGCATGCAAATGACATGCAATAGTGTGGGAATGAAGTCCCTCCTCAATGAAGGTGAGGCTACCTTTATTGAAAACCAAAACTGTATTTACATCTATACATTCAAAATTGTATGTGGGGGGTGTTTTGGAACATCAATGGAAAGAAAAGTGAATGAGGGAGATGAAATGGAATGAAGGAAAGGAGTGGAATGGAATGAATTGAAAGAACATGCAAGATTTAGGTAAACATAGAGCCTAATATTGCATGAAGAGGAAAGATGAATAACCAACACAAATAAAATGGAGTTTTAGTTATCCAAATAAGCGTGTAAAAGGGAACACACATGAGCAAGTAGATAATCAGAGCTTGATCACTGTGAACTAGAACAACCGAGTAATAACATTGATGATAAGATCAAAGATAATATTTTCATGAAAGATTCAAACACCTAACATCTAATGAACATAAGAACATCAAATGTTACAAGAGACAATGAATGAGACACAAAGTTTGTATTTCATTAACTCCAAAATGTTTTCACAAAAGAACACAAAGTTTCTTCCTGAAACAAAGCTTGCACACAAAAGTATTTCTTCTCCTCTCTCAAAGTCACCCTTTACAAATGAGCCCCTCACTTCCTTTTATAACCCAAAAGTTGGTTACAAAGTAGTTAGGGTTTACATGATCATTAAATAAGGCACTTAAGTGACCTTTGACTTTTCAACCAACTTTATTAAAGACAACCCAAAAATAGAAATTACTTAAAATATCCATAGTTTCCCAAAAGCAAATAACAACACCTTTTAAAATATACAATAATAACCAGTGCCTTATCCATTGAAATGGGGTCCGCCTATCTCAAGCGTATGAGAAATGGACTCTCCCACTTCATTAGATACCAAGAAAATTAACTCCCTGAACCGCCAAAGTGAAATTAGTATCTACCGCTTTTGCTAGTTGAAAGGATATTTTTCCTTAGCTAGGCATTGAAAATTGCCTTCTCCTCTTTGCTGAATGGCCTCCTTTCTTGCTCTGTGTGGTCCTTCTATCTTCTTTTACCTCACGCACTGCTTGGTTGCGGCCTGAAACCTGCTTCATTTCTTTTCCTTTCTCCCACGTGGTCTTATTACCTTATTGCAGGGATTGTTTCTTTCCTCTATTTTTAGACTGTTCTCTTGAAAATGGCATGGAAAATTTACTTTTCTTATAACTGTTGTTTTCCCTCTGCTAATGCATGGGGAATTTTTGTCTTTTCTCTATTATTTTATGTTGTCCTCTTACTCCATGCATTGAAAACTTTATTATTTCCTTTTTGCTAAAATGTGGACTGTCTTTGCTTGCTGTGCATGGAAACTCCTTTGCTGGACTATATTTTTTAATTTTTAATTTTGGCTAAGCCTTGTGCATGCATGGAGAACTAAATTTGACTGTCCTCCTTTGAAACTTGCGCAACTTTTGGCTTTTCTCTCACCTGTTGCCCTCCCTCCTATGCATGGAAGCTTGTTTGTCTTTTTTATTATGCGTGGAAACTTGTTTATGTTGTCCCCCTTCTCCAATGGTAATGCGTTGGATTTCTATGACGTCTTCTCCTTCACCAGTGTTGAAATTTGATTTGGTTTGGACTGTCCTCTTTCACCAATGCGTGAAAAATGATTTTGCTATCCTCCTTGTATTTCTCCTTCACAATGGCGTTCACAGTATTGTGGAATGTGATAAAAATATTATGATAAGAAGTGAGAAGCAATTTTAGAAAGCCTCGTACAACTCTTTCCAACGAGTCCGATGGAGGAATTTATGAAGGCTAAACCGACTTCCCCTCTTCTCGGGTAGTGGAATTAATTGCCAGGGGAAATGGGGAAAGGAACGGCCAATTACCAACGGGAATGGCAAAGTGGGCTAGCAATCTCCGTTCAATTTCCCCATGTGGGAAATCAGGAGATTTCTTTCCCATTTGCCAATTTATTAATTTGGCAATTGGGGGAAGAAATCCCACGAGTGGGAATTTAAAATAAAATTGCTAGGAAAGGGGAAATCTGGGTTCGGGAAGCCAATTTGGCATTCGCGATTGGAAGCACAAGCTTACTTCCTCGACAATAAAATAAAAAATTTGTCGAATGACTTTTAATAATTATTATATTAATAGTTATTTAATTAAAAACCCCAAATTTAATAAAAAATGATTTTATCAAATAAAGGATAATAAATTAATTAAATATTAACTAATTAATTATTAATGCATTTTAAAACTTGGTGGGAGGATTTCTTGCGAAATGGATGAAACGAAGACCGGAACGATCACAAAAATAAGATGATCACGATGAGAGTGATGAATCACGCAAAGTAATACTTTTTGAAAAATTTCAAATTTTCTACTTTTTTATTAATTTTGCAAAGTCAAAATTGGCTAATAAATAATCGGCATCGGTTTACCTACTCGATACTACTCCTTTACTACCATTCACCAACTTAACCCATAACTCCTCCCAACTTCACCAAAATCCCACTAGACCTACCCATTGACCTACATCCCTACTCACACCTCCTAGACACCTCACTTAGTTCCCCATTAACTTGGAAAACAAACCTGCACTCGTCCTTGACCCCCTTGTCATTTCTTCAGAGACCGCCATCGGTCACAATTAACCGGCATCAATCAAGACTCGACCAGCATTGGTCTTTATGTCTTTCAACATAGTACAAACCAATAACCTACCTACTTACTCCCAAGTTACCTATAATCACCTGTGACCTTCATCATAACTCTGTCAAACTTACAGAACCCGCAACCATTTACCCGACCTCCGATCTAATCATAACTTATCCTGTTAGATTAGATTTTGCTTATTGTGTTTATATGAGATGCCTAAATCATATGACTACTGAGAGGACAATATTTACCTTATTTATAGCATTAATTTGTTTACAATAAAGTGAATCGATGACCTTCTAGGAGTATCATACTTACTAGATCTAGCATACACTAGGCATTCCACTGCATATACTATTTAACTTCCATTTGGTGGTCTTGTTGTCTATTTCAGGTAGTTCCTCCTAGCCAAAAGGAAGCTCTCACGGTCAATTGTGGATCAAGAAGTCATACGCACACAACAACCTTCAACCAACTTCAATAGGTATTCCTCCTAGCCTTTTTACCCTTATCTATTTCGTCACATTCCAAGAAACATTCTAAGAATCAGGTGAAACATTTGTAATACCCCTAACATTATATGAGATGAAATTAATGAAAATCAGACATATCAAACTCCCCCTGCCCATCTAGAACACCATCCTTCGAGCGAGAATGAAAATCTTATTAGTAATTGGAATCATTCAATTAGAAATCGCAACATGAATGAAGAGACACTTTCCCCATTATCTCCTTACATGTTGTGGGACACCTCTTGGGGTGGAATGTGAGAGCATTGTAGAGGAAGAGAAGTTGAAGTAAGATTCCTACATTATTTTTATCGTGAAGAAAAACCGGCTCGTGAGGGTTTGGAAGGAATAGAAACCGATGAGTGGGGTGGCTCTAACCCCTGAATCATCCTTAGATGGAGGGGGAGGATAGCGGTAGGCATCACCACGAGAGTGGGTTTCACACCAAATCCCTTCTTATTCCCAACCGTATTCCAACCATTAGTTAGCGGGTCACTTTTGGGCTTGGAAACCATGGGTTGTGTCATCACTAGCTTGGAATGAGCTAGTAGAGGAAAGTTGTGAATGTGTTTTTCCTGGGGCTTGAAAACAAAAACATGTGTTGGGGAGGTTGAAATATACCACCTTTTGAGAGATATGCATTGACAAAACTTGAATATCTAGTGGTCCCACATATATTTCACAAGGTCAACTTTGACAAATACTCACTTGTTAGGACGAGCATAAAAATGCTCTTGTTCATGGCATATCACCCTGTCAATGGGTTTCAATATCTCTAGAAGTAAATAATAGAGATGAAATAGAAGACCAGAAGTTTAATCTAAGTTGGAAGTTTCAACAAAACCTGGCTGGTGGGGCTAAAATCAAGAGTCCACTAAGAAAGCACTAAAAGGGTATTACCCAAATACAAAAAGACACCTTAAGGAGGAGGGCTTGAGCTGAAGAGGCTCACAAAAGGAAAATAGATAATGCCCTTTAGTGAGGTTATGAATCCCTAAAACCAGGAAACTATTGGACTCCTAATGGTTACTTTGATATACATTTAAGGCACTCGAGAGGGGGTGAGTCAAGTCATTGATAAAACTTACAATCAATTTCTTCTTTTTTATATCTGTTGTTGTTAACTATTATTGATTGTCACAAGCATGCAATATTAACCATGAGATTATAGAAATAAGAAGCATACTCACACATTCACATGAGGAGACCAAATATAATGTGGGAAACCCTTTCGGGATAAAAACCCATTGAAATTGTTTCTTATATTACTCAAAGCAAGGACTTGCAAGAATATTACACATCCTACAAGATTTTTTTAGTGAGGCTCCAACCCCACAAGGAGCACCAACCCCTTACACCTTTGTTGATATTACACACAAAAAGAACTCAAGTGAATATAATGCATCACAAGAGATTTGTTTAGTGAGGCACCAACCCCACAAGGAGAACCAACCCCTAATTTAATCAGCTACAACTAATCTTCTGTAGGCACCAACCCACAAGGAGGTTACAACCCCTGGAAATGCTAAGCTACAACTTAGACTTATTGTTTACACAATTTTGATCATCTAGTTTCCATGTTGCACATATAATAGATTATGATCACCTTTTTTTTCATTCATTTACAATCACTCTTCACAGTTAGATATGCAATGTTTTCTTTACCTCTTTTGGTCTCTCTTCTCATTTGACTTATCAAACTTTCTACTTTTCTCTACACATTATTTCTTCATCTGATAATGTTGTCTCCTTCTGCACATAGCTCTTCTCTTTCTCTTTGCATTATATATTTATTGTTATGTCGTGTCTCCTTTCTTCCTCTCTGTAATGACTTTGTTCTTAGCTTCTCCTTGCTCTTCTCTTCAGCATATCCGCATCATGCAACTAACTCTTCTTTCCTTGCATAACTCTTTGCTCATCTCTTCTTCATTAGCATTGGATGTTCAACAATGGTTATGAGTCATTTCTTTCTCTGAAAATATCCTTGGCTCGACTGCACTTTCTCTCTCTTTTCTCTACTCTTTATATCTTCAAATCTTCATCTCTTTAGCTCATGAGAGTGCTCCTACTAATTGCCTTAATTTTGATGCATCTAATCAGATCTAAAAATTCATTCCTCATTCCTGCATTACTCCTTCACCTCTCTCTTCTTTTTTGCTCCTTTCAGCTTTAATGCATCATTTTCTCACTCGAGCAACTCTCTAAATGCGTCCAAATTTCTCTATAAGAACAATCGTCCCACTCTAAAACCATGACTTGATCTTACATGTCATGCAATCTCTCATGCTCTGTCACCTAAGAATATGGACTATTAAATGCATGCCACTCACTCCATATTTTTCTCCTTTTATATTTGGCTTGATTACACCTTCTTCTATACATCTAGAAATTATTTATGAGCCGACTCCTAAAAATAGATTTCTTGTTTTTTAGGATTTCCTCATGATCAAGAATAAATGAGCTCCTTTCTTCTCCAATATTTAATTTGTGCCTTGGAATCAGGAATCTTTAGGGAGAGTGTAACTGAAATAATTTGAAGTCAACAAGCATTAAATTCTGGTAATCTAGAACAATGGACTTCATCACTCTTTTTGGAGTTCCAGTTGTACACACAAACATATTATCTGACAATCAAATCACCAATGATTTTGAAGAAAAAAATCTCACTACTTCCAATTTGAATTCATTTGATTCTCTTTGAGTCATCTCTAGTTCACATTTTGTCAATCTATGGCTTCCATTTGCATCTTTAACTTTTTCCTTTATATTGTGGTGTCTCCTTTGGTTTATGACATTTCTCCTTCTTTCATATTTTTTTAGTTATTTGAGGATTTTCTATGGTCTGTGCATCTTCTACAATGTCTCGCAACTATACTCCTTTTCATTTTGCTTTCCATGGAATGTTCCTTGTACGTGGATCTCAATACCATTTAGATACATTGTTTCACATCCACAAATCCATCCTTTTATTTGTGGCTTTATTATTTCGAGGCTTTCTTCCTTAGCAATTTTTCTTGTTCTACGTGGATTTTCGAGTTCTTCGTAGCTTTTTTTCTTGTCCTGTAATTACTCCTAACTTCCCGTACTCCATGGCTTCTCATTAAAAATTTCTAGTTCCCGTGGCTTTTCCTTCAAGTTATTTACTTTTTGTGGCTCTTCCTTCACATTCATGGCCTTACCTTTCTCTTATGTGACTTTTCCTTTGGCTCCTTTTGCTTTAAAGGCTTCATTTTGTACACTTAGAGCTTATTCCTTGACTCCTTCCATTTTGAGGACATCATTCCTTTATCTGTGACACTCAATTACCTTACGTAGTTTCTTCTAGAGCTTCGCATATTTTTACAAACTTGGTGGCTACTCCAAGACTTCGCAGCCATCTATTGACTTTAGCAGATATCTCCTTCTCTCTGTGGCTTTCCCAAAAATGATTAAGTCCCTTAGAACTTATCCTTGATCATTTTGAATCCTATTTCACATCTAACTAACCCTTAATGTCCTTATTTGAATTTTGAACACCCAATTCACTTTCCTGAGGCTATTGCATACTAATGAAACATTTTTTATCCTTCAATGCCACTATCATGTAGTCACCTGGTTCAATCTTCAACCTTCTCCATATGCTTTCCTAAGCTACTTTCTGACTCGATGCTTTCTCTGTGAGCTGAAACTACCAATCAACCTTCATCTTCATTATTTTCTCACTTTACCAATTAACCCTTTTTCCATCAATGCCACTTCTTCCATCTTCTATAGCTTTGACATCAATGACAACATATATGACAATGACAAAGATTTCAACAATCTCCCCCTTTGTCATTGATGAAAACACCCAGAAACCTATAACCGTTGATGGCAAAAACATTGGTAAGCATGTTTTTTGTTCTCCCCTTTGACATATGATTAGTTAGTTTCTAACTTTAGTTTCTCTCCCCTTTGACAACAATGAAAAAGGACCAACTATGCCACATAAGGATGAATATACTAGTAAGTTGTATTCATCATGCTCTTACCTCAAGCGACTCCCTTTAGACATGCTTTTAATCCACTTGATATGGTATGTCCACCACAATGCTCTTCCGAGCTAATTGTACCAATTGTAGTAATAAGCTAATAAACTAGCACCCCTTGCCTAAATACTATTATATCAATTGTTATGCAAGGGTACTCATTGGAAGATATCTTCACCATCAATCATCTAATAATTTTCAACATCTTTGAGAGCTTAATCTGTCCATTTGGCATTCAAGAATAAAGACACCATCTTCCATATTCATAGTCTATAATCACTTTCTAATTACTGGTTACTCATATAGATCCTATCACCTTTCCTCACACTTTTAGACTATGAAAGTATTGCATTACTTTACTCATATCAGTAGTCTGTGTGACAGAGACAATTCTAGAATATGCACTTATATAATGAACATGCACATGTACTTCACACATTTTGCATTTGAGGGATCATGACAAAAGTACTTGACGCAAGACACTTATGATTGGAATTTTTAGGCATCAAGATTCACATGTGACCAAAACACACTAAATCCATATTTTGAAACTTGAATAGGCTCTCTTTCAACACTCAAAGCATGAGGATTTTATACATGACTCATTTTCCATCATGGATATGTGCGGCTAATAATAACTAGGCAATTGATTGAATCAACTATGACATAAACACTCACATCCATACATGCACCAAGAATATCAGACATGTTTTGATTCAGTTTTTACCATGCAACCATCTTGTTCATTGATTCAAGATTTCTCTCATGGAACCACTTCTCACTTGACTTATACCAATGACAAGGTTAAGGAGAAACATACATGAATAGGAAACAATTGAAATCTTTCTTTTCCTATGTCGGCTTAGGGAATATACAAGGACTTTAATATGCACAACACTATATAACATGGAGCAAATCATATGTGACATACCTTGACATCTTGCTCAATTAAACTACAAATTTTACCACCAACCAACATTTTTGTCATTCTTGTCCAATCTCACCATGATGGAATTTTTACCATGCTTCCTTTAGATTTGATATACCTTCTAGAATCTTAGAGAAGGTATATCATGTCTTCTTAGGTTTTATCAAAATATTAGATAGTCATCATAGCGACATGATGACTCAGTTTCATCTTTCTTGGCTCTTGTTCTTTTGATGTTTTTCTTGATCGTATTTTTTTTTTGACTATCATGTCCCATGACTTATCTTTTTTAACTTGTATGTCGGTGAGACACATATAATGCATTTCCTCTATCACCGCTTGAGGAATAAATTCTTCATTACTTGTGCTTAGTTTATCTTCCTTCTTCTTGCCTTTATCATCATTTTTGCTTTTCCTCTGTCTCGTGTCGGATTTTGATTTTCCACCTCATTTTCCCATGATAATTTCTTGTCTTTCTTTTCTTCTTTGACTTTTGGTTTTGCTTCCTTGATCTTGTATACCCATCTCATCTTCTTTCTTTTTAGGATCTATTTGAGTCTTGGCAGTTTTTGTATGATTCTTAGGAATCATTTTCATGGTAGAAGCTTTCTTTTCTTGCCATATGAAGGTATGAAGTCTATTGTTGTGTTTAGGTTGTTCTTTTTACAAGCAATGCTTTGAATAATGCCCAAATTCATGACATGTATAACACATTACATGATTTATCCTTTTATCTGAATGTGAGTGATCAATGCTAAATTGTCTTAAGGATTTTTCTAAGCAATACCTAGGCAATGTGTCCTCTTTCATGACAATTGAAACACATCCTACTCTTCTCAGAATTAGATCTATTATCCCTCCATGGATGTTCTTTGTCTACCTTGTGTCTTTTACACTCTGTGACCTTGTGACCAAAACCATAGCATGAATAACAATATCCACTAAATTTTCTTTCATACTTGGATGTGTTGGGTTGTCTAATTGACTTGAATTGTCTAGTGTTAGTCACCTTGGTCTTGATTCTTGTTTGGCTACATTTTGGATCCATCCATTCATCCTTCTTATTCTCTCGAGCATCTTTTTTGCTTGTTCTAACTTGTTTGGTTTGATTCATATTTTAGAGTCCTCAATTCCTCTTCATACTTCAGGTGAGAAATATCTTTATCTTCGTTGTTCTTCACATTTTCTCACTTATCCTGGTCTAGGTCATTTTTTGAGTGACTTCATGGCTATGCTAAGTTTTTCATATTCTTAAATTTTTCCCCGAGAGCTTTAGAGTTCAAATTGACTTGTTCCTCAAGTTCCTCAATCTTTTCCTCATGTTCTTTTCTCCATTTAAATCGCCACCACTTCATGATGTCTGATTTTATCTTCTTGTTCCTTTACAAATATTTTCATCTTGGTGATTTCTTCATCTTTTTGTTTGAGAGAGTTCAATACTTTATCTGATTGAGAATCATATTTTGCACATTCTTAAGCATCCTCTTGTTCTTGCTTACTCAATTTATTCTCGAGGAGAGTGATGTGCTTCTCATAGGCACTAATGTAGGCTCTCAATTTCTTATTTTTCTTCCTTTATTTCTCTAATTCTTCTAGAGTACATTCTAACTCGGCTTTTAGATTAGCCTCAACTTCTTCATTATCTGAATCTTTTCTAGAGTTGTTACAACTTTCCATTGCCATCATCAACATTTCTTTGTCAACTTCATTCCAATACTTTTTGTAAATTCTTATCTTTCTCTAGGATCAACTCCAAGCTATTAAACTTTAGACATGATAACCTTGCTCTAATACCAATTTTTAGATAGTTAAGGCATTGAGAGAAGGGGTGAATAAGTGTTGATAAAACTTACAATCAATTTCTTCTTTTCTATACTTGTTGATGTTAACTATTATTGATTATCACAAGCATGTAATATTAGCCATGAGATTATAGAAATAAGCAGCATACTCACAAATTTACATGAGAAGACTGGATATAATGTGGGAAACCCTTTCGGGACAAAACCACTAAAATCGTTTCTTATATTACTCAAAGTAAGGACTTGCAAGAATATTACAAATCCTACAAGATTTTTTTAGTGAGGCTCCAAGCCCATAAGGAGCACCAACCCATTACACCTTTATTGATATTACGCACAACAAAGAACTCAAGTGAATATAACACATCACAAGAGATTTGTTTAGTGAGGCATCAACCCCTAATTTAATCGCCTACAATCGATCTTCTCGCAGGCAGCACGACCCACAAGGAGGATGTAACCCCATGGAAATAATAAGCTACAACTTAGACTTATTGTTTACACAAATTTTGATCATCTAGTTTCCATGTTTCACATACAACTGATTATGATCACCTTTCTCTTTCATTCATTTACAATCACTCTTCACAATTAGATATGTAATGTTTTATTTACCTCTTTCTGGTCTCTCTTCTCATTTGACTTATTAGACTTTATTATTTTCTCTACACATCAGTTCTTCATCTAATAATGTTGTCTCTTTCTACACATAGCTCTTCTCTTTCTCTCTGCACTATATCTTTATTATTTTGTCGCGTCTCTTTCTTCCTCTTTGTAATGACTTTGTTCTTAGCTTCTCCTTGCTCTTCTCTTCAACATATCTGCATCATGCAACTAACTCTTCTTTCCTTGCACAAATCTCTCGCTCATCTCTTCTTTAGTGGCATTGATGTTCAATAATAGTTCGATTCATTTATTTCTCCGAAAATATCTTGGATCGACTACACTTTCTCTCTCTTTTCTCTACTCTTCAGATCTTCAACTCTTCATCTCTTCAGCTCATGAGAGTGCTCTTTCTAATTGCATCACTCAGTAATTTTTTGATCAGATCTAAAATTCATCCCTTATTCCCGCATTATTCCTTCACCCTCTCTCTTCTTCCTTTGCTCCATCAGCTCTAATGCATCGTTTTTCACTCGAAAGCAACTCTCCAAATGTGTCCAAATTTATCTATATGAACAATTGACCCAATCCGCCACTTCATCTTACGTGTCATGCAATCTCTCCTACTCTGTCGCCTGAGAATATGGACTATTAAATGCATGTCGCTCACTCCAGATTTTCTCCTTCTATATTTGGCTTGATTACACCTTCTATGCATCTACCAAAATTATTTATGATCTAACTCCTAAAAATAGATTTCTTGTATTTTTAGGATTTTCTCATGATCAGAAATAAACAATCTCCTTTCTTCTCCAATATTTAATTTATGCCTTGGAATCAAGAATCTTCAGGGAGAGTGTAACTAAATTACTTTGAAGTTAACAAGCATTAAATTTGGCAACTAGAACAGTGGACTAAATTGCTCTTTGTGGAGTTCTAGTTGTACACGCAACCGCTATTATTTGACAATCAAATCACTAACAATTTTGAAGAACAAAATCTCATTAGTTCCAATTTGAATTCATTTGATTGTCTTTGAGCCATCTCCAGTCATATTTTCTCAATCCATGACTTGCATTTACTACTTCAACTTTTTCCTTTGTATACGCGGTGTCTCCCTTTGGTTTGCGAAATTTTTCCTTCTTCTTGGCAGTTTTTCACTTATCCATAGCTTTTCTATGGTTTGTGCGGCTTCTACAATGTCTCATGGCTATACTCCTTATCTTTCACCTTTTCATGGCATGTTCTCATACGTAGCTCTCATTGCCTTTTAACGACTTTGTTTCATGTTCATGACTCCATCCTTTTATCTGTGGCTTTGTTATTTTCATGGATTTCTTCCTTAGTGACGTTTCTTGTTCTACACAACTTTTCCTATTCTTACAGATTTTCTTCTTTTCCGTGGCATTACTTATGACTTCCTTTATTCCATGCCTTCTCCTTAAAATTTCTAGTTCTCGGATTTACCTTCAATCTATTCTTACTTCTACTGACTCTTCCTTCACATTCGTGGCCTTACGTTTCTCTTATGCAACTCATCCTTTGGCTCCTTTTTCTTCTGTGGATTCATTTTATATGCTTATATTTTTTCCTTGAATCCTTGCATTTTGGCGACATCATTCCTTTATCTCGTGAACTCAATTACCTTCCACAATTTCTTTTAAAGCTCCGCATATTTCTGCAAACTTTGGTTCCTACTCCAAGACTTTTACGGCCATCTATTGAATTCGGAAGATATCTCCTCTCCACGGATTGCCCAAAACTGATTAAGTCCCTTAGAAATTATCCTTGATCATCTAAAGCCTGTTTCACATCTCACTGACCCTTAATGTCCTTATTTGACTTTTGAACACCCAATTCACTTTCCTGAGGCTATTGCATACTGATGAAACATTTGTTATCCTTTAATGCCACTATCATGCACACACCTAGTTCAATCTTCAATCTTATCCATATGCTTTTCTCGATCTCGATTTCGAATCTAATGCCTTCTCGTGAGATGACACTACCAATCAACCTTCATCTTCATTATTTTCTCACTTTACCAATTAACCCTTTTTCCATCAGTGTCACTTCTTCCATCCTCTACAGCTTTGACATCAATGACAACATATATGACAATGACAAAGGTTTCAACAATTCCTAATGGGTTTTTATCTAATTTTGAAGGTAGGATTATGAGGGAATGCTTTGCCACAAACATATGTAATAAGGCAATTGTTATGATATCACTTGATCACATGGTCTAAACATTCATTAGAAATAAAAACATCAAGGGATGATTCAGAATCCATACCTCATCGTGGACTTTGAGCACAAACTTCCACACATTCTTGGGAACCATTTTCACCACTAATTGTAAATTGTTGCAATGGAAGGATATTTGGCCATTTATAGGTGACTCACTACCTTAACACAGAAAATAGTTGGTTTACACTATGATAGGACCGAAGAGAAACCTTTATAAAAGCTAAAGGGGCATAGTTCGAGAAGTGGTGTATCACAAACAAATGCATAAAAACCCCTAATAGAGCCAAAGTCTCACCTTCAAATTTGTACACCTATTTAAATAAATGGGTAGTTGAAATTGTGAACCATTGTGATGGTTGATTTAACCACCCGATGAAAACTATTTAACCTGGGAGTGGTGGGGACAAGAGGACATCTTACCTCTCAATACATTATTATATGACTTATTTGATTTATGAAAAAAACTTTTAAATGTCGAAGTGCTTGAGAAAATTAAATGATATAGGGAAAAGTAGGTGGCGGACATGTAGAGAGGGATATCCAATGGGTGTCCTAACTAGGGCGTAGAGTGCAACCTGGAAGGTCCTTCGATGGCAAGTGGATGAATAAATTGAATAATTTAAACACCTTAGATACGAGATGTAGTCCATAACCGACAACTTGATTGTGGACTCAATTCACTGACAAAGCATGGGGAAAACTCCCACTCATAGGATTAAAAGATAAGTATTCAAACTATTGAACTATTGTAATTATTATCAAATAATTCAATAATGTATTTATTTGATTATTGTGATTGATTATTTTGTTTTGCAAAGTTGGAATATTTAATAAAATAAAGTTAGTTTAAATTATTTTGATTATCAATTGGATACAAATAACTTACGGTGTAAAGATATAGTAAAACTATTATTTTATTCATTTTCGTGAAGACTAACATACAACAAATTTGTATTGGTTGAATTAATCTCCAAGTTAAATAAGTCAATCTTGTTTTAAATAGTTAATCATTGTTTTCTATAGATGAAATTTAATTCATTAAGATATAAATATATTCATTATAACTAGAACTCAAAAAAACTAGAAGTTTAAAGACTAAATTTAGTAAAGATGCCAACTAAATAGTAAAATTCCCTTCGCATTACCTACAAAGTACAAGTTGAAAACTTGATTAGAAGCTAAAATATAGTCTATAAATTCTATACCTATTTATATGCCACATCCCCTATATTATGCCATAAGTATATGATTTTATAAATTTATATTCAAAACCCCTATAAACTTATATTTAAAACTTAAAACTTTTACTTTTAATTTAAATGCAACCACATTCATATTTAATCCCCCTCCATAATATGACCTCACTAAGTATTGAATTTTTTTATTTAAACTTTAATAAGCATGTATTCAATTATATATATAAAGATTTATTTTTATAAAATAATTTTATCTTTATAAAATTATATTATAAATTCATATATTAATATGATTTTTTATAAAATTAAATTTAAAAATTGACTTTATCTTTGTTATAAATTAATCAACTTTAAGTGATTCAAACCTTTAGAATATTTTTCTGGTTATTTATCAATAAATTTTTGAATAATATAGTTAAAAGGTATTTATTTTAAAGATTCATTTTAATCGGAAAATATGTATGTGTTAAGGTAACATTATTATTGTCTTCACACATTTCACAGAGATATAATTAAAATAGGTGATAGTAAAAATCAAGAAGAGTCATAGAAAATTGACTAATTACAATACCAAAGTTATTAATGAATTAATCGAGTTTTCTCTTAGATACTATCCAACCACGATACTAAGTGAGACCCTATAACGTGGGCAAAATTTTACACATTACAATTTGGTATCAGAGCCATAGTTCCTTAATATGTGGGTTGTGTATTAATAATGAGCACTTTTGTGTAAACCTAAATAAACTAAAGGAGACTTAAGTGACTAATATGGTTTCATCCGATGAGATTAACTACGAGGAAATGGAAAACCATAATAAGCAACTAGAAATAGAACTCCAAAAGTTGACTAATCAATTGGTTTCTTTAAAACAACAATTTAATGTTAAAGTGCAAACACCGCCTTTGATGAAAGATTAGTTAAAAAGGGATTTACCAAGAGAAATAATATCACCCATAAAAATACCCTTGATAATTACAATAGTAGTTCTGAATCCTCCGATTATGGTGCTCTAAAGAAAGACAATTAACTTTTCTAAAAATATCAAACTATAAATAAGTTGTATTTTTCTCAAGAGGCTTATATCAATAAGGTGTTGGAAAGGTTTAACATGCAAAATTCAAAACTTATTAAAGTGGCTAGACACTTCAAATTGAGCAAAGATCAGTGTCCTTCATCACATGATGAGGTTAAGTACATGACACGTGTTCCTTATGATTCAACAACATGAAGTCTTATGTATGCGATGGTTTGTACTAGACCAAACATTGCACAAGTGGTGGGAGTTGTGAGTAGGTTTATGGCTAATCCAAGTAAATAACATTGGAAAGTAGTCCAATGGATTCTTAGGTATTTGAGAGGGACATCCAACATGGAGTTATGCTATAGAGGGTCAGATACTTCTTTACACGGCTATGTTGATTCAAATATGGCTGGAGATTTGGATGGCAGGAGGAGCACCGCTGGATATGTTTTCACAGTAGGTGGAATGACAATTATTTGGATTTCAAGATTGCAGAAGGTTGTGGCTTTGTCTACTACAGAGGTAGAGTATGTTGCAGCTACATAAGCTAGCAAGGAGATGATATGGATGAGAAGGTTCATGAAGATTTGGGTAAGGAGAAAGAGGATTGCAGATTATATAGTGATAGTCATATCGCAATCCATCCGGAAAAGAACACATGAATTTCATTCAAGAATGAAACATATTCAGTTGAGGTATCACTTCATACGACAGGTGTTGGAGGATGGGAAACTGAAGTTAGAGAAAATCCATATGGATGAGAACCTGCCGCAGCATGCTAATGAAGCCATTAGTAAGGGAGAATTTGGAGCTTCACTCCACTTTTGTTGGTCTTCGAGTTTTAGACTTGAAGAGGAAAAAATGGGCCAAGGAAAAGGAACCAAGGATGGTGATGCATAGTACAGTGCAATAATTTATTTCCAAGTGGGATATTGTTGAGTGTGGAGCTTAATTGCTTCACAGGAAGCTTACTTTTACATGTTTCGCTGATGTGGCATCAATTAGGAAGTAATCGACATCGAGTTAGGAAGGAACCAACATCGCTAACACAACGGTGCTTTTTCTTTAAATGAGAATTAGAATAAATATCTTTATTTAAAGATGATTTATTGATTGTAAAAGCATAGTTAGTTTCCTAGAATAGATATATATGCATGTATATACTGTATGAGGGTATGAGAGAAGAAAATAGCAATTGTTTGCATGTAAGTTTTCTTGGTGAGCAAGAAAGAGTAGCTAAGTGATGGAAAAGCATTGAATATCTTGTGAGGTGTTGTGAATACAATAGATATTCATTGTATTTCCTCTGTAAAGCACTGAATAATATTATTGGCCATTTCTTGGTGGATGTAGCCCACACTGAGTGAACCATGTTAAATATGGTGTTATTTTTCTCTTGTTTATTCTATCTTCTCGGCTTATTTCGCATTCATTACTTGTATGATTTATCGATTATATATATGTGCAACACTATTGTATGGTTTAACCCCAAAAAGGAATATAATTAGACCCTGCAAAGGTCACTTCTATCACAAATATTCCTCCTAAAAATATTAGACAACTACATAGCTTACAAGGGAAAATTTTGGCCATCAGAAGGTTGATTTCACAACTAAGAAACAAGTTTCATACATTCACACATCTTCTTAAGAAAGATGTTAATTTCACTGGTGGCTAGAATAACAACAAGCATTTTCTCTACTAAAATAGTACTTTGCCACCACAGTAAGAGAACCCTTGTTACTTTACATTTCTGCTACACATTTTGCAATTGGGGCATTATTGGCCCAATATGATAAAGAGTAGAGAGAAAAGTTGTATACTACTTGAGCAGAACATTGATAGTATATGAGATCAACTATCTGTAGATATAAAATGCTTTCATATCCATAGTGTTTGCTTTCCAAAAGCTACGCCACTATTTTCTTAACAATAAAGTCAAGCTTAATTCAAAGGTCAATCCTTTAAAATACTTACTGTCAAAACCATCCTAACTAGAAAGATGGATAATTTGATCATCTTATCAAGCGAGTTCGACATTGAGTATGTACATCAAAATTTAGTGAAAGGAAAATTCTTAGAAGAATCTCCACTACCAAGTACCGAACCTTTGAGTTTGGAACTACCAGATGCATCCATCATGTACCTTGAGGAATCTATTGTTTGACAACTATACTTTGATGGCTCCTTTACCTTTCATGGTTCATGTACCAAATTTGTGTTAATCACTCCTATAGGAGACTTGATTCCCCAAGCATTTTGGATCGGGTTCCTATGCATGAATAATATATCGGAGTATGAAGCTCTCATTGCAAGAATGAAGCTATCCATTAAGTGGGATATCAGATGAGTCAATTACGTTAGTGATTCAATGCTCATTATAAAACAAGTAACAGATGAATACAAGTTCAAAGACGAGAAAATTCTTCTATACAAAAGGATGTTTGATTCTTTGAAGGAGTTCTTCGAGAATATGTAATTATCAATTGATAGATATGAGAGTGGAATTTGTCGGTTTTAAATCTATGAAGTAGATATATGCACAAGATGAAGATTTTAGGGAGGCATGGGAGGTTTTCATAGATATACAAGTGTTGAAAAAATACCATATTTGGAATACCTTTAGTAGGATGGATTTTTGTTTAGAGGAAGACACTTATGCATACTAAATGGATCTATATGGGAAATTTTAGTAAGGGAGAAACATTTTTAAGATTAGCATAGAAATTTGGCTTGGATGAAACCTTAGTACAACTAGGGATACCTACATTTGGTTGTGGATGAATGTGAATTTGAAAAAATTGTTTAATAATTCCAAGCATGTCAGGTTGGCTAAAATAATATCTTATAACACACAAGGTTATATCAATCTTTTCCCATTCCAAATACACCTTTAGGAAACATAACTATAGATTTTATTGTGGGATTTCCCATGATAAAGAGGGTTTGTTAGTTCCATTTTTATAGTGTTGGAAAGTATTTCAAAGATGATATTTGACACATTTTATTTCTTGTAGGAAGACTAGTGATGCAATGCATATTGAAAATATTTTCTTTAAGGATATTATGAGAGTGCATGGCTTACCGCAAATTATAGCATCTAATAAAGATATAATATTTATTCGTCATTTTTAGTCAATGTTGTGGAGAAATTTAAATACTAAGTTTTAAATTCAATTAATCATACCACCCAAAAATTATGGATGGACAATATTTGTAAAAAATCGTAAATATTTGCTTAGATGTTTCATGATAGAAGCTAGGATCTTGGGATGTGGCATTAACACAAGCACAATTTTCTAAAAATAATTTAGTAAATAGGAGTATGGGGAAAACACCATTCCAAAGTTTATATGGGAATATCCCAAGAGTATTTTCATAGTTGAGAGACTTTTCATGCAATGAAGAGAGGAATAGTGAGGCATAATATTTTGTGGAACACATTAAGGAAGTGTACCAATAAGTATGGAATAAATTGCAAAAGATGAATGTGTAATATAAACATCACATAGAAGATAAATAGAGGGAAGAGAAATGTCATATTTTATACATGTTATTGGTATACTTATAAAAGGAACAATTTCCAAAAGAGATATACAATAATATTAAGTGGAATAAGATATGACCATGTAAAATCATTAAGAAGTTTACACAAAAACTTATGAGGTTGAGTTTCCTAAAGGTATTATATCTATAACATATTTAATGTGAAGGATCTATTTCCATACCACAATGCATGAAGGTGAGAATGAACTTAAACTTGAAGATGGAAGAGTATGTTGGAGAGAATAAATTCTAGAAAAGGATTGTGAAAAATCAAAGGGGATAATACATACCTGGATCAAGAAGATGTGCTAAAAGGATCATATATAGTATTTGGTCGAGTGGAAAGTAAATAAGACTAAATATGTGAATTTTATAAGTTTTTTTATGTCATAAAATATGGAATTTTGGTTCCTCAAGAGTAGGATCTCAAGATTTTAAATTTACGAGAGGTTTATGATGCAATAGCATTTACATTCAAAAGTGATCATGCATCAAATATATAGTTAACCGGTTTGAGTCGGTGGTGTTTGCATTTATTGGACCATTCTATGATCATACAATGAATAATTTCATTAATAAAAATACATAGAGTATGGTATTACATCAAGTTGAGTGCATAAGTCCATTACAAAAATTTTATTGAGCACACGGTTCCTCTGTGTAAATTCTAGTCTATTATGAAATTATCTAGTAAGAAAGTATTTTTACACAATCCTATATCGATTCTGAAAAGAATAATTAAATTTTTAAGGCATAATTTTTAATAAGGCCAAATGGTTGTGCCATTGGGTCATTTTTTTGGTTCATTTTGTTTTTACAGTAGAATTAAGCAAGTTTAGGGGTCTTAGGAGGTGGAAAGAACAAAGTTACATAATTAGAACCCAATTGACTTAGGAAAGTAGTTCAAGTTTTGGGAACTCGATCGAAGTATCTTAAGGGAAAGGTATGGATGTGATCCTAAGGGCCATTATGAATAGAGATGTTAGGAACTAAATATTATCACAATGATTTGTGGCATGAGTGTGGAAATACATTAGATGGATAATTTATCATAAGGGGATAGTTGAAAGAAGTATGTTGTATGAGGTTGTATCATTGGTGATCATTATGATGGTGTTTCTTCTTTGTAAATATCTCAAACATTTTTTAAATATATTTTCATTTTATATTTATGTTGATGCATGTTTCTATCCATTACTTTTTTATTCCATGCATATTCTAAGGGTTCGAGGTCTAATGAAGCTCTTCACTTAATACCCGATCCTATTTGTGTCATGTAGGAATTCCCTTTTTTTTGGGTTGGCCTATGGTGTAGGGCATAATAAGATCTAAAAGAAAGTGTATGTGATCAAGGGATAAATTTCAATTTCAAATATTCCCTAAACTTCCCTAAACCATGTCATTACAAAAAGTAGAGACTCATAGAGCTTTCCGATGACTATAAGAACGTAAAAACCAGACACTCTGAGCTCAAGATATGTCTAGTCAAAGTTTGGTCAACAAGAAAGTCAACTCTAGTCAACATGTCAATAATGGACCAATAACAATGTGACACATGGAAAAAGGGCATTGGAAAAATTAGAGGTTTGAGAAGTTTTTATACCAGTCTCAAAGACCACCCAATCCGGTTAAAAATCAAAATCAAGCAAGACCTCCTGCCAATAGACCATTTCAGCCCTATAATCCCAATGCTACATCTTCCTCTAAAGCAATAGTGCCAATGCAAAACAACATAGCTCAAGAGTATGATTGGTGTTTCCCATGTAATGAACCTCAAAACCAGTCTATGTGCTTCAACGGTGCCTTAAATCAAGCATTAATGGTGATAACTACTGGTGTGGAGGGTGAAGGGAGTCAAGGAAATAACCAATAAGAAGAAACATTCCAGCAACAATCAGCTCCAAATGATACCACACTTGTAAACTGGCAGGCAGAATATTTTTGTGGCATGAATCAAACAATCTCCCAAAGTTTTGCAGCCAACACAAGGTCAAAAAGGAGAAATTTGGGTGAAGAACAGCCATTGGCTCCAAGTAATCCACAACCTTCTACCACCCCATAAATTATTGGCAAACAAAATGCAGTTCCAAACACGCAAGGACTGCCTAAAACAGCCCCTAGGCCAACTCAAATGCCAGTTGTTACTGCCCATGTGCAAGGAATGAATGTGTAGGCCAAGGGACAATAGAAAGATGCTTCATCTCCATTCAACATCATTGATCAGATGAAGAAGACAAATGTAAACATATCAATGTGGGAATCGCTATCCATCCTGTGCCAAAGAGATTTGCTATACAAGGTGCCATGAAGGACTGGTCAACTTCAAATCAGCAGGTCCAAATGCAAGAGAAGGTACTCACAAATGTTTCCCAGCCTAAGGGGAATCATGGAGGACAGCAAGGTAAAATGTTGAAGCCCCCTCCATTCTATGTTTCATTGATCATTGGAAACAAATTAGTACACAATTACATGATTGATTAGGGGGGCAAGTAGTTCAAGAATGCCCAAGCAAATAGCTGATCATTGGGGCTTCAATATGAAGTCATATCCAAAGGGGTAGTGCAATTGGATGGGACAGCAAGAATAACAGTGATTGGAGTGATAAAAAACTTGAGTCTTACTTTGCATGCATGCCCCAACGTTGTTGTTTTGCAAGATGTCTCAGTAATAGACCTTCCACCACTCTTTGCCCTATGTTTGTCAAGGGATTTCATAGCTAAGATTGGAGGTTATTTATCTATTGATTGGTCACACATGTTGTTCAGAATAAGATATGGAACTAAAGCCACAATCAATGTCTGAGCCTATTGCAAACTTTCACATTGAGCCTCACACTCCAAGCCAAATCAATACCAATTGTTCAACGTTTGATCAAGAGGATTATCCAAGCACTGATGAAGTTGACACCAAGGTTGGAAGCATCCCAGATTTGACTCTTGATGAATGGGAAAGCAAGGTGCATGCTTTTGATCCTTATCAAGAAATAGAAGAATCTGAGCTAGGAGTCTATTGCATGCATGAAGAAAATCAGCCTATCCCTAGCATCACCAAGCCAGACCACAAGGATGACAATGAGGTATGGTAGTTGTTTTTTGATGGATCAAGGAGTAGACAAGGTGCAGAGGGGGAGCTATGCTTGTTTCACCTCAAGGAGTTAGGTATTATTCAACTTTTAGATTTCAGTTTGCATGTTCTAATAACACTGCTGAATATGAAGCTTTGATACAAGGATTACATTGGTCAATCAAAAGAAGGATAAAGAACTTGCAAGTCTTTGGTGATAGTGAGTTGATCATCAACCAAGTTAAGGGGCAGCATGCTGCCAAGAATGATCTGCTCAAGTGCTACAAAAATAGGGTGTGGGACCTCATTAAATATTTTGAGGGCTTTGGCATCAAATCCATTCCTAGAAAAGAGAACCAAGCTGCTGACCTTGCAGCAGTTGGAGCAGCCTTTGATGTTGTTGAAAGCATCCAAAAAGAAAAGGTACAACCAAACATCCATGTGATTGTAAGGCCTTCGGTGCCAGACAACAATGTAAGTTGGCAAGTGTTTGAAAATGATCAACAAATCATCCATTTTTTACAAGAAGAGGCTGAGTTCTTAGCTAAAAATCAAGAAAAGTTGGAGCAGCAATATGGTGACCAAGTGGTACAGCTGAGAACCAACAAACTACCAAAGGGACTTATTACTTTGGAGTCCATTTTCAGTCCTAATGATCAGTTTAGGAAGGAGAAAGCAAACATCCAAGTCAAGGGAGAAGATTCAATGTCCATCTTGGTGGAAGAAGGCAAATCACTCCAAATTGGTAAGATGACAATTGAACAAGAAAGGTATGAGTTCATACAACTTTGTCAAGAATTCCCTGATGTGTTTTCTTGGAGCTATGAAGATTTGAAAGGTTTCAATCTCGAGTTAGCTCAACACACCATTGAATTGGATCCAAGTACTAAACCCATCAGGCAAAAACAAAGGCCAGTCAATCCACACATGGAGCCTCTCATGAGAAAAGAATTGAATAAGTTGATAGAGTCAAGTATCATATTCCCTATCAAGCATTCTAGTTGGGTAGCCAACTTGGTTCCAGTTAGGAAGAAGAGCGGAGAAATCAGATTGTGTGTTGACTTCAGAGATTTGAATAGAGCATCTCTTAAGGATCATTATCCACTTCCTTCTATGGAGCAGATTTTACAAGTTGTTGCCGGCTCTGAGAGGTTTTCATTACTTGATGGCTATTCAGGGTACAATCAGATTATGGTGAAAGAAGAGGATCAGTTCAAGATAGCCTTTACAACCAAATGGGGAACTTATGCATACAGGAAAATTCCATTTGGGCTGTCCAACGCTGGAGCTACTTTCCAAAGGGCAATGGACATGGTGTTCAAGGATTTGATTAACAACATGGTGCTGATATATCTTGATGATATCACTATTTTTTCAAAAAATGCAGCAGACCATCTCTTTCATTTGAGACAAGTGTTCCAAAGGTGCAGAAGATTTGGAGTATCCTTGAATCCTAAAAAGTGTATTTTTCTAGCCCATGAAGGAAAATCCTTGGCCACATTGTCTCCAAAGAAGGATTAGCAATTGATCCAGAAAGAGTTGAAGCCATAAGAGCACTACCATTACCAAGCCACAAGAAGGCCCTTCAAAGTTTCTTAGGGAGGATAAATTTTGTTTGGAGGTTTGTCCCAAATTTTGCAGCCCTAGTCAAGCCTATCACCAAGATGTTAAAGAAAATCATAGCTTTCAAATGGAAAGCAGAAGGCAAGGAAAGTTTTGAAGCAATCAAAGAAGCCATCTCTCAAGCCCCAACTCTCATTAACCTGGATTTCTCCAAGGATTTCATCCTCTATGCATTTGGGGGTGATGATACTATTTCTGTAATTTTGGTACAACAGAACAAAGACAATGATGAGTAGCCAATTGCTTTCTTCAGCCAAAGCCTAGAGGACTATGAGGTGAGATATTCCTTCATTGAGAAGCATGTTCTTGGAAGCGATCAGGAGCTTGAAGAAATTCAAGCATCTAGTTTCAAACAACAAGGTTCAATTGTTGGTTTCTCATGTGGGAGTTAAAGACTTCCTCCTCAACAAAGACCTAAATGAAAAGAGAGCAGGTTGGATTACTCGTGTCATGGAGTATGACATTGAGATCAAATTCACCAAGTTGGTCAGAGGAAAAGGATTATGTGAGTAGTTGATTTTGAACAAACAAAAGGAAGCATGCAATGAGAAGGAGGTTGTTTTGGCGTTACAAGACAACCATGAGCAAGGAAGAACTCAAGAAGAAAATGATGGTGTCCTCACTCCTTGCTGGACCCAAGACATAATGCACTTCTCTAAACACAGGTCTATGCCCTCCAGAGATGAACAAGACCAAAAGAAGACACTTCAGATTGCAGGCTGTCCCATATGCCCTTGTTGATGGTGTTTTTTCAAAAGGGATGTGAATGGAGTGTCTTGAGATGCATTGGTACAAATAAGATTCACAGGTGTTGGAAGAGTTCCATGGTGGATCAGCTAGTGGTCATTTTGCACCAAGAGTGATAGCTCTGAAGATCATGAGGGCTGAGCTATTATTGGCCCAAGATTTTCAATGATTGTTATGCATGGATCAAGAGATGCAAGAATTGTGCATTTTTCACGGGTAAGGAGAGACTAGCTGCCCTTCCATTGCATCCAATTTCAGTTGACCAGCCATTCATGCAATGGGGTTTAGACTTCATTGGAGTCATTAATCCAAATTCAAGCCAAGGGCACAAATGGATTCTAACAACAGATTACTTCACCAAGTGGATCAAGCAAGAAAGCACTCAAGGAAGCAAATGAATCTAGCATCCTGGACTTCTATGAGGGAATAGCAACCAGATTTGGCATACCTACTACAATAATATCAGATAATGCATTGGCATTCATTGGGTCCAAGGTAACTGAATGGGCTATCAAGAATGGGATCTACCTAAGCACTTCATCAAATTATTACCCTCAGGGTAATGGCCAAGCTGAATCTACAAACAAGAACTTGTTAAGGATCATTAGGAGGACTCTTGATGAAAATAAGAGGTCTTGGCATACTAAGTTGAAATCAGCCTTATGGGCTGATAGGATAACTCCCAAGAGATCTATAGGTAACTCTCCATTCAAGCTTGTTTATGGAAGAGAGGTAATTTTCCCATGTCACTTGAGTTGCCAACATTGGAACTCATGAAACAGTTGGAGTTGTTGGAGTTTGGGCCCATGGAGGTTAGATATGCAGAATTGATGGAGCTCCAAGAAATCAGAAATTAGGCATCCCAAGAAATGGAGAAGGATCAAGCTTTGATCAAGAAGACCTTTGATAGAAAGGCCAAGGATAGATCTTTCCAAGTTGGAGATCTAGTGTTAAAATGGGATGCAGATAGAGAAAACCGGGAGGCATTCAAAATTTGATGCCATTTGGAGTGGCCCATACATGGTCACAAAGTGTAAGGACATCAATGCCTTCCAATTGTCTACATTGGATGGTGAAGAGTTGTAGATTCCAGTCAATGGAATCCATCTGAAGCATTATTACTGAAAGAAATCCTTCTTCCTGTACATTTTAGCTTAGGTTTCCAATCCTCCAAGTGCTTATGCAAATTGTTTTGTTTTAGTTTAGCTTGCTTTCCCTAAGTGCTTTGGCACAAGCTTTCTGTTCCAGGAAATGTGTTTTGCAGGCCTTGCTCCAATCAGATGGTGTTCTACCCTCCATCTTCCTCCTTGCAGTGTTCTAATCAGTTGGGGTACCAAACAGAGATTTGATGACTCCATGCCTAATGGATTGTTTCAAGCAACTGGTAACTTCATCCAACAGGTAGATGACCCTCTGAGTCACCAAAATTGTTATCCAAAATGAGCCCCTTGCTCATTTTGTGGCTAACTCCCTTCATTCTTCCCTCTCTTGTGCCTCAGTCATAATTTTTCACTTTTCGGGCACTCAAGATTTTCGGAAATGGCACCATTGGATAGATATTTTCTCGGATTCCCAGAAAGGAAATTTTTCTCCCTAACTCCATGTATTTTTGAAGTTATGGCTCGGCAGATTTTTTGTGGGAAATTTTCCCTGGAAAAGCCCGGGCCAATAAGGTGAGGCCACGTGTCCTCAAGGAAGTGGTGGAGGTGGAGGTAAACTTGGAATTTTTACCAAGTGTTTGGCAAGATTTCAAGAAGGAATTTTTCACCCCGAAGGCCCACAAATGAATGAATCTTCGCCACGTGTCCAAGGTGGAGGAAGATAGAAAATTTGACTAAGTGTTGGTGCATGGAAAAATTTTAAAGGAAGGCCCGCACCCAATCACGTTATACCACGTGTCCTTAGGCCAAAGGAGTGGCGGAGGGTGGAGATAAAATTGAAAATTTGGCGAAGTGTTTTGGTGAGAGGAAAGGAGAAATTTTTGCCGCGGGCCACGACAAAGTGAATGGGAGCTCGCCACGTGTCTCAAGGGGCGGAGCTTCGGAGCTACTTTGCGGGAGAAATTGGGAATTTTTCCCAAAGGTTAGCGCGAAAAGAGAAATGTTTGCTCCAAAGCCCCATGTCCAATGGGAGCTTGACACATGTCCCAAGACCAAGTGGAACATGGGGAAAGTTGTTAAATTTTCCCAAAAAGAGTTGAAAGAAATATTGAAAAGGAAAGTCGGCCCCAAAACGCGAGCAATCAAATCACGCCACGTGTCCATGTGGCGGAAAAAAACACAAGGCAAGCCCACAGGGAAAAATGAGCATAAAGGCCCACATCCAATGGGATTTCACCACGTTTCCAAGTTAGGAAAAATGGTCACAATGATGGAGAATTTGAAGCAGGAGAAGGCCCCGCAACGAATCATATCACATGCCACGTGTCCTCGGTCATTCGGCCGGCAATGGAGAATTTTGGAAAATTTTCCAATGGCCAAAACGGTGGAAAATGAAGCATAAGGCCTTGTGTCCAATCAAAACGTGCCACGTGGCACCGTGGAGTGGAGGTGGGATTTTTGAAAAAATTTTCCCAAATGCAAAAAGTGGGAAAATTTCAAATTTTCGGCCCGCCATCCTATTTTGGCCCTGTTTTGCCCTAAATTTTCAAACGACCATAACTTTCGATCCAGAGCTTAGTTTTTCATGTTCTTTATATCAATGGAAATCTGGTGAAATTCTCTACATGATTCCAGGCTCAATTTTTGTATTTTGATGGATTTTGAGAGAGAAAATTAAAAAAACGCCTTTGGCATAGGTAATCAACAGAATGACGTTTCAACCACCATTTTTAATGAAGAATGGCTCGCATTCTCTCCCAGCATGGTGAAAAATGTCAGGGAATGGACCTGTAAGGATGCCCATGCTATTTTATTACATTTTTGGTTGGTGGTTGAAGCTCCTCTCATGTTTTCTCATGTTTCTCTCTCCTGGGCTCGTTTTTTGCATTGTAAAAGCTAGTTTTGGCTCATTTTGAGGTGGTTGGACAATTTTATGTTTTGTAGGCTCCCTCTTTCACCTAAAAAGTGATTTTGTGGAATACCAGACCTTTTTCAAGGCTGCAACACATTTTCTACCTTCTGTTGATGTAATGCATGTATTTTGATATTGGAAAATGACAATGCAAGCCCATGAATGAGTTTTAATCCTCTCTTGTGTTGTTTGATTTACCCATGACCTTTCATTACATTTTATCGGTTTGTGTATGATGTTTTGTTGCATTTCATAATGTGTCAATCTGTAGAAGTAAAAATGCTCACCACTCCTTTGGTGCATCACCTTATTAGCATTAGTTTTAGTTCTTTTACATTCTCTATCTCTGTCCCCTTGGAATTTAGAGTAGGATCTTTAATTTAAAACATCTACAACTTGCAAGTAATACACCTGATCAGAGGAGTTGAGGAACTAGCCTCTAACTTGGAGATTCTTTTCCATTTTTACAAGTCCCACACTTGGGGAAAAGATTCAATGTTGTGCAATCACACTGGATGTCCAAAGTGTCAAACTAGAAATCTGATCAACATCCAGGGGTGCTGCTGATTTGCACTAACAATTTTGGCATGCCTGGTGGGACCTTAGAGGTCTTCATCTTCATTGCAACAAATTGATGTGCATTTGTTGCAAGTTTCTTGCTTAAAAGATCCCTAAATTACACATCTAGTGACTCTAAGGAAGAAGAATCAGCTGGTTTTAGCAGTGCAGACCTGAAAACTCATGAGAAGAATCACCACAAGGTCAAGAGTTGGAGAAGAAGAGGTGTTGTTTGAGTATCTACAATTATCTCCAAGAAGAAGGAAAAGAGGGAGGAGAATTCAAAGGTCTCCATCTCCACCAAATAGAACTCTATCAACTCCTCCACCTGGTAGGCCTTTCATTCAATCAACAAGGGTTCTAAGGCCAATCAGAATGGCACAACACAACCCCTATGTCAATTTCACTGGCAGCAGCCCACTTGCTCTCAATGCACAAAATCCAATCCTAGTTGTAGCATTGAAGAACATTCCATACTTTACTGGAGAGAATCAAACCACTCCTGGTGATCATGTTAAGGATATTGCTAATATTTGTGTAATCCATGAGATTAATGAGATGCAAGTTGTTGTCAAATTGTTGGCATCTTCATTCAAAGGGAAAGCTTTGCAATGGTTTAGGAGTCTTGCCTCAGGTTCTATCCAAAATTGGAACCAGCTATGTATAGCCCTCCATGAGTAGTTTGGAGAAAAGGGAGATAACTTGTCCCTTTTGGAACAGTTGACAACCATCAAGAGAGCTCCAAATGAGCAGCTGACTGACTTCAACTTCAGTTTCAAATGACTTGGGAGAGAATTCCAGTGGCAGTAAGGCCAATAGTAGAAGGTTCTTTTCTATATTACCTTAAAGCTCTAAATTCTGATATTTCTATGTTAATTCAATCCATGGGAGGCACAACTATCCCTATTGCTTATAGCATTGCCATTAGAGCTGAAAATTGTTTGATTCAAGATGGCAAGCTAGCTCCTAGGCCTCCAATGCCATTGTATCCAAGTTTAGAGAGCCCAAGCACTAGTCAAGTGCCTATTTTAGCTCCTATTCCCACTCCTAGAAATCAGAATTCAAGTGAAGCTTCTACTTCATCTTCTAGTGCCTCAAATGAACTTCAAGAAGTCATGAAGCAATTACAAAATTTAGGCAATGAGTTGGTTACACTCAAGAGGCAGCAAGCCCAAGGTTTTAGACCTTCTTTCCAGCCTCAAGCTCAGCCTAACAGCAGCCATACCAACCTCAAAGACCACCTAATCCAGTTGAAAATCAAAATCAAGCAAGACCTCCTGCCAACAGACCATTTCAGCCCTATAATCCCAATGCTACATCTGCCTCTAAAGCAATAGTGCCAATGCAAAACAACATAGCTCAAGAGTATGATTGGTGTTTCCCATGCAATGAACCTCACAACCAGTCTATGTGCTTCAACAATGCCTTAAATCAAGCATTAATGGTGACAACTACTGGTGTGGAGGGTGAAGGGAGTCAAGGAAATAACCAACAACAAGAAACATTCCAACAATAATTAGCTCCAAATGATACCACACTTGTAAACTGGCAGGCAAAAGATTTTTGTGGCATGAATCAAACAATCTCCCAAAGTTTGCAGCCAACACAAGGTCAAAAGGAGAAATTTGGGTGAAGAACAGCCATTGGCTCCAAGTAATCCACAACCTTCTACCACTCCATAAATTATTGGCAAACAAAATGCAGTTCCAAACACGCAAGGACTGCCTAAAACAGCTCCTAGGCCAACTCAAATGCCAATTGTTGTTGCCCATGTGCAAGGAATGAATGTGTAGGCCAAGGGACAGTAGAGAGATGCTTCATCTCCATTCAACATCATTGATCAGATGAAGAAGACAAATGTAAACATATCAATGTGGGAATCACTATCCATCCTAGGCCAAAGAGATTTGCTACAAGCTGCCATGAAGGACTGGTCAACTTCAAATCAGCAAGTCCAAATGCAAGAGAAGGTACTCACAAATGTTTCCCAGCCTAAGGGGAATCATGGAGGACAACAAGGTAAAATGTTGAAGCCCCCTCCATTCTATGTTTCATTGATCATTGGAAACCAATTAGTACACAATTACATGATTGATTCCGGGGCAAGTAGTTCAGTAATGCCCAAGCAAATAGCTGATCAGTTGGGGCTTCAATATGAAGTCATATCCAAAGGGGTAGTGCAATTGGATGGGACAACAGTAACAATAGTTGGAGTGATAAAAACTTGAGTCTTACTTTGCATGCATGCCCCAACGTTGTTGTTTTGCAAGATGTCTCAGTAATAGACCTTCCACCACTCTTTGCCCTATGTTTGTCAAGGGATTTCATAGCTAAGATTGGAGGTTATTTATCTATTGATTGGTCACACATGTTGTTCAGAACAAGATATGGAACTAAAGCCACAATCAGATCTGAGCCTATTGCAAACTTTCACATTGAGCCTCACACTCCAAGCCAAATCAATACCAATTGTTCAGCGTTTGATCAAGAGGATTATCCAAGCACCGATGAAGCTGACACCAAGGTTGGAAGCATCCCAGATTTGACTCTTGATGAATGGGAAAGCAAGGTGCATGCTTTTGATCCTTATCAAGAAATAGAAGAATCTGAGCTAGGAGTCTATTGCATGCATGAAGAAAATCAGCCTATCCCTAACATCACCAAGCCAGACCACAAGGATGACAATGAGGTATGGCAGTTGTTTTTTGATGGATCAAGGAGTAGACAAGGTGCAAGAGGGGGAGCTATGTTTGTTTCACCTCAAGGAGTTAGGTATTATTCAACTTTTAGATTTCAGTTTGCATGTTCTAATAACACTGCTGAATATGAAGCCTTGATACAAGGATTGCATTGGTCAATCAAAAGAAGGATAAAGAACTTGCAAGTCTTGGTGACAGTGAGTTGATCATCAACCAAGTTAAGGGGCAGCATGCTGCCAAGAATGATCTGCTCAAGTGCTACAAAAATAGGGTGTGGGACCTCATTGAATATTTTGAGGGCTTTGGCATCAAATCCATTCCTAGAAAAGAGAACCAAGCTGCTGACAGGCTTGCAGCAGTTGGAGCAGCCTTTGATGTTGTTGAAAGCATCCAAAAAGACAAGGTACAACCAAACATCCATGTGATTGTAAGGCCTTCAGTGCCGACAACAATGTAAGTTGGCAAGTGTTTGAAAATGATCAACAAATCATCCATTTCTTACAAGAAGAGGCTGAGTTCTCAGCTAAAAATCAAGAAAAGTTGGAGCAGCAGTATGGTGACCAAGTGGTACAGCTGAGAACCAACAAACTACCAAAGGGACTTATTACTTTGGAGTCCATTTTCAGTCCTAATGATCAATTTAGGAAGGAGAAAGCAAACATTCAAGTCAAGGGAGAAGATTCAATGTCCATCTTGGTGAAAGAAGGCAAATCACTCTAAATTGGTAAGATGACAACTGAACAAGAAAGGTATGAGTTCATACAACTTTGTCAAGAATTCCCTGATGTGTTTTCTTGGAGCTATGAAGATTTGAAAGGTTTCAATCCCGAGTTAGCTCAACACACCATTGAATTGGATCCAAGTACTAAACTCATCAGAAAAGAAAAAGGCAGTCAATCCACACATGGAGCCTCTCATGAGAAAAGAATTGAATAAGTTGATAGAGTCAAGTATCATATTCCCTATCAAGCATTCTAGTTGGGTAGCCAACTTGGTTCCGATTAGAAGAAGAGCGAGAGAAATCAGATTGTGTGTTGACTTCAGAGATTTGAATAGAGCATCTTAAGGATCATTATCCACTTCCTTCTATAGAGCAGATTTTACAAGTTGTTGCTGGCTCTGAGAGGTTTTCATTACTTGATGGCTATTCAGGGTACAATCAGATTATGGTGAAAGAAGAAGATCAGTTCAAGACAATATTTACAACCAAATGGGGAACTTATGCATACAGAAAATGCCATTTGGGTTGTCCAACGCTGGAGCTACTTTCCAAAGGGCAATGGACATGGTGTTCAAGGATTTGATTAACAACATGGTGCTGATATATCTTGATGATATCACTGTTTTTTCAAAAAATGCATCAGACCATCTCTTTCATTTGAGACAAGTGTTCCAAAGGTGCAGAAGATTTGGGGTATCCTTGAATCCTAAAAAGTGTATTTTTCTAGCCCATGAAGTAAAGATCCTTGGCCACATTGTCTCTAAATAAGGGTTAGCAATTGATACGTAGAAAGAGTTGAAGCCATAAGAGCACTACCATTTCCAAGCCACAAGAAGGCCCTTCAAAATTTCTTGGGGAGGATAAATTTTGTTTGGAGGTTTGTCCCAAATTTTGCAGCCCTAGTCAAGCCTATCACCAAAATGTTAAAAAAAAGCATAGCTTTCAAATGGACAGTAGAAGGCAAGGAAAGTTTTCAAGCAATCAAAGAAACCATCTCTCAAGACCCAACTCTCATTAACCCATATTTCTCCAAGGATTTCATCCAGTATGCATTTGGGGGTGATGATACTATTTCTGTAATTTTGGTACAGCAGAACAAAGACAATGATGAGCAGCCAATTGCTTTCTTCAACCAAAGCCTGGAGGACTATGAGGTGAGATATTCCTTTATTTTGAAGCATGTTCTGGAAGTGATCAGGAGCTTGAAGAAATTCAAGCATCTAGTTTCAAACAACAAGGTTCAATTGTTGGTTTCTCATGTGGGAGTTAAAGACTTCCTCCTCAACAAAGACCTAAATGAAAAGAGAGCAGGTTGGATTACTCGTGTCATGGAGTATGACATTGAGATCAAAGTCACCAAGTTGGTCATAGGAAAAGGATTATGTGAGCAGTTGATTTTGAACAAACAAAAGGAAGCATGCAATGAGAAAGAGGTTGTTTTGGCGTTGCAAGACAGCCTTGAGCAAGGAAGCACTCAAGAAGAAAATGATGGTGTCCTCACTCCTTGCTAGACCCAAGACATAATGCACTTGCTGAACACAAGTCTATGCCCTCTAGAGATGAACAAGACCAAAAGAAGACACTTCAGATTGCAGGCTTTCCCATATGCCCTTGTTGATGGTGTTTTGTTCAAAAGGGATGTGAATGGAGTCTTCTTTGAGATGCATTGGTACAAATCAGATCCACAGAGCGTTGAAAGAGTTCCATGGTGGATCAGTTGGTGGTCATTTTGCACCAAGAGTGATAGCTCAAGATCATTAGGGCTGACTATTATTGGCCTAAGATTTTCAATGATTGTTATGCGTGGATCAAGAGATGCAAAAATGTGCATTTTTCATGGGTAAGGAGAGACTAGCTGCCCTTTCATTGCATCCAATTTCAGTTGACCAGCCATTCATGCAATGGGGTTTATATTTCATTGGAGTCATTAATCCAATTTCAAGCCAAGGTGGAGGGAAGATAGAAAATTTGACCCCGAAGGCCCATCGACGAATTGAATGTTGCCACGTGTCCAGGTGGAGGGAAGATAGAAAATTTGACTAAGTGTTGGTGCCATGGAAAAATCTCCAGGGAAGGTCCACACCCAATCACATTATGCCACGTGTCCTTAGGCCAAAGGAGTGGCGGAGGGTAGAGATAAAATTGAAAATTTGGTGAAGTGTTTTGGTGAGAGGAAAGGAGAAATTTTCGCCCGCAGGGCCACAAGTGAATGGGAGCTCGCCACGTGTCTCAAGGGGCGTCGGAGCTTCGGCCGCCGGGGAGAAATTGGGAATTTTTCCCAAAGGTTAGCGCAAAGAGAAATGTTTGCCCCCAAAACACATGTCCAATGGGAGCTTGACACATGTCCCAAGACCAGTGGAACACGGGGGAAAGTTGTTAAATTTTCCCAAAATAGAGTCGAAGGAAATATTGAAAGGGAGCGCCGCCCCAAAATCTGAGCAATCAAATCACGCCACATGTCCATGTGGCGGTAAAAAACACAAGGCAAGCCCACCGGGAAAATGAGCATAAAGGCCCACATCCAATGGGATCTCACCACGTGTCCCGTTAGGGAAAATGGTCAGAGCAGGTGGAGAATTTGAAGCACAGAAGGCCCGCAACGAATCATATCACACCACGTGTCCTTAGGTCATCGGCCCGGCGGAGAATTTTTGAAAAATTTTCCAATGGCCAAAATGGTGGAAAATGAAGCATGAAGGCCTGCATCCAATCAAAACATGCCACGTGGCACCAGAAGTGGTAGAGATTTTTGGGAAAATTTTCCCAAATGCAAAAAGTGGGAAAATTTCAAATTTTCGGCCCGCCATCTGTTTTGCCCTAAATTTTCAAACGACAATAACTTTCGATCCGAGCTCAGCTTTTCACGTTCTATATATCAATGAAAAGCTGGTGAAATTCTCTTCATGATTCCATGATCAATTTTGTATTTTGATAGATTTTGGAGAGAGAAATTTGAAAAAACGCCTTTGGCATAGGTAATCAACAGAGATGACGTTTCAACCACCATTTTTAATGAAGAATGGCTTGCATTCTATCCCAGCATGGTGAAAAATGTCAGGGAATGGACCTATAAGGATGCCCATGTTGTTTTATTACATTTTTGGCTAGTGGTTGAAGCTCCTCTCACGTTTTCCCATGGTTCTCTCTACTGGGCTTGTTTTTGCATTGTAAAAGCCAGTTTTGGCTCATTTTTAGGTGGTTGGACAATTTTATGTTTTGTAGGCTCCCTCTTTCACCCTAGAAAGTGATTTTGTGGAATACCAAACCTTTTTCAAGGCTGCAACACATTTTCTACCTTCTGTTGATGTAATGCATGTATTTTGATATTGGAAAATGACAATGCAAGCCCTGTGAATGAGTTTCAGTCCTCTCTTGTGTTGTTTGATTTACCCATGATCTTTCATTACATTTTATCAGTTTGTGTATGATGTTTTGTTGCATTTCTATAATCTGTGTCAATCTACGAAGTAAAAATGCTCACCACTCCTTTGGTGCATCACCTTATTAGCATTAGTTTTAGTTCTTTTGCATTCTCTATCTTTGTCCCCTTGGAATTTAGAGTAGGATCTTGAATTTAAAACCTCTGCAACTTGCAAGTAATACACCTGATCAGATGAGTTGAGGAACCAGCCCCTAACTTGAAGAGTCTTTTCCATTTTTACAAGTCCCACACTTGGGGAAAAGATTTAATGATGTGCAATCACATTGGATGTCCAAAGTGTCAAACTAGAAATCGATCAACATCCAGGGTGTTGCTTTGATTTGCACTAACATTTCCCTTTTTAGGAAAAAATGGTCTCATTAGGGAGGACTAGTCTAGAGGATATTATGAGTGAAAATGATCTCTAAATTTATGTAAACCATTGTAGTTCTAAAGAGAATCTTGAGATCTTTCCATCGGTATAGATAACTTGAAAAACAGAGCTCGTATGCATGAGATATGGTCCACTTTGAAATTTTTTCCAACATGCAAAATTCGGGGACTACACGCAGTTCACCGACTTGGATGAATCGCATTGCGAAAAGTAGCATAATTTATATGAGTAAAAATGTGTGTTTTGGATGACAATCTTTGACACTGACGATTACAAAATGGTGGGCCTCGCTATTTCTAGCTAGGGCCCTAAGCCAAGTTCAACACACTCTTTTTGCGGAGGGGTTCCTTAGCCTCGATCTTCACATTAACATTGTATTTATATTATTTATATATGCGACTATATCTTTTTATCTCTCATATGTGGGTTTTTTATATTTCCGGGTTATTATATTATAATGTAAGGTTCTATATTGGATTGCATGTAATGGACCGAGCTACGTTGCATGGTGGCCAACTTACCACACCTCGGTGAGCTCTCTCTAACCACTAAAGTCCTATTAACCTATCTCAATATACAACTTACCCACATTTAAGTCTTACTTCCTTATATGGCGTGGACAGTTTAAACATACTGACTTGGTGGATAAACATATAACCGATCGGCCACTTACATGGCACCTAATATGACTCGATTGGATAAACCTTGGGCATTTAAACATTGCACCACCCAACCATTTGGGCAGCTCTAACAATGCACTGCCACGACCCACATGGCATCCAATAACATAGCCTAATGTTTAGGCGGTTTAAACTATGCCATAGTAATACTCGATGGTCTATCCATATACATGCCACTTATGTGGCCAAACAAAACCAAGGTGTGGACTAAGCCACAAAATCATAGGCCATCTTGCCTATATTTAAACCCTTGAGTGGTATAATCCCCATTGAATGTGTGATAAAGCCCTACAATGGATTATCAAAGTGGTAAAAGAGATATGGGGGATCAACCCCATAACCTTCATGTTACAAAATAGGAATCTCATTTTTGAACCACATGGGCTCGGTGAGTATAATAACCAACTCACTTCTATTTATAAAAGATTTTCCAAAGACTATGTGTAGGTAGTTTTGGAGAATTTTGAAAATAACTTCAAGTTTGAAGCACATATGTTCATTTTTAGGCTTCAGTGTAAAAGGAAAAGTGTTCAAAATTCAGATAGGAACACAATGATGTAATTTATTCTTTAGAAAGTGTTATATTTGTATAGGTGTAGGATTTTTTCTAACTAATTTTCACGGAGATCGCATTGTGGAGATATTGTAGGGCCACTAATGGATTTGAGGATGAGTTTCTAACAATTTGCAGAGTTCTACAAATCTGAATCAGCCCATTTATAGGTGACAAAGTGATCTATTGGTCAATATTGAAGGTAAAAATTATACTTCAATTGATAATAAATAGATCGATTCACGATTAAGTGAATCTAGAGATGTAGCCCATCTGGGTGAACTCCATTATCAATCTTGTGGATTTTATTTCATTTTATTTTTTGTTGTTTATGGTCAGATTTAAAATCGGTACAAGAAATGAATAAATGGAATAAGAAAAAATGCAATTAATTGGAAATTTGGATTAAGTTTAATTTGAGAATCCTTTATCCACAACAGATAAAAATGAGCACAAATCAATCTTGGATGAATTAAAATTAGATTGATATGCATTAAAAATAAACTTGTGATTATTGTAGAATAATAAGATCATATTTATGGTTCTTTTGCAATTATTCTATTAATCACGTAAATTTGATTTTAAGACAAAAAATTGATTTGTTAAGAGAAATTGGAAAAAGTGGGGTTTCAAAACACCCAAAAGTGAATCCATAATCACTCTTGATCAATTTTAAAATTAGAATATTAAAGTATCTAAAAAATTTAAAACAGGCCCAGTGGTGAAAACCATTTTTAGATAACATAACCAAAAAATCAAAGGAAGAGAAAGAAGTTATTGGGGAAAATGTCAGCTAGGAGGAATATGATAGTCACAAATACTTCAATGTGAGAGAAGTAATACATAAGAAGATCATCTTTCTAGTTCAAGAGGTGGTTAGAGAGGTAGAAGACCTTATTTCAGAGGTGGCTATGGAATAAGAGGAAGAGGAATGTGTTTTTCACAAGTAGGTGTTATGAATGTAATAAATTTTCTTGCCATATATCATGGGAGTTTCGAAAGGAGAAGCCTACAAGTAACACAAATAATGAAGGAAGAACTCAGCTTGTTCAAGGTGGAGATGAAGAGAGTGTTTTCTCTCCTTCACTTGTAGAGGAACCAGAAGTGGGAGACTCATTTCTCATGAGAATAATTATGATCAAGAAACCAAAGGAGAAGGAGACACCATAAATAAAATCATTATTCAGGAGCAGTTACAAGTGCCAAGGTAAGTGTTGTAAGATGGTTATAGATTCAGGAAGTACAGACAATCTAGTTTTAGTTGAGATGGTAAATAAGTTAGGCTTGAAGAATATACCTCACCCTACTCCTTATAAAATATCATGGTTGAGCAAAGGACAATAGGTATTAGTAAATGAGAAATGTTGGGTTGATTTAAAAATTGGTGGGTATAAGGACAAGGTACTTTTTGATGTTATTCCCATGGATGTGTTATGTGCTTTTTGGTAGGCCTTGATAATATGATGGAAAGACTACACATAATGGGAGGAAGAATTTATATGTCTTGGAGAAGGATGGAGTTAGTCATACATTGTTGTCCATGAGAGAGGAAGATGGAGAAAAACATATTGGTTAAAGTGTGATGTTGATTTGGGGAAAATATTTCTTAAAACAATGGAAGAAGAAGAATTATGCTTTGCATTAGAGCTAAAACCAAGGACATTGATAACAGAAACCAAGATGGATGAGTTTCCTCAATAAGTGAAAGACATGTTGAAATAATATACATAAATAATGGTGGATGAGTTGCCTAGTTCCTTACCTCCTATGAGAGAAATCATTCATCACATAGACTTTGTACCAAGGAAAGTCTACCTAACAAAGTAGCCTATAAAATGACTTTTAGAGTAAATGAAGAAATCAAGAAGCAAGTGCAAGAATTATTAGACAAATGACTAATTAGAGAGAGTCTCATCCCATGTATAGTGCCGACAACATTGGTGCTAAAGAAATAAGGTGATTAGAGGATGTGTACTGACTCTAGAGCTATAAATTAGATTATAATCAGGTATACATTCCAGCTTCCTAGGGTGGAAGACTTGATGGATTGTTTGTGTAGGGAAATTTATTTCTCAAATATATACCTCAAGATTGGGTACTACCAAATATGAATTAGACAAAGGGATGAATGGAAAATATCATTCAAGACAAATGAATGGTTATATGAATGTCTTGTTATGTCATTTGGTCTCTCAAATGCACTCAACACCTTCATGAGACTCATGAATGAATTCCTTAAGCATTTTATAGGTAAGTTTTTTGTTGTTTATCTAGATGATATATTGATTTTTATTCATTACAAGGAAGAGTATATACATCATTTTCATTTAGTAATGAAGAATCTACAGGAAGAGAGACTGTTAATAAATCTTAAGAAGTGTGAATTCATGAAGTAAAAGTTGTTGTATTTAGGATTTTTTATCACCAAAGGCATGTTAAAGATGGATAAAAACAAAGTTAACAAAATATTGGAGTGGCCAACACCTAGGACAAGTAGGAGAGGTAATAATTTTCCATGGTCTTGCAAGTTTTAATAGGACGTTTATCCTAAATTTTAGTGATATTTGTGCACCAATTGTTGACACTAGTTAAAGAGATAAAAAGAATTTTGTTTGACACAAGAAATTTAAAAGAATTTTTAGTATTTGAAGCAAAGAGTGACAGAGAAACCTATCTTAGCATTTACATACTTCAATAAATTCTATCAGGTGGAGTGTGATGTAAGTGGGATTTCCATAGGTGTTGTATTAAACTAAGACAACAAACCAATATCCTACTTCAGTGAAAAAATCAATGATGCCAAAAATAAGTATTCCTCATATGATTTGGAATTTTATTCCATGGTTCAAGATTTGAAAAAGTGGAGACACTACCTATTTCCCAAAGAGTTTATCATTTATATATATAATCATGCTCTACAGTTCATTAGCAATTAGCCCGATCTCAATCAAAGGCATGTGAAATGGGTGGAATACTTACAAAATTTTACTTTCACCATCAAGCACAAGAAGGGACAAAGTAACAAGGTAGTAAATGATTTGAGTAGAAGAGTACTATTGGTGCATGATGTTCATATTGAGAGTGTTGGAATTGATTCACTTAAGGATTTGTATGAAGAGGATGAATATTTCAAGGAAGCATATAAAGATTGCAAACAACCAACAAGGATGAATAAGGAGTTCTGGTTAAAATACCTTATTAAGTATGGATTAAGATTCAAAGGAGTACAAATTTGTGTGCCTAATATTTATATGAGAGATAATCTCATCAAAGAGAAGCATAGTGGGAGTATGGCATGCCATTTTGGGCTTGAAAAACATTGGAACAACTCACTAGACATTATTTTTGGCCTAGGATACAAACTAATGTGAGAAGATTTGTGGAAATGTGTACACCTTATTAGAGAGAAAATGGAAAAATCAAAATAGGTTGTGTTAGCCCCTTCCAATTCCAAATAAGCCTTGGGATTCCATCAGTATGGACTTTTTCATGGGATTACCAAGAACACAGAGGGGTTATGATTCAATTTATGTAGTTATGGACAGATTTTCAAAGATGGCACACTTCATTCCTTGCAAAACAAGTGATGTCACTCATATAGATGATTTTTTCTTCAAATAGGTGGTAGACTTCATGGACTTCCAGTGAGCATAGTTTTAGACAGGGACACTAAGTTTTTGGGACATTTCTAGAGAACCTTGTGGAGGAAATTAGGAACTAATCTCAATTTCAGTTCATCATACCATCCTCATATTGATGGTCAAACTAAGGTGGTTAACATGATTTTAGGAAACCTTCTAAGTTGTTTATCTAAGGATCATCTAAATCAATTGGATCTTGTGCTACCAGAAGAAGAGTTTTCCTTCAATGACTCATTAGATAGAAGCATAAGCATGAGTCCATTTTAGGTAGTGTATGGAATACAACCAAGAGGTGTATTTGATTTGAGAGATATCATAAAAATGGAGAAAATAAATGTTGAGGAAGAAGAGTTTGAAACATCCATGCAAGAAGTTCATCAGAAAGTAAAGAAACATCTACAAGCTAGTGTAGACAAATACAAGAAACGTGCATATTTGAAGAGAAGGGAAGTGAATTTTGAGGTTGGTGACTTAGTCATGGATCATCTCAGGAAAAATAGGTTTCCCAAAGGTGAATACAACAAATTGAAAATGAAGAAAATAAGACCTTGCAGGGAGTTGAAATTTTTTTCTAGTAATCCTTATGAACTAGAATTTCCTAGTGGAGTGGGCATATCTCCAATATTTAATGTTTCATATTTGTATCCTTTCAAGGAAGGTGAAAAATATGATGACATGGTAGAGGAATAATCTACAATTGGTAAAGTGTGGGTTGAACAATTGACAAAGGTTAAAAAGAGGAGATTGAGTGCATTATAGATAAGAAGGGACACAAGAAGACCAGAGGCAAGAAGTACTTTCAATATTGATCAAATGGAAGAATAGACCATTTGAGGAGGCTACATGAATGTTTGAAAATGACATCAAACAACATGGGAAGACCTTGGAGGAGATCATGGACAACAGACCCTAAGTCTTTTTCTTCTTCCCTGGGGAGTATGATGCAGGATCATCTCTTCCCAACATGAAATTTTGTTTTTTCTTCTCAATTTTGGCTTGGAAGTGTGTTATGAGGGATTAAGAGTCGTAAGGGATCTTAATAGATCATTTTGTGTGTTTATTTCAGGCCTAGCCTCTAAAATTTGAAATTTTTCTTTTCCCTCCTAAAGTAAATTAAATTTGTTTTGGGACTTTTGGATTGTTTTTGGTATTAAGTGTATTTTTGGAACATACAAACATGTGTTAATCTTGTAAAAGGATCCGTTCAGGTATAGAATTCATAATCATAGTTTAGTTCTCAAGTTCTTTAGTTCTAGCCAAAAATAGAGTTTCTTAATGTTGTATTCAAGGCTAAACATGGACTTGAAGGTCATATAAGGCTTATATTCGGTAGGAACTATTTGGTAGAGGCATAATACATAAAATGTAACTAACTCCAATTCATTCCATTCAAATGACAATTGAGAATGGGCTCCAAGAGAAGAAGGATTTGGTCTTGCTCAAGAAACTTTGATTTTCGCTATCAAAATTATGTGTGTGGTAGTTGATAATGATTAATTTTTTGTTACTTGATACATTGCAATATTTATTATCCTAGTAATTACATGTATGTTCAATCATTTATTGTTACTCCTAGGTTTATAAATTTTGTTTTTACTTCTTTATGTGTGGTAATTTGTTCAAGTCATGAAGGACACATTTTGGGTTAGAAAATGAGTTCACATTGCATTAAAAAGGCAAAAGTGGAAGAATATTTTGAGTGGTAAATGATCCTAGACCCTGAATAGACCCTATTCTATTAACATTTTTCTTTGATCATCATTTAAACCATCATAATCCTTGTATTTCTTATATCGGATAGATACATACCTGGAAACCCTCATTTAGTGAATAAGAAATTGAATTTGGAGGATTTATGACCATTGAAAATGAATGAAAAATTGTAGGAATCTTTGTCTCATGACCTTCTAGCATATTTTCAAAGTTTGAGACCATAATCATCATTTTATTGTACAAAATCAATTGCAGATTCCTTCTAGAAGTAGGACAGACCTAATTTGGCAGGACATAGTTGAAGAAAACCATTCTAGACTTGGAATTGCATAAGGGAACTTCTTAGGAGATTAGAGGAGGATAAATGGTGTCAAGAAACCCCTTTAGTTAGTTTTGAATTTGATTTTTTTGGTTTATAGGAGTGACAAGAGACTAGGAGGGCTATAAGACAGTTATAAGTGAAACTCGACATCAAAATAGGAATGTGATAGAGATACGTGACCATTAGCTTGGGAGAGCATCACAACACTTCTTAAAGAGTTGTATGAGGTGAGAGGACCTATATTTATCCTTGTCTCACTATTGAAATATATTCAAATTACCATTAAATATGAGAATTGGGCCGGAAGGTTACTAGTCTCAAGGAGAAAGTTGGAAATTGGGATTGAAACCAACAAGGTGAGTCTGAGTGTAAACCTTTTTGCATCAATATTTATGTATTTCAATACATCTCTACTATTCAATTATCTACAATAAAACATTTTTGCTATTAGATTTGATTTATTAAATTATATATATTTTGATCGAATTACAATGATTGTGGATTGTTGTTGTGCATTGCTAACATAAAACCACTTTTCACATCTACACATACACTCATGGTGTAGGTGCCCAAGAGACATACACTCAAGGTTTTTTGAAAATAATTACAAATGAGGAGGTTTGAGACCAAAAAATCCAAGATATGTGCCAATAAAACTTATTATGAAACATTAAACTAACAAGTCTTGTATAATTATATAAATTTCAAAACTAATAAATACCATATACCAAAACTAACCATTTACACATATAAACTAGCAATTACACATGAGTAGTGTAATGAATACATTGATATGGAGGAGAAAATGAAAACATTGTAGGATAAAGTAGGGTGATGAAGAAGGATATAAAATGAGGATAATTTTATGGTAAGGGAAAGTGTTGGAAAGTGTAGACACAAAATCACACACTTGGATACATTTCTAGGTCCTAAACACATACTAGCATTCATATGATTCCTAAGCAAGAAAAATAATAATTGACAAATGTCTTTGGCTTCTTTTCTATGTTTCTGGATTTTTATTTGGTCTTACACACCCTACAGCCTAGTCGTTATTTTACTTATTTATATTTTATGGCTCCAAACACCATATCCCATCCAAGACAATAGTGCTCAGGTGCTTCTATCCCTTCTCGGAGCCTCGACCCTTTCTTATCTTCCTCGCTTCTTTTGGGTCTCTTTTATCTTTTGGGCATTTTTTCTACTTCAACCTTCCAGCTTGTCAATTAGGAAATTCAAACAAGGGCGTCATATAAATAAATAGTTATGTGTTCAAAATAAAATACCAAGCTCTAAGCATTATTACTATCACCTAAGCTTGCATTCAAAAGGCACTTAAAACACTTCAAAGCATCCATTTGGCATTCATTCAAGGGACAAGGGACTGTATTTTCTACATACACTGTATAGGAAGGGGAAGTTCATTCTATTCCATCCACACATGTTATACATTATTACATTCTAGATCTAGCCTGCTATCAAGTGTAACGGCACTAGGGCATCATAGATCTCAATCCTTACATACACTCATAAGAACTACATGGAGTCTGAGATGTAGTGCAGTTCTTGGTTGTAAGTTCACTCTATCAGTGACCGTCGAGGTCAGTCTAACTCCCCATATTGTATCTTTATTTTTGTATTTGATGTGGTTTTGTGGGTTTTGCAAGTGAACTTCTATTTTGCAGTTACAGTTCCTTCTTCGTGATCAAGGAGTGACATACAGTGATCAAAAAGAACATTTGTGAAACCGGTGTGACACAAAAATCAAGTTCTAACCATTTCCGTAGTCACTAAAACCTAGTAGCAATCTCTAGTTCCCAGTGTGCCCTTACCCCAATCTAAGCACCCCTATCCATCTTGATCCATGAGTTACATAATTTATTTGGAGCATTTACGACATTTTTCATCTCATTTTCAATAGTTTTCCCATCTGTACACAATCCTAGATCAAATGCAAATCAATTAAGTCATCCTTTCTATATCTCTTGCTTAGGGTTTTGTACTTTCCTTACTTATTGCTTATGTCATATTGCATCCGATCATCCGTACATTGTTGTTTATATAAGTTACTCTGTAATTATGGTTTTATAAAAAAATTATTTTTTTAAATTGAAGAGAAAGTAAGTGATCCTTTTCTTTGTTTTGGAAAGTCACGTATGGACCATGTGTCATTTATGAGATCTACTTGAAAGAAAGCAAAGAAATTTTTTATTGAACAAAGAAAGACCGGGAGCAACTTATTTGTCTTAAATTTGGATTTGTGAGGCCTCAATAATAGGAAACATGAATGAATGATGTAAATGATGAAGAAAATATTATGTGTGGTCTAGTTTATTTTTTCCATGTCGCCCATTTAGTAGTGGATTCCTTAGGATTGGTTGTAGTTGAGAAGATCTATAATGAATATGATGTAGCCATAAGTTTCATAAGAATCCCTCACCTGACTCACCCAACTCCTTTACCTACAAATTAACTCGAAGGAAAAATATGATCCAAGATATCAAATATTTTATGGGTATAACAACTACCCCACCGACATGGTTGACAAATGGAGGATATTCTAATTACTCTAATTATAGCTCAAATTTAATAATATATGGTAGTGTTATAATGTATGATAATGACAATGACTCTATGAAAGGATTTTTTTTAGAAATATGTCTTATGATAGCCCACCATATTCAATCTTATATATATATATATATACATATATATATATATATACATATATATATATATATATATATATATATATATATATATACCACCATATTCATATACATATATATATATATATATATATATACATATATATACATGTATATCTATATATATGTATATATATATATATATATATATACATATATATATATATGTATATATATGTATACATATATATATATATATATATCTATATATATGTATATATATATACATATATATACATGTATATATATATATATATATATATATATATATATATATATGTATATATATATATATATATATATATATATATATGTATATATATATATATATATATATATATACATATATATATATATATACAGATATATATATATATATATATATATATATATACATGTGTATATATATATATATATATATATATATATATATGTGTATATATATATAGATATACATGTATATATATACATGTATATCTATATATATGTATACATGTATATCTATATATATGTATATATATACTAAGTGTGTGTTGTGTGTGAGAGAACTAAGTTTTATGTACTTTCCTACACCAAAAAGGCCATATATTGTTTTTCCAAAAACTAGTAAGAGCCTTGTTTCAATGGCTTAGTTAATTTTTGGGATTATGTAATTGCATTATTATGTTTCTTAATAAAAATCGTTGATCTAATGAAAAAACTACAACCACAATGAAAATAGAAAACACCTTCAAAGCAGGAAATATGGTATATTAAGAATAAATTTTGACACATTGTAATGGTCACAACAAATTCAATGAATTCAAATATAGGTCACATTTGTCGATTTTGAGGGACATTTACATTTACAACTATTTGGATTATGTGATAACATGATTTTGTGTTTTAATAATATAAACACTAAACTAATACAATGAAAAATATGTAAACACGATGAAAATAGAAAATACTTGAGAACAGAAAAAAACATGTGAATTAAGAATAATTTTTGGCACCTATTCTAAGTGTCAGAAGCAAATTTTAAAAATTTAAAATTATAAATAAATTAAAGTTCACATATGTTGGGAATGAAAGGTACATAAAACCTAGATACGCAACAAATTAAAAAAATTGGCATGGTTGTTGTAGAAGATAAATGTCATAACAATATTTATAAAATTAAATATTTAGTGTTACTTAAAGGTCTAGAAGGGAAAATACATATTGCTAACCCATTTTTATTGCCAAAAATTTGATAGCCCCTTTTCTTAGAAATTTTTTTTTCTCATACAAGAAACCTCTTTTACTCTTGATTGGCGGGGGCTACTAGGTGTTAATTAAATTATTAATTTTTTTCCATAAGTGGTTTCGTGACATTCTTAAAATAAATTCAGCTATCATGAGTACTTTTGATATAAATTTGGTTAATCTGTCTTGTTGCCTAATGTATGTGAAATGGAGATTAATTTTCAATTTGTGATTTCTTTCCTTGGCTTTCATGCCCACATCGTTGTTCATTTGATTTTTCCTTCGAAATGATAATGGTCATATTGATAAATACTTGAAATTATAATGTTTTGGTTGATAAGAAAAGTTTCAAGATGTATTATGGTTTAGTTGAGAAGTACATATTTTTTGAAATAGTTACATTATTTAATCTCACCATGGCATTTAAATTTGTTTGGAGATCAAAGTTTCATAATGAAATATAGTGTAGTGGCATTAGAATATTTTTTTGAATATTTTAATCAAAGCATTGATTCGCGGTGGTGTATTTGCTTAGAGGGAATTTTGTTTAGTTTTCGAGGAGGTCGATGTGGAAAAATGTAGTTGGTTTCATAACTGTGTCATTAATGCCATTCAATGCATAGCGATAAATGTGGTTTTTGGGAGAAATGAGTAGTTTTGGTAGTCATTTTGTGTTTTGGTTTTTATGTCTATCATTTGGAGTTTAAGATGGTTGAGGCAAGGTTCAATGAAGTTTTGGGAAGGAAACGATCGATAATTAGGTATGTGGATTGTATGACAGTTTATTTTGCATGGAAATATTTGGGTATTCGAAAATATTGTTATTTTGTTATTTATACCCATAGTTTTAAACACTCAAATTATGTAAATATCAAAAGACAAATTGGGTTTGTTCTATTCGAGTATCTTCTACAAGATAATGGATAATGAAGTTTTTTGAATGGTTTTGAAATCTTGAAGGCTCATTTAAATCCTTTCTTTGTTTGGTGCGAACCCACATTGATGATAGTGAATAAGTCTTGGGTTCTTCCCAAAATATATGCATATTGAACAAGAAATTGCCTCTAAGGTTGTGGTTGATATTTTTGTGTACATAATGCTTGATTTCAAATCATTTTCATATTGGTGCAGTTGTCATTTTCAATTTGGGTGCCTAAATACTGTCTCATTTGGATGAAAACGGATTCACTGTGGTTCTAAGTGTAATGGGTTTTGAAAGCCGAATGTGAATGTTGATAAGAAAATGGCGTGATTTTGGGTTCTTAAAATTTCTTGTTGGATGAATATGCATTATTTTGTTTTGGGTATATGATACATTTTGGTTTGAAAAGGAATTAGTTTTTGTGGCATTGACACTCACTACTCCTTTAAATGCATAATGATCAATTGGCTCTACCAATACTTTGTCTCATTCAATGATAATGATTGCAGATATATGGTTGAATATGGGTTTCAAACATGTTTTATGACTCTAGTTTCCAATAATGGTCATGCATTTAACCTTGATTAAAAAAATATTTTTCTTTCAAAGTTGTCGTGAATGTGAAAAAGTTCAAGGTAGAGCAGGAGGAAGGTGTTATTACTAGCAATGTTCAATTATTTGATCCTTGGAGTGTGTGGAAAAGGTTACTAAGAGTGGGAATCCATTGTTTGATTTAACTCGGAGATGAGGATTCATGATTTGAGTAAATTTTTTGATATTCGACTAAGTGGCATAATTTTTAATTTAATCACGTTGGGATGATTGATTGGTGAACATACTTTGTTACTTTGTTTTGATGCGGGTAAAGCATAATTTCAAACCGTAGTCATTATATGGGATTTGATAGTTTATTTGGTTTGATGATTTGGTGAACTTTAAAATGGTAATTACATCATATAGATAAAAAGCAGTTTGGCTGATTTTGTGGAAGTTTTGGATAACATGATTAATGGCTTGTTTGATGATTGGATGCTTTCTTAATCCATTTTTCTCATATTATATGATAGTTGGATTAAATATGAATGCTTAATGGTTTGTGATTAGTTAATAGTGCATTAGATGTCTAGTGGGCCCCTCCTTTTTATGACATCCTGAACTCATTTAAATGTCTTATTTCATTATATTATTTTCCAAGTTTGTTATGTGACTTATGTTTTTAAAGTCATTTTAAAAACATAAGTCAATATGATATTATAAAAGATCATTAATTTTAATATGGCATTCGCTTATAACTAAATGGGATCTCAAGAAAGCTATATAGGACTTGAAGAAGATGATCAAATGGATGATAAATCAAGTATAGTAGTTTATGCAATTATTTCCATTCTGAATATGTTTAGTACAATTAACTTCTTAAGTAAGTGATCTTTCAGTGTTCGATGACATTGTTTTGAGATTTTTGGGAATGATTTTCAAATGCACATGTATATCCAGTTCAAACTTTATTATTATGATTATTTGATTTAAATTTCATTCTTATCTAATCAATTGCAAAAAAATGTATATCCGTAACAGGCTTGAAAATTTCTTCATTTCAAATCTCATGTATATGTGAATCATGGCTATTTGGCTTTGAAATTATCATAACTTGTAAAGATTTTGATTCAACAATTTTTTACTGATTTTCCATAAATGCAAAAATGGTTTTCTTGTCATCATGCTCATAATTTTCTATCGTAAGTTCATGTGAATATGTATATACTTTTTGTGTAAATTTGGTTTTTTTAGATCATACAACTATTTTGGTAGTCTATTATGGATTGATATTAAGAGCAATCACTTTTCTTTGGTTCATTGTATAATTTATAATATTTAAGACCTTGAATATTTCAATTTATTGATCAAAGGAGTTAAAAGTGTTATTCAAGGCTTTTACCTTTTCAAGAGGTTACCTTCTCTATAGGTTTCACTCTGTCGATAACCTGTAAGTAAACAATAAATTATATGATCATAGTATGGAGTTGTGAGAATATTTTTCATGTAAAATGGGATATAAGGAGAGAAGTGGTCTATTTTAGTCTTGTTTGGTCTCACGTGTTTGTCTTTTCTTGTGTTGTTTGTTTTTTTCCTTTGTTATTTTTGTCTTTCTTGTTTATATATTCTCTCTTTTTCGAATGAAATTAATTGATCTTCCTATAATCTTAGGTTTGTTTGTTTGTTTATAAACAATTTAAGATATAAACTACCCTACATTTGGAATATTTTCTAAATACCTCATACAATTAAATCTGGTTTGATTTTGTATTAACCTTTACAATAGGTAAAAGGGTTGATTTAGTTGTCGGCCAAGTTTCTATCGACAACAAATTTGGCGACTTTCACCTGGGAACTTTTCTTCTAATTCATTATTTCATGAGTAATTTTCTTTTATCTACTCGGTGTGGTTATTTTAATAACCATAGCTGGTCATTAGGGATTTCTGCCATGGCTTACCCTATATTTGTGGAGCATTCGAGGTTTGGTTCTTTTATTAATTATTTATTACATGTTGTTTCTTTGCTTGATTTCAGTCCATGTGATTTTTTCAGAGAATGGAAATTTGTGATTCATCTTGTTTAAAATCAAACACACCCAAAACTTGAATCTTGGCTTAATTCACTTTGGCAGGAAAATGATTCTTGTAAAGATTTCACACAACGTTTCTTTTTGGATAATCTTGATATTCCTATAACATCTAGACCAGGAGAAAACTTTTCTTTAATATTTTGGATTAAGTTAATGCATATACCTTATAAGCATCATGCTTCAAAGAAAAAGGCATTAGCCATTGATTTTCTACAAAGTCATGAACCTCTTTTACATTTTGCTCAATCTACTCATGATTCCTCTTTTTCTCCTAAATTGAATGAACTTATATGTGAATACACTTATGTCATCAAGTTAGTGGAAAATCAAGTTAACTCAAGTCTAACTTATTGGTTCACGCTTACTTGGGAGAAATCTCAATCCTTTGGAAAGAATTTATCTCATTTTCTTGCAAAATATTACGAGATTCTAGGTCCATTCAGACCAAGTGAAAAACTTTCTTTCAATCATTGGGATAGGTTTTTACCAGAAAGTCATAGGGCATTTGCTAATAAAATTGGGATTGTAGATTTTGACAAAGCTCTTCAACTCATTCATATTCAAAGTAAACATCAATATTTTTGTCAGGTTTTTCAACTTAATCATAATATGTTCAAATGTCATAAATTTTCAATTTTGATGGTTGAGTTTGAAGAAAGGTTCCCTGAAAAATCCTCCTTCTTTCTTTTATATGATGAAATAATGAAATCTTCTAATGAAATATTTCATCAATCTAAAATTTTTCCGATTCTCCTCATGGATTAGATTTTGAATCCTCTTGCAAGGATAACTCATTTTCATATGATTTTTCTCTTTCTATAGAAGACTCTTTGGAAGTTTCATTAGAAATCGAGCATCAAAGCTCTGATTCAATCACCAATTCATCTTTGGACTACTTAAGTTTTGATCCTTTGATGAAGATGTCTCTCCTCTTCATGACTATTTTAATTTTGATATGGATTTTCTTGATGATTCTCCTAAGTTGAGTAACTTGGGAGAAGGTTTTGAAAGTGAAAAATCTAGGTTACCTTATGATAATGAAAAAATTTATTTCTCTTCAAAATCTGGTTTTGATGATGAAATTCTTAAAATTGATTATGAGAAATTCATTTTTGATGATTCAAATATGGTTACAATGTTAAAATCTGAATATAATTCATTTCATTCTTTAATGGACTCTGAAATCATGGAGGCAAGGTGTGATAATATGAAACTGGGTGTGAGGATAATAAAATTTTGTGTTGAAAAATCTAATGGTTTTGAGAAATATGAAATAGTTGAGAACATACACAATAATGAAAATTTTAAAGATGTTTCAACCATTTTAAATCTCTTGTTGCGAGGCTTTGCTACTTGTTTTTCAGGTTGCCTCATTGTTTTTAAATCATACATGTTGTTTTGTATTGATGATAATCATGATGTAGAAAATGGTTCTTTCAATGGTCTTATTGAAACAAATACTTTTCTTTACAACATAATGCTTTCATAATTGAGTGAATTTTCTTTCTTCATTTTTCCTTCATTTTATCATCACCTCTTTCTCCAATCACTCTTGACTGGAAAATATTTGACAAAGATAATAAGGTTGTGCATTGTATTTTATGTATATTATTTCTCTTTGTTTTTGCGTTCTATTTTTTTCCTCTTGTTGGTTTGGTTTAGTTGTGCTTCTCTTTCTACCGTTTTTGTTTTGTCATGATTAGTTAAAGTCAAAACACTACTTGCAGATGTTGAGACTAGTGATGAAGGGTTAATCAGCCATTTGGATGATAAGAATTTTGTTTGAGCTTAGATAAGATGAATTATTTAAATCAGGTTCTCTCTAATAAGTTAATAGTTATAATCGGTGTAAAGAAAAATATTCCTAATTCAAAAGTTTTGAAAGCTTTCACCTTGATAAGTGATCTTGCTCAGCTCTCATTTCCCAATATCCGATATCCCTTCTCTACTCACGTTCTCGCCAAAATTTCATTGTAGCATTTTCAAACTTCTTGGCATCCATGTAGATCGATTCAAGAAATAATGTACGTTCATTGTACTCTTAAACCATTTATTTCATCAATTTATTGATGAAACCTTATTCCTCAATATGAGAAACCAACCAAAGATGGTCGCCAATGTTATTGCAAAAATTTTGATAGCCCCCTTTTCTTCGAAAATCATTTTTCTCATTAAAAAAACCTCTTTGTCCTCATGATTGGTAGGGGCCACTAGGTGTTAATTGCATTATTAAGTTTTTTACATAAGTGGTTTCGTGGCATTCTTAAAATAAAGTCGGCTATCATGAGTACTTTTGATATAAATTTGGTTAATATGTCTTGTTGCCTAATGTATGCAAAATGGAGATTAATTTTTGGTTTGTGATTTCTTTCCTTGGCTTTCATGCCTGCATTGTTATTCATTTGATTTTTCCCTTATGGAAATGATAATGGTCATATCGATAAATACTGGAAGTATAATGTTTTGGTTAATAAGCGAAGTGTTGGGATGCATTATGGTTTAATTGAGAAGTGCATATTTTTTGAAATAGTTACATTATTTGATCTCACCATGGAATTTCGATTTGTTTAGAGATAAAAGTTTCATAATGAACTATAGTGTGGTGGCATTTGAATGTTTTTTTAATATTTTAATCAAAGCATTGATTCACGGAGGTGTATTGGCTTAGAGGGAATTTTGTTTGGTTTTCGAGGAGGTCAATGTGGGAAAATGTAGTTGGTTTCATAACTTGTGTCATTAATGCCATTCAATGCATAGCGAGAAATGTGTTTTTGGGAGGAATGAGTAGTTTTTCTAGTCATTTTGTGTTTTGGTTTGCATGTCCATCGTTTGGAGTTTGAGCTGGTTGAGGAAAGGTTCAATGAATTTTTGGGAAGGAAACGTGTCCATAATCGTGTATGTGGACTGTATGACAGTTTATTTTGCATGGAAATATTTTGGTATTTGAAAATTTTGTTATTTGGTTATTTATACCGGTAGTTTTAAACACTCGATTATGTAAATCTCAAAATACAAAATGGGTTTGTTCTATTCGAGTATCTTCTACAAGATAATGGATAATGAAGTTTCATCTGAATGGTTTTGAAATCTTGAAGGCTCATTTAAATTCTTTCTTTTTTTGGTGCGAACCACTGCCGATAGTGAATAAGTCTTGGGTTCTTCACGAAATATCTACATATCGAACAAGCAGCTACCTCTAAGGTTGTGGTTGATATTTTGTGTACATAATGCTTGATTTCAAATCATTTGCATATTGGTGCAGTTGTCATTTTTAATTATAGGTGCCTAAATATTGTCTCTTTTGGATAAAAATGGATTCACTATGGTTCTAAGGGCAATGGGTTTCGAAATCTGAATGTGAATATTGATAAGAAAATGGCGTGATTTTGGGTTATTAAAATTTTTATTGTTGAATGAATATTCATTATTTTGTTCTAGGTATATGATAAATTTCGGTTTTAAAAGGAAACATTTTTGTGGAATGACACTCACTACTCCTTTAAATGCATAATGATCAATTGGCTCTCGCCAATATTGGTCGTGGATTTAACCTTGATTAATTTTATTTCTTTCTTTCTTCTTCCGGTGTCAACCACGGTGAAAAAGTTCAAGGTAGAGCATGAGATAGTTGTCATTACTTGCACTATCCAATTATTCGAGCCCTTGGAGTATGTAGAAAAGGTTACTAAGAGTGGGAAACCATTTCTTGATTTGACTGGAGATGAGGGTTCATGATTTGAGTAATTTTCTGATATTCTGACTAAGTGGCATAATTTTGAATTTAATCACATTGGGATGATTGATCGGTGAACATAATTTGTTACTTTATTTTGATGTGGGCATCATACTTTCAAACCGTAGTCACTATTTGGGATTTGATAGTTTATTTGGTTTGATGATTTGATGAACTTTAAAATGGTGATTACATTAGGTGGATAAAATGGTTTGGCTGATTTTGTGGCAGTTTTGGATGGCATGATTAATGGCTTATTTGATGATTGAATTCTTTATCAAGCCATTTTTCTCATATTATATGATAGTTGGATTAAATGATGAATGTTTAATGGTTTGTGATTAGTTAATATTGCATTATATATCTATTGGGCCCCCTCCTTTTATGACATCTTGAACTCATTTAAATGTCTTATTTCATTATATTATTTTCCAAGTCCTTTATGTGACTTATGTTTTTAAATTCATTTTTAAAAACATAATTCAATATGATATTATAAAAGATCATTAATTTTAATATGGCACTTGGTTATAATTGAATGGGATCTCAAGTAAGCTATATAGGACTTGAAGAAGATGATCGAGTGCATGAGAAATCAGGTATGGAAGTTTATGTAATTATTTCCATTTTGAATATGTTCAGTGTAATTAATTTCTGAAGCAAGTGATCTTTCAGGTGTTTGATGACATTGTTTTGAGGTTTTGGGAATGATTTTCGAATGCACAAGTATATCCAGTTTAAACTTTATTATTGTGATTATCTGATTTAAATTGAATTTTTATCTAATTGATTGCAAAACTTTTGTATATCGAGGAAAGACTTGAAAAATTATTCATTTCAAATCTCAGGTATATGTGAATCACGGCTATTTGGCTTTGATTTGATCATAACTTGTAAATATGTTGATCCAAGTAATTTTGTACTAATTTTCCATAAATGCAAAACTAGTTTTCTTGTCATCATGCTCATAATTTTCTATCCATAAGTTCATGTGAATATGTATATACTTTTTTTGTAAAGTCTGTTATTTTTTAGATCATACAACCATTTTGGAAGTCTATTATGGATTAATATTAAGAGAAATCACTTTTCTTGGGTTCATTGTATAATTTATAATATTTAAGACCTTGAATATTTCAATTTATTAATTAAAGGAGTTAAAAGTGTTATTCAAGGCTTTTACCTTTTCAAGAGGTTACCTTCTCTATAGGTTTCACTCTATCGGATAAAGGTAATTAAACAATAAATTATATGATCATAGTATGGAGTTGTGAGAATATTTGTCATGCAAAATGGGATATAAGGAGAGAAGTGGTCTATTTTAGTCTTGTTTGGTCTCGCATGTTTGTCTTTTGTTTTGTTTTTGTTTTGTTCCTTTTCTATTTTTGTCTTTCTTGTTTGTATATTCTCTCTTTTTATGAATGAATTAAATTATCTTCCCATAATCTTAGTTTTGTTTGTTTATAAATAATTTAATATATAAAATACCCTACACTTAGAATATTTTCTAAGTCCCTCATATGATTAAAGTTGGTTCAATTTCATCTTAACCTTTACGATAGGTAAAAGGGTTGATTTAGTTGTCGGTCAATTTTTGTCAACAACACCATTTAATAGCTATTGAAAAATGAAAAAAAAACATATATGATATTTTTCTCTAAAATTCTAAAACCACCATCCTCCATTCTTCACTCCAAAACCAAAGTTTCCAAAACCACCACAACAAAATATGCAGAAAAAATAGTGGTGTCAAAGGTGTTAGTGATGGATCTAACTTCCACACCACCGATGCCCACCACTAAAACACCCCCTCCCAAATCAATGTATGTCACCCACTACTACCCACATGCCACATATGACTACATCGGCACCACCATTCATGACACCCAAGCACTACACTTCGACTCTTCCAACCATGACTAAGCCTCCCATAGGGTTGCCCTCCACCGTACTTATGCCACCTATGGCCAAATGGCTAGTGACAGCTCCCACCCATCCGTCAACCAAAAATCTACATACAACATTTGATTTTTCATCTTCTTCCCCCGCCTATTCCATCTATCCCACCATTGGTGGTCTCGTCATCTCTTTTACCCAATTGTGGTCCACCCATCTCCGCACCACTAATAGTCACTCCAATTTTTCCACAACTCATGGCCTCACCACTTGTGCTACCAAAGTGGAGGTTCTGGGTCCAACTCCTTCAAAATATAAAATTTCAAACCTCAAACAACCTACATGAAAATGATATCAAACACCCGAGATCCTTCTTGATGACCCACACCGAGAATTGATAACCAACACAAGTGTTAGTAGAAGATGTAGAATTTAATGGAAGATGATAGGGGCATGATAAAGTATGTAATATTTCAACTAATTGCATCATAAATTATCCTTTTCCACCGCATGTAAATGGGGAAACTTGCATATGTTTTAATCCCAAACTCTGTGTATGTGTCATTGATTTGGTGCACATTTATGATTATGGTTTCTCTTTAGCAATTTAGGGAGTGATTAGGTTTTCCCTCATCAATGGTTTTGATGATGGCATCTATCAATGTGCATTGGCACAAAATCTAAATCATCTATTTCCATAGTGTGTGTCAGACATAACTATTGAGACTCCTTTTAAATTCCTATCAACATAAGAAATCCATTAAAAATAGTAATCACTTATTATTTTTATTAAGAAAATAACCAAAAACTTATAATGTATCAAGTTTCTCTCAAATAATAGAGTAAAGAAGGTTTAAAAACAAATTCCATCAAATAACATAAAAATAAAGCGTATGACTTAAAAAAGTTGTATGTTTATTGTAATTATGTATATTTTTATAAAAGAAAAACACAAAGTACCAAAAATGATAAGAAGTAACAAAAAAATGGTTTCAAAGATTTCAAAAAATTATTCAAAATTCTATCAAATAATGGAAAATAAATGAAGGGAATTGGTTTGGATGTAGACATCACCTCATTAATGGATCAATACCTATGGACTATTATAAGGAATAATAATATCAAAAATCGAGGAAATTAGAGAAAACCTAGTTACATCGAGAATAAATTTGTGAATCATTTCTTCCATCTAGGATAACAAATTGATGGCTTTTCTTCATCATACATTGATGATGAAGAATGGAGGCCGTTAAAATTTTCCATGTTGTCTATAATCAAGAAACTAGAACACTCTCTTTAGGTGCATGATCATCCATGCTTAGGGTTCGAATCCTACAAATAAAAATCTTTCATGTAGACAAAGAAAACGAGTTTACATATATTTCTACTTCATAAATCAATTGACAAAAAGGAAAAAGTAATTACTAGTTTAAAACATAATGATATAGAGTTTTGAATTAAAGGCTTGAAAATTGTTGGATAAATAATAAAGTGTTAGTTGAATAATTGTTTTATATCCGATTAAATGAAATATATTTTAACAAATATTATTTTCTTAGGCATTTTTAGCTAAAAGAGTTTCACATTACACAAAGTTGTACATGGATTATTTTTCACGTTTTCAACTTAAACCTACCATACAGATCTATATAATTTTTTATATGTTATTTTATATACTTTAATTTATATTATTTTATTTTCATTCCACAACAACAATTTTATTTTAACTCCAACATCCTTTCAACTTCCCTCTAATATTTTTTTGACGTAAAACTTTATCTCAAGATTTAGAAAAGGTAATATAATTACTTACATTCATTTGATATTGATGAACAAATAATATTTTAGTAGAAAATTATGTTACTTTATGTTATTGATTTCCTCCTAATGATAATGCATAAAAAGTGATTCCAAAATCAAAAAAAAATTTACACAATTTTATGCCCGTTGCTCTCTAGGTCGAATTTTTAAAAAGTCAAATTTTGTGGAATTTGAATTGTTTATTTTAAATCATTTTTTTATGAATAAGATCTTATATTATATTAACAAGTAAAATGATACAAGATAATACACAAAAATTCGGGTGGTATGGAAGCACCCCGCAAAGACACAAGTTCAAACTAGGAAAAAACAAAGCCTAGGAATATAAATGTTTACAAAACATCAAAAATAGAGAAGCAAGGAAGTTAAGCCGTCGCTGAAAATTTTTGTCCTACAGGATGGATCTTGATCGGACCATCTAGAACCATACATGTCCTTAACATTAGTTGGCATGTCCCAATCAAAGCCAGGTTGGATTCCTTCTTCAATACCATTAGTTGTGGCTAGAGTGGGCGAGATAGCAAGAGACATCTTGGGAAATTTTTGGGTGGATGGGAGGATCTAACCATCAAGAGTGTGTGGCTCCAGGTAGCCACTGAGCCCCAGACCAAGTTGGTTGGGTAGCAGGGGTGGTATCCCAACCCAGGTGGTGGGATGAAGGTATAAGGGAAAAGTTCCTCCATGGAGACCGACCGCACGGGATTGGGCAGCCCGAATGAACAAGTGGCGTTGCGAGCGGCTCCGATGACCGCTACCTCTAGGATGACCACTAGAAACACCTTGTGATGAGGATTGGAAGGAGGGGGATGGTGGCTCCTAAGAAAAATTGCAAGGGGCACCACCCCAGTTCTAAAGGAGAGTTTGTAGATGCTCCACCTTAAGCACCACCTTGTTTGTTTGCACTTGAAATTGTAGCAATACATTCGTGATAACTACAAATTTATTATAAATATACAATTGTTGGTCAACTTCAACATTAGAAAATAAACAAGAATTCCTTTCTTTCTAAATATAGAAAAGAATTTTCCCTCTAAAAGCATGCCAAATCTAGGAAAAATTATTAGGCATCCAACGTTTATCTCCTAAAAGAATGTGTTGTCAAGTAAAACATCTCTAGTCAAAAAGGGAGGAAAAAATAATGAATCGAATTCATAGCTTTTTGGGCTTTGCGTAAAGTACCCTAAAAAGATGATATAAGGTTTCCAAGTGGCCATAAAAGGGGCATTTGGGAGCTGAAACACCAAGGTGAACCAAACGGGCACCAATCGAAAGGCCTTGGTGAAGAACACACCATAAAAATGAGAAATTTTGGATTCCACATAGGTGGACCAGACAAGATTAAATATCCTTCTCCAACCTGGATGGAGAGGATTGTAATTGTTGATCGAGAATATGTGTTAGAGATCACACAAGAATTTCACATGGGAGAGAAGGCCAGGATCGGGAAGCGAAGGGACGGGAAGAACCCGCATGTAGAGGGCAAGTTCAACTTTCAAGACTTAGCTTTTTGAGCATGAAGACCTATTTTAAGAAGATAGCATCTAGAGCACATAAACAAGGTAGAGATTGTGCACCATGCATTTTCTATCTTTAGAGGATTGGATCGAAGTGTTTTGCATGGAGACAAGCTAAGAATAGGATTGTCCTTGCTTAACTATAAGAGGTCTATAGATAGGACACTTGTATGTGTGGTTATGCCTGTAAACGACACATGGTTATTAGTAGCATGTGGCCTATTTTTGGAATAGATAAGAAATGAAGGGAAATTCCCACCCTATATATATGTAGTGAATTACCTGAGAGAATGGAGATGAGATGATATATAGGTATATGCAGAGCGTAAGAAGTAAGCATAAAGAGATATGTGCATATGACTGGATTACCGTATCGATCCATATGCACATCAAAGTATAGATTACCATTATTGTGAGGAGCTTCTGTGTTTATTAATAGATGGAAGATATTGGTTGAATCTAAGTGTCATTCCTATGTGTAATTGAGTAGTGCATGTTCTTGATTTAATCATGATTATTGTTTAAGCTTGTTCTTCCCTAGATCTGAATATAGCATGCATTGTAGAATGATGGATTAGCTATGGATCTATATGTTTCTTCCTTCATCATGCTAACATCCTACTATATCAACCCTAAAGAGGGACTTGATACCTTTGCACACTTTGGGTGAGCTCTCAATCTAGGCTGAGTGATGTGGCAAAGTGCGCCTAGGGTGTTATATGGTAAATTCTAGGTCGCTTCATTGGTTATGTTTAGGGACCTCTTTTTAGTTGTTTTTAGGTTGATTCGTGATGAAGACGCATTTAGTTAACTCTAGAAATTATTGAGTGGATACACGATATGGAGGAAGAATATGCATTGTGGTTCAGCATTGGATCCGAGTTTAATGCACACACTTAGGTAGAACATAATCTGATGATACCTTATATGAGAGATTTTTCATTATCTTTCCAAAGAGAATTATACAAGTGGCTGATTTCTTATGCATCTAAGAGGAATTGGAGGTATTGTGCACTTGTCTCGGACATAGGAATAATTTCAATCCCTTTATGATGTTGATATGATCTAGACTCGCTACCGTGGATACGTGGTTTCATGGTGTTATAAACAGTTATATTTTGGAATATTGGGTTTTGATGTACTCTTACCCAGAGGTAGCTGAATTCTAGTTTTTGCAGTATCCAAGAGGAGCATATTTGTAAGGTATTCCATTGGTGATCAAGATCTTGATGGTAACTTTGAACCTGCAGAGTAAACCAATGGCTAACTAAACCTCACCACACGTGAGGGCAGGAACAGTTTGGTGAAAGATGGCAAACCTATCGGCAAAAAGGAAGAGAGAGGTAAGGAGGCTTAAGTATAATGAGGTACATGAGAGGGAGATAGAGAAGTAGTGTTCCATTGTAGAAAGTATGGCGTTGAGGAGAGAGATGGATCATGAAGGATTTTAAGCTCATGTAGAAGACGTGGAGCTAGAGCATCAAGAACTCCCCCATCTTGGAAAGCATGATAGAGATCCCCCTTAGATTCACACATAAGTTTGCTAGCAAAGACTACCTGGGCCACAGGTGCGCATCTTAATCCACCTGGTGACCTATCCCTTGTGCTTGGTTTTCCAAAGATCTAGTACGACAAGTAATCAGCAAGTGGATTTTGGAAACAAGAGAACTAGAGTAAGTCAGAAAACAAGTACATCAATGGCAGGACATACGGCTTCAATGTTTTTGGAGGAATATTTTCAGGCACATCATCTACACAGGAATGTAAGCACGTCAAATGTTGGATTCACCTCGGAAGTGGAACTACCACACATAATATAGGGATTGATTATAGTACCACTATCAGAGCATAGGGGAGTACATCTACAGGTCCTATTCTAGCTACAGTGGAGGATCATAAGGAATAGGTGGTTCTAGTTCTGGTGGATTTGGTGGTTCTAGAGGCAAGGGAAACACAAGAGGTTTTGGATCAAGTGGGTAAGGTCCACACCAACCCCAGAATATTTATATGGATATGTCTCTTCATCTTCCATAGTATAGAGGCATAGAGGATGTTGTTGAGCATGTGCACATGTGTGAAATATTGTGGTACGCGAAAGGGATCACAACTTTTGAGTGCAAGGCAAGTCAATTTGCTACTACATTATAGGGACGTGCACACAGCTGGTATAGGAAGTTTGACCCTAATCAAACTTACATGGATTATGTAACATTGAAGGATGTGTTCTTGAAAGAGTTCTATATCCCATAATTTGAGCAGAAGAGTATAAGTGTGCTCAAGGATATTAAGCAAGGCACTACTAAGAGTGTACATGAGTATGATGCCCATTTTAAAACACTCCTATCTAAGCTTTCTTATGATATTCACGTAAGTCAACATGCACAATGGTTCGTTGGCAATGATTGATTACACCATTCAGAAGAGCACTGTCACATAAGACATACATTGATCCACGTGAAGCACTAGAAGTAGCTTTGTGTGCTGAGGTAGTTGGGAGCATTGACACTGGCATTATTCCATTCTTAGAGGCCTAGATTCCAGTTATGGAAAAATAGTTTAAGAAGTTATTAGCCAATTCAGCTCATGAAACGTGCTCAAGAATTTGGTGTATAGATTGTGAATTGGAAGGTCACACCAAGGATAGTTGTCCTTATAGAACAATACGCCAATCTTGTTGGGTGTGAGATCTGTCATTTGAATCATGATTCTAGTCACCGTCCTTTGTTACAAGCCGCATGATAAGAAAGAATGTAGCTTATTATCTGTAAAAAAATTTGGTCCACGACCCATGATACTGAAGATTGACAGTTGATTGGTCAAATTTAGGATGTTATAAACATTGGGGTATGACAGAAAAGTGTAACAGATAATTCTAAGGGTAAGAATGAGCACCAAGATCGGGATCATAATCAAACACGCTATGACAGGAATGAGGGGTGTTTTGAAGGAGATTGTGGAAGAGGATGTGGATATTGCGGTGGATATGGAGGACGAGGCCATGGTGGAGGAAGAGGTGAGTTCCCTCATGGAACATGTTATACTTTCAGATCTCCTTACCACTATAGGCATGAATGTCCTCAGAATATTGCATGTTCTTTCGTAGAAAGAACCATAGTTATGAAGAGTGCCCAAACTTATATGAGAATCTCGAGTAAGCAACATACGCAAGAAAACAAAGGTGTCGTGGATGGTTAGAATCCAAAGGCGTGGTATAAGATCGGTGGATGCTCGTGGATAGCACGTAACTTGAGGCATTAACATTGAATATTACTACATGAGCTGAAGTGGCGTGCACAAGAGAGGCATTACACCATAAGCCTACGATCACCAAGGAGGAGGTTTTACATGCAAGGTACCTAGATCCTACTCATCGAAGGAATTTTATCAGATACCATGGAAATGCTAAGGAATCATTAGGGTGAGATACATTACTTAAAGGAGCGTAAGAAAGCATCGGAGATAGTCCAAATTGTTATCGATGATCCGAGAGAAGTGTGAAATTTTTTTTGCTAGGATAAAATCATTCCACTATTAGGAAGTTGGTTAAAAAGGAACACTCCATGCGTAAGTATTGAGACTAGATGATAGATCTTGCATGTAAATCTTCCCCCATTAGCATTGACTATGACAAGGAAATTACTCTAAATTCTATTGTGGATGGATGACTGTTGAGCAACATATTGATTGATACATGTGTGGAAGTAAATGTGCTTACATTAGATGCATGGGTACAAATGGGGAGGCCTCCATTGCAGCCATCATCTAATGTGTTGTTTATGGAAAACTGAGATGATGCAGCCTAGAATTTACTGATAACATCCTAGTCGACCGGCACATCACTCAACCTAGACTCGAATGCTCACCGAAATGCACAAAGGTACTGTGTCCCTCTTTATTGTTTCTCTAACAGGATGTTAACATGATGAAGGAAGAAACATATAGATTCATAACTAATCCATCATTCTACAATGCATGTTACACATAGATCTATGAAATAACAAGCTTAAACAAAGAATCATGATTTTACCATTAACATACACTACTCAATTACAAAGAATGACAAAGATTAGATTAAGCTAATATCCTCCATCTATTAGTAAATACATAAGCTCCTTACAAAGTATTGTCAATCTATACCAATGCACGTATGGATCTGATACACACATTCATACATCCAAAATCATACATACATCATACTCTATCACATGCATCTCTCCTATGTACCTAACATATATATATATATATATATATATATATATATATATATAGGGTGGGGACTTTCCCTTCACCGCTTATCTATTCCAGAAATAGACCGCATGCTATTGATAGCCACACACCATTTATAATCATAGCCACACATGCAAGTGTGCTATCTATAGTTCTCTTGCAATTTAATCGAAGTTTCTATTCTATTCTCAGCTTGTCTCCATGCATAAATGCTTAAAACTACTTCTCTAAATATAGACAATGTATGGCGCTTATGTCCCTACCTCGCTAATATGTTCCACACACCATCTTCTAAAAATAGGTCTTCATGCTCAAAATCAGCTAAGTCCAAAATCTAAACTTTCCCTCCACGTGTGGGTCCTTCCTGTCCTTCCATGCCTTTGATCCTAGCCTTCTATCCTCGCAGACTCTTTGTGTGATCTTTTCCAAGTATTCTTTGATCAACATTACCCCACACTAATCTCATTGTCATCCCGACAATGGGTATCTCTAAAAAATTTCAGAAAGAATAAGAATGAAAGAATGTGGATAAATAAAGAGTCTTGCTATGTAGTTATGAGATAGCCTCCCTCTGCTTCATCTGTAGTATCGCTCTAGATACTCCTCTTTATCATGGACTCCAAAACCTTCCATTTAGTGAGTGCTTGCTCTACTTTTCTCGGGATGTCCACGATGAATGGATTCCAACTCATCCCGTGTAATCAATCCTTTATCATTTTGCGTAACCAACACAACACTAGACATTGATGTCATTTTTCCTTCTAAAACTTCCATCTTCTACACGCACAATCAGCCTTCCCAAGCTCTTCTTCTAGCCGTGTCTTGTGCAGCTTCTTGTGTTATTGCAAGGCCTCATGCTTCGTTTAACCACCGACAACCTTTCTATGCAGCCTAATGTCTCATCTTTCATCACCTTCTAGACCTCATTATTCTCTTCTAAGGTCTTGATATTGATGAGCACCTCTGGCTCTGTGCATATATTTAAAGCCTGGTCCACTTTCTTCAATACTTCTTGTAATTCCCGCAATGTACCCTTTAGAAGATGAAATTTTTTCTCGCCATAGATGCTTTCACATTCAAGATCTTGTTTTGATCTTTCTAGTGCTTGCATATGCAGAGTTTCATCTTCAAGAACCAAGTCCACCAACTTTCCCACATAGTGTATCGCTAAAGGAAATGTCTGTGGTACCTTGGCCTCCAAGTGTGGCCTTACTTTAATGAAATTGTCCCCAATCTCCTCTACGATGTTTATGAACACTTTTTTCTTCTTCTACATGAATTCCCTTTCCTATGTTATGCACACTATCTCTACGTCCTTTGTCTTCAACTCCTTGCACAACACTTTGATCGTGGCAGCTTTTTCCACATTTCTTCTAGCCACCTCAACAAAAACTATCACCAGTGCATTGTTGACCTGCTCATGTAACATGACAGTAAGCTTTACTGTCATGTGTATAAAGATGAGGTTCCTTCTTTAGTCATCTTGAAACACATGACTCTTTGAACACATAAAATTTAGGCTCATCCATTTGGGTGTGCATCAACCACAATAGTTGCTTTCGTGTGTGTACAGTCACCATATCCTCATCCATCAACTCCCAGCAGAAAATAAATCCTTCTGTGCTATCGTGCTCTCAGAAGCGGGTGTGGAAAATTTTTCCTACATCCTCTCCCATGGCTGGTGGAACGTTCTCTCCACTTGTTCTTCTAGAACTTTGTTGCTTAGGAACTCTAGCCTCTAAATTTGGGACTTGTGTCTCCATCTCCTAAACATCCTTTGCACTGCTTCCTCTTGTCTTTTCTCGCCTCTTCTTTTTCCTTTGATGCCTCACCCTTTTCTTCTATTTCCTCTAGAAGTGTAGGAGAATGAGGCACACTTTCCTCTTACTCTTCTACCTCCTCATTTAACTTCAGCTTCCTCCTTCTCTGCGTGGTTACCTCCTTTTGTGGGGAGATTCGAGGTGATTTGCACATAGTGGTTGGAGTAGCACCTTGGGTCCTTGTTCTCCTGAATACCCTTTTAAACCTATGCTCCCCTTGGACTACATTCAAGTCTTCATCATCCCCCTCTTGTGGTTGAGGTGGTGTAACAAAGGCAGTCAGCTTCACCCTTATTTGTGAGATGCCTCTTACCTCTATGCTCTAAACCCCGACTATCTTCACTCTCCTCCTCCTCATCCCCCACTTCAACTAGTTCGTGGGCTTAAGTGCTAGGATATTCTCCATTGTATGCTTTCCTTTAGAAGTGTTGGAAGTGAAAACTCACCTTCCACATATTTTTTATTCTCTTTTTTGTCTTCAAATGGAGATACACCAATGCTTCCCCACATCTACTACATCCAAACTTATTGGTTTGATATTCAATACCTCTAAAATAATCCTCTCTGTATAGGCGCCTCTACCAGGATACACATACTTCTTCCTCAACGTATGGTAGTCACAGTCTACCTTATCTACATTAAAGATCGGTCGGTGCATGTCTATAAATATATGAATAGATGCTTGGAAGTACCTAGCGGTGAATGCGTAAGGAAATTTGCACCAAGGGCTCCAGAATCCATCTTTCATTGGGAAGTGCATGATGCAAAAATGCTAATATATAGCAAACTAAACTTGTTTCCCTACCACTGCTGGTAGGTCCTTTGGAATGCGCCACTCTTCCCCAAATTTTGCGTGGAGCCTGTCATACAACTTCTCCACCTTTCTTTCACTTCGTCTATCATGGTCCCCTTGCATAGGTATTTGCTAAATCTTTCAAATGGGGACTTGTTCTCTATGGGGTATTCCCATACTTTCTCCTTTGGTCCATCTGGTACTCTAATCTCCATGAAGACCAGTGATAGTAGAACAGCCCCAGAGCTGATCTTCCCTCCTGTGCATGCTTCTTTGACTATTTGCTCTACAATATAGCCTACAATGTTGTAGATTGTCCCTTCTGGCATCTTACGTGCCACATGTAACCACATAGTGTTTACCTATGACCACCACTCCGATCATCTAACTTGGTAACAAGGTGTGTTGCGCAGCTTGTACAATCCCAAGTCCTGTTTGGTCTATAAAATCATGGCTTTATCTCGCAAGATCAGCTTTTATGTCTTCTCCTATGGCCTTCGGACATCAGAATCGATGAGACGAGCGCAAATGAAATTATAACTCTATGTCATGTAAAGCAGAAGAATTCTTCATGTACCCTACTCATGATCAATCGATATAAGGGCTCATACTTCACAAAATATGGAAGCTCATACAACTGGTAGACCCCAATTCTCTTCAAAATCATTTTATCCGCATCATCATATACTTGGCATATCATTTGTCGTGCATTTGTTTGTTTTAACAATGAGCAAGGAATCGATCTCCTTCTTGTTCTCCAAATTCCTATGATTATATTCACTCACTTTACTCTTTCTAATGGGTGAATCCCACTCTTGGCCAACAATGACTCTTCTTCTACGGGTATTGTTATCCCAAATTCACCCCCTAGAAAATTTGGTCAAGAAAACTCCTGCACATAAGGAAATTATGAAGGAAATGACTCAGACCCATGAGCTCACATTCCAAGATGAAAAACAAGGTTGCAGGGAGACTCTACAATGGAGTGGCGGGGCCTGTGAAGGATCAAATGAACCTATGCAGTAAGAAAGAAAAGAAGCGGTGAAGTTTCGAGGTCTTTGGGTTCAAGACCATTCAGGAAAGAGTCCAAAATCGACTAAGTATGGAGGAGACAATGGAGAGAGCCAAGTGTCAGCACGGCGCATTCTTCAAAGGCAAATTTGAATCGGGCTTTCAAGCAAGCACGGTGCCTCCACATGTCCAGTCTCAAAAAGGGGCATATCTTTTAACTCAGAGCTCGAAATATTGCAAACCGCATAATCGTTGGAAGCGTCTTGATGTTGTCTATGCCATGAAAGGATTAAAAATAATTTTTTCAAGCCCTAGTAGGTAAAAAATGGAGAACCATGAAAGGATTAAAAATAATTTTTTCAAGCCCTAATAATTTCTTCAACTACCATATCTGTTTCGATTCAATCCGCTAGGGAACCAGAAGTGATATATTGTGGGTGAATTTGTAGAAGACATTGATATTCAGTGGTTGAGCTTTCAAAGTGGGGTTCAATGTGTATCTCATGGTGGTTGGAGTAGGATTCGAATTTTCCCTCCTCTCCCTCTTTATTCTTCTATATATTGTAACACTTCTCATTTTGGAAGAGAGACATTCGGGTATAAGGAAACTCTACCAAATTTGTTTCTCGATGCCATTTTGAGTAGCGAACCTTCTCCCATGCCTGGAAAATGTATTTGTGCCTCTATTCTAGAAATGTAATGGTCTGTGCACCTTCTAAAGTAATAAAAATATTTTTTTGTGGTGTTCTTCAACCCTTTGCATTGTTTTGTTGTTTCTTCGTGCCTCTCCCTTCCATATTTGTTTTTCTATGCATGTATTTCACATTTACAGGTGCAGGATGTTGGGCTTCATGGATTTTAATGGCGAATTTGAAGATCTGGTCCATGTTACTTCTGTCTGACCTCCCTCATCTCCATTTTTCTATTTCTTTCTCCCTCAATAGAATATCTTGCTTCCTTTGCTGGTGTATCACTGCTTTAGTGTAGGCTCTATTTTTTCCCTCTTTCTCTCTCCTTGGTTCCTTGGAATGGTTAGATTAGGTTAGATTTAGTTTTCCTGCACTAGAGTAGCTCGTGGTAGGTAGTTTAGGAAGAGGAACCAACCTTCTCTAGAGAGCTTTCCCACTTTTGCAAGGTCCCACACCTTGGGGAAAGTTCAATGTTATGCAATCACACCAAATGAGTCTACCTTAGAAAAGCAGATTTTTAGAACTCATTTAGGGGTGTTGTGATTTTGCACTAACAATTTTGGCACACCTGGTGGGACAGGTTTAAAGCACCTTACCACTTCACTTCATCAGGTTTGATGTGCTCTTGGTGAAGATTTCAGCCTTTGGAGGCACTTTCAAGCACATCTGGTGACTCCATCTGGTCAACAACCCATCCTCTGAGTTGCAGACCTTCTTCCCATCCATTTCCACCCATTATTTCTTCCATCTCCTTCATCTTCTTCAATCCCATGAAGTTGTGCAATCATGACTTCTTTCCCACCATGGAATTCTCATTTGCAGCAACAGAACTATTTCCCTCCATCCCCACAGTTTCAAAATCCTCCTCCAAATCAGTTTTATAAGCCCCATTATCCCAAAAATGCATACAACCCCCTTTTTTCTAACCAAAATGTTTATGAAGAACAAGTTTATGCAGATGATGGTGGAAACTCCTTGGCTGAAGCTGATTTTGAGAGGTAGATGCAAAAGATTGAGATGGACATGATGCAGCTCAGAGTCAAGTGCTCCATAATGGCAGCTAAAGTTGGCTACAAGGCCCCTTGTCCATGGGTCGGCCCTGTACTAGGCTGGTTTAGTGCCCAACACAAGCTACACCTCATCACTGAGATGTTGCCCCAGATTATAGAGTGGGCGGAAGGAATGGAGGCTCAAAATCTAGCGCACCTTCCATCCCTTCTACGTCCATCCTTCCATTTTCTTCCAAGTCCCCTCTACCTAGTTGTACCATAAATGAACAGCCCCCTACCAATGTGCCTTCCCCAGCCAACGTCATCATGTTCAATGACTACAAGATAGTTGAAGAATGGTGTGACTCATACGACTCCGATTGGGAAGAGGAAATCATACGGGTGCTTGTTCTAGATGAAAATCAGTTAGCTCTAGAGGGCATGGTTCTAGAGGAGAACCATACGGTTTCAAAGGCAACAAGTGCAGAGCAAGCCATAGAAGAACCTTCAGTTCTTCCTCCCACTTCATCCCCTTCAAACTCTAATGTCAAAGAAGATTTTGAGCTTTCAAACTTCATGTTTGAAGATGAGGGGAACCATGGTGAGAAAATTGTAGATTCGAAGGACACCATGGAGGAGGTCGAACACATGTAGTAGGACAACAAGGAGGCATATTATCTATCTGACTTGGAGGATTTTCTTGATAGGGAGGATCCTAAAGAGATCACATCATTTTCTCCTCCATCATCTACCTTCCAAGAACATGAGTCTATTGCCATGGAGGAGAACATCCAAGGACAACAACCTGCATCTCACAACGGCCCTTAGGAACCAAGGTTGGAGGATCTTAATCTTCCATGTTCTTCTCAGGAGGAGGAAGGAAACAATGAAGACCCCATCTCTCCCACACCATCCACTCAAGAAGGTCCATAGGAAGACTCCATTCTTGGAGTTGAAATTTAGAGTAACAGGCACATCCAAAGGATCAGACCATGCCCAATTAGGTACTTGGCTTCATTGGAGCCAAAGGAGAAGCTAGAACTAGTCATGCCTACTTCAGGGCATGAGGATGAATACCAAAGCACCAAGGGTCATCATCAATACCTCCAGGAGTCAAATGCAAGTTAGCTTGAGGAGGTATTTTCCATTAATGTTGATACCTTGATGATTTGGGTGGAGGACCAGCTTATTGTCAATTTTTCACTCATACAAGCAGCTATATTTAGTGTCAAATCATTTACATGGCTGCCCCTCTTGAGAAAGGGAAGCTACTTCTCCCTACCTGTAGCAGGATTTGTTTAGCATTCTTTCTCTCTAGTTAGTGTAGGAGTAGGAGTAGACTTTGTTTCCAGCAGAAGAAGTGCTTATGCACACTCTGCATGTCTCATTTGAGGCATGTATGATTTGGTCTTTGTATATAAGTTTTGTTCACATTGCTCCAAAGGTGCATAAAGCCAGGCTCTTCAGTATTCATAGCAGGAAACTCATAGTTACCCATAATAGTTTCCATCTTCAAAGAAAACAAATGCAGAGCAACTAAATTCATTTCAAAACAGTCCATTTTAGGACAGATGAAAGCCCTAGAGTTAAAACAATTTTCTACTCTTAGAAATTCCATTTCCAAGATTTCCTTATGAAAATTGAGAGTGCAAACTCAGGGTCAGACAAAACATAGAAAAGGCATACAATCAGGCTCATAGTGGCTCAAGGATCAGATCTTCAAAATTTCAGATCAGTTTCGTGTTTATCAGGCAGACTCCATGCCCAATGGATGCTCTAAGGCCACTGGTCTCTTCATCTAGCAAGTAGATGTCCCCATGAGTCACCAAATTGTTATCCCAAATTCACCCCCGGTAAATTTGGTCAAGACAACTCCTGCACATAAGGAAATTATGAAGGAAATGACTCAGACTCCATGCAAGCTTACATTCCAGGATGATAAAAAAGGTTACAGGGAGACTCTACAATGGAGTGGCAAGGTCCTGGAAAAGATCAAATGAACTGTGACAAGAAGAAAGAAAAAAAAGCGGTGAAGTTTCGAGGTCTTGAGTTCAAGACCATTCAGAAAGAGTCCAAAATTGACTAATTATGGAGGAGACAGTGGAGAGAGCCAAGTGTCAGCATGATGCATTCTTCAAAGGCAAATTTGAATTGGGATTTTAAGCAAGCGTGGTGCCTCCATGTGTCCAGTCTCAAAAAGGGGAATATCTTTTGACTCAGGGATTGAAATATTGCAAACCCGACACACTGGAAGCATCTCAATGTCCTCTACACCATGAAAGGATTAAGAATCCTTTTTTTAGGCTCTGGCAGGTAAAAAATGGAGAAAAATTTTCCATGCCATTAATGTAGAATCTAATCTCTTCAACTACCAGATCTGGTTCAATTCAATCCGCTAGGGAACCAGAAGTGATATATTGTGGGTGAATTTGTAGAAGACATTGATATTCAATGGTTGAGCTTTCAAAGTGGGATTCAATGCGTATCTCATGGTGGTTGGAGCAAGATTCAACTTTTCCCTCCTCTCCCTCTCTATTCTTCTATATATTGTAACACTTCTCATTTTGGAAGAGAGAGACATTTTGGTCATAGAGAAACTCTGTCAAATTTGTTTCTCATCACCATTTTGAGTAGTGAACCTTCTCCATGCATGGAAAATGTATTTGTGCCTCTATTCCAGAAATGTAATGGTCTGTACACCTTCTAGAGCAATAAAAACATGTTTTGTGGTTTCTTCAACCCTTTGCATCATTTTGTTGTTTCTCTATGCCTCTCCCTTCCAAATTTGTTTTTATGTGCACGTATTTCACATTTACAGGGGTAGGATGTTGGGTTTCATGGAGTTTAATGGTGAATTTGAAGAGCTAGGTTCCATTTACTTCTATCCGACCTCCCTCATCTCCATTTTTCTTTTCTTTCTCCCTTAATAGAATATCTCGCTTCCTTTACTAGTGTATCGTGCTTTTGTGTAGGCTCTGCTTTTTTCCCTCTTTCTCTCTCCTTGGTTCCTTGGAATGGTTAGATTAGGTTAGATTTAGTTTTGTGCACCTGGAGTAACTCATGGCAGTAGTTTAGGAAGAGGAACCAGCCTTCTCTCGGAGAGCTTTCCCACTTTTGCAAGGTCCCAAACCTTGGGGAAAGTTCAATGTTATGCAATCACATTAAATGAGTCGCCATTTTTTAGAAAAGAAAATTTTTAGAACTCATTTGAGGGTGCTGTGATTTCACACTAACATGTACTCGCATCTTTGAAAAATGGATTTTAGGTGCAATTTCTTCCTTCTCAATGACCAACTTCTTCTTTCCTTTGATTGTTGTTGTAGATGCCTTCTTTGGTGCTATTTTCACCCTACAAATGTCCCCTCTTCAACTCGCAACTCGTGAATCAAATCCTAGCTCGATTCAATTATGTCCTAGGTGGAAACTTCATAACCTACCTTTTTTTCTCCCTACTTCACTCAAACCCTTCACCATTGGGGACACAAGCTTCTTATTGCATAGATCTGGTTGTCACTCTTGGTTTCACACCCTTTGCACCTTAACTCAATCACTCGGCTCTTTGCACTTGGCTCTTCTCTCAAATACTCTTAGTTACAACAGTAAAAATGAATCCACATCCCATCCTTATATAATTTTTCAAATTTTGATGCATTTATTGCTCCTTCACCTACCAAATATCCCCTCATTCATTGACCAAATCCATTCATTCCACGCGGTACATCTTCGTGCCTAGCTATAACCTTCTAGCACACCTTCCTACCCTCTGGTCACAAACTTCTCTTTAGCACACACTCCTACACCCAAGTACCTCGTCACCGTACCTTATCCTAGTAGCTATCATGGCCTTTTCTTACCTCACGTTATATTGTTCCTTCATCCATCTCCATCCTTGGTCACCTTTGAGAAGCAATCTTCTTTTGACTTAAAGCACACCCGTAGCAGCTTATTCCTTTCATCTTTCAATTCCCATAGTCTTTTTCTATCTTTTTCTTGGATCACTACAACCACCCCACACTAAAATTATGTGCAATACCCTACGCATAAACATTCTTATACGATAAGTAGCTTCATGCGCAAGCATGCTTATTACACCAAAAACAACAACTAAATTGACAAAGCATAGCAACAATGAAGGAACTACATTAAGGAAATACATAATTGAAAACCTAATATAAATGGCAATACTACCTTATTACAAACACCAAGAATACTTATTTTTGTAGGGCTTCAAACCTACCCCGTTAAAGTAATCGGTAGTTGTGTTCCATCAAGTGCTTCTAACTAACAAGCACCGATTCAAGTATAGAAGTGAAAACATATGGCCCCAACCAATGTACTTTGAGCTTTCCTAGATTGCGCAAGAACTTTGAGTCATAAAGAAGTACCATTTGTCCAATCTCAAACTTCTTATCCCTTATGTTTATGTCATGCCATGCCTTTTGCCTGGCCTTTTCCTACTTCTAACTCCATCGTGCTATGGCTCAGCACTCATCCAATTGAATCATCTTTTCAATACACTCTTCTAAAGCTTGTTCATCAGCTAGACCTCCAAAGACGCGCAATGCTCAAAGAAGGTAACATAAATTCGATAGGAAGAACAACTTCCACAAAGAAACACCAACCGAAATGGTGTGGATTCATTCAATCTCTTGTAAGTTGTTCTATATGCCCAAAGAACAGCTGATACTTTGTCATCCCAATCCTTTCTTCCAACATCACATATTTTTTTCAAATTTTGGCCCAAAATTTTGTTGAAAGCCTCAGCAGTTCCATTTTCCTGAGGATGGTAAGGTGTAGTTTTATGGTGTGCAACCATAAACTCATCTAATAGGATCCTGATTGTCTCATTAAGAAAGTGTGTACCTATATCACTTGTCGGGGTTAGGGGACATCCATATCTTGTAAGAACATTCTCCCATAGAAACCTAGCTATTGTAGTTGTCATACAGTCTTTGGTAGGTGTTGCTTTTGCCCACCATGTGAGATAATCTATGCAAGTAATGATATAGCATGATCCAATCCTATACATGGCTGGTGAAATAGGTCCTACAAAGTCAATGGCCCATTTCTCAAATGGTTTGGCACTAGTAATCGGTCTCAAAGGAATCTCATCTATTTTCCCTGGTTTTCCTAGGCATTGACAATGATCACATGCCTTATAATATTCTTTACAATCTTTATACAATGTCTCCCACCATAATCCAGCAATTAAGATCTTCCAGACAGTTGCATCACATGCATAATGGCCTCTTATAATACCACCATGAGATTCTTCCATGATATCCTTGCGCTCATGCTCTAACACACAACGACGTAATACTTCATCTCTACCTAGCTTGTAAAGGTCACCATTAATTAACATAAATGGTGTTGCATGTATAGCAAGCTTCTTCTTTTCTAATGCTTTCATTCCTTTTGGTGCCATACATGTTTGTAAAAATACAACAATGTATTCTAATTCTGTGGGCACACATTGTAACCTATATAATTGTGCATCCGGCATTGTTTCTTCAAATGTATGTGCATCCTCTCCTGAATTGATTCTAGATAAATGGTCTGGTCCAAAATTGATTTTCCCTGGCTTCACCACAACTATGAAGTCAAACTCTTGAAATAAGAGGACCCATCTACATATGTGCCCCTATAAGATAGGCTTGTTTACCAAGTACTTCAATGCCATGTGATCTGTATAAAACACAAATGGTGGTGCTAACAAGTACTGTTGAAACTTGTACAATGCATAGATCATTAACAAAACTTCACGCTCTATAGTTGTATAATTTTGTACAGTAGAATTCAGCTTCCTACTAGCAAAATAGATTAGATGATCTATAATACCTTCACCAAGTTGAGTTAACACAACACTAATGGCCATACCAGAAGCATCCACATGCACATGAAATGGTTTATCCCATGAGGGAAAGCATAGAATGGGCGCGGTAGTAAGTTTCTCTTTTAATACCTCAAACACACATTTCTGTGGTTCTCCCCAATAAAATGTACCTTTAACCATTTAGTAATTATTCTAAGGGTGTAGCAATTCTGGCATAACCTTTTATGAATTTTCTATAATATCCTGTATGACCTAAAAATCCGTGCACCTCACTTTGACTGGTAGGAACTTCCAAGCCTAAAATGACTCCAACCTTGGCTGGATCAACTATCAAACCTTCCTTGCAGAGTATATGTCTTAACAGTATCCAAAATGGCGTAGCAAATATACACTTCTTGATGTTCAAAGAGACACTCAATTGTCTGCATCATTCAAATATAAAGTGCAGATTTTCACAATGATCTTTCACAAGCCCATATACTATCCAATCATCTAGGTAGACCTGTAAGAAGTTGTGAATACAATCTTTGAATGCCTAAACAACTATCCGTGAGAATACAACATGTGCATTTTTCATTCCAAAAGGTATCACGGTATAGGAAAAACTTCCCCATTCAGTTGTAAATGTTGTATTTTCTTGATCCTCCTCAGCAATCCTAACTTGATGATACCCAAAAACCCATCTGTGAAGGAATATATTTCACACCCTACAACTCCTAGTATTTCCTCACTAAATGGCATAGGGAATGGATCTGTTACACATGTAGCATTCAACTAACCGTAGTCCCTGCACATATTCTAATTTGTCCATCCTTCTTGATACTAATCACCATTGGACTAACCCATTCTGATTCATCAAGGGGCTTGATAATTCCATATTTCAACATGTTATCAATCTCTTCCTTGACCTTTTCACACAAATTGTGGTTCATTCTGTAAGGCCTCTTCCTAACTAGGTGTGCACTATCCTTAACCTTTATCTTTATTTCCCAAGCAATTCATTCACACCCTTTATTTCATGATATCCTTGAGGGAATAAATCCTGATAATCCCTAAGTAACTCAATGATTTTTGCTACCTCCAAGTCTGACCAAGTAATCTCCAATTATGGCCTCCTTAGGCTCAGCCTCCGAACCTATATTCACCTTCTTTATCTTCATGGGTTCATGGTAGGCACGTGTATCCTTGTCTGCACTATCCAAGACCTCACACACCCCTTGTGAATGTTTAATATCCAAGTTCTCAACTTCCTCATCATCCATGATGTAGACCATATTTCCTTTCTCTTTCTCAAGGCAAGCACGTTCAAGTAGTTTGGATTCTATTTCTTCTTCCTTTTCAAAACATGCTCCAAAATTTGTCTCACCAAATAATTCCTAAATATGCTCTTCTACTTTTGCACTATCTCCCATAGTTAAACACTTGACAAATTTTAATGCCTCTTCTACAGGAGGTTTAGTCGAGAAGTAGTCAAATGTATGGATCATGCCTATCATAAAATCTTGTTAGTTCCCAATTTCTCTATGTAGTTTTTCATATACATACTAAGCATGTGCGCATCCTTGGAGTGTGGAATACAATCTATGCACCTAGAGTGAGGGTGGTAATGCTTCCTAACTTGTTGTTCAAAGTCTCTCACACTACTGAATGTGATGTTGAACAGGTTGATCACCATGATAAGTGCATATCTAAGTAGGTGCATTGTTCCTTATAAACCCTGTAGACAAAGCTATGTCAATCTCTTACTAGTATATAATATTATCTCTGTGGACTACCCACCAACGCACGTTGTTGTCTCGCACAGTGTATATACTAACATATCCCTTCTCTTAACTTGATATGTCCATTGTGTTTACATGGCCATCAAAAATGTAGGGAGATCTTTTGCCCCTATTTACCAAGGTATTGTGTTACCTATTCATTAAATTTAATGAAGTCCATTCTTGCACACAACCACACTTTTCACCTCGTGCCCTACTAATTCATATGTACCATGAGCCCAATTGTCACAAGCAATACTCGTAGTATCACTAATAGAATGAGAATCCTCCCATTGTAGGATGCCTTCTTTAGATGGCTCATTAACCTCTTGGTCCTGAATAGCATGTACAAAGACTCTATTTAAGTCCTCCTTGTTGGTATCTAGATTTAATCTCCTTCACAACTTGAACAACATCATGCATTTGCACAAGACACTCAAGGTTAGATAGATGATTTGTATGTCGTTTGTAGTCGGGAGCACATCTATCTGACTTGTTAGCACTCAATATTTGAGGGAGTGGATAGCACCTTCAAAAGGATCTTGATCTAATCCTCACTTTTTAGGTTGTGCCTATCAACCAAGGTAAGAGAACCTATATTGCAGTCCTAGTATGGTAAAGGAGATGGAGATATCCTTGTATTTTGCACATTATATGGAGATGGCCTTGGTAAAACATGATCAATTATCCATTACTCAAACTCAAAGGATTTGTCACTACTAAATGATGGAAATGCTTTTAAGACAAGGCTAAGGTTGCTAGAGACATGATAAAATCCTGATATGCTTTGTGCATTTTTGTGAATGGATTTGTATTCTTTTGTTGACACATAATGTAATGCAGGGGTAGTATGGGTATGATGAGTTAGTTTGAATGAAATTTTTTTGGGAGATGTTTAGACAAGACTAGCTAGGAGTTACCAATTTCCTTGAGAACCTTTGCAAGAAATCTACAACACCTAAATAACAGAGATGTTTCAATGGGTTTAAAATACTCCTTCAACCAGGATATGTCAACAAATGGAGGTCCACACAATCTTTGACAACATAGTATAAAATCTTGAAGAAAATATACTAACAAAATATCTAGAAATCCCTATTTGATCATGACCTAAGGTACCCCCAAAGGTTTATAAACAATCTCTCAAGTATTCAAGGACGGTAAAATGATTTTAAATCTATTTATCTTTTACCAGATGAAGGCTCTTCTTGATATGAGATTGCGAGATGCCATCAAACCATTAACTAGAAATGAAACCGTGTATGAACAAAGAGATCCTAAACATAAGGTCAACATGAGCATAGAACACAAATTGAAATCATTCTGAAACATAAGCATATGCAAATTTTGCCAAGAGATAACACCAAATAATCCAAAATTTGATCAAATACATCAGTAGGGGAATGTTATAAGAACAATCTCAGAGCCTGTTGATGGCTTACAACTAAAACCAACTCAACATGATGAAATATGATACAAAATGGAATTGAAAATGGCTCTCAGGTAGTTTTCTCAAAGAAAATGGGTTTCTTCCTATTTTTGCTTGAAAAAATTTCTACGTCTTTTTTCTCCTCTCTCCAAAATTCTCTAAAAATTACATGATATACCTCATGCCATCATGGATTCTTCCTTCCCAAGAAAATAATATGCTTGAGGGATCAAATTTGTTACAAAAACCCTTATCCTTTCATGAAAATGACATAAAACTGAAAATAGCTCGCATATTGCCAGGGATGCACAAAAAGTTTAAAATATTACACAAATTCAGATCCTTATCCATCCCAGAGTCATGTTGTTTTCATTCGGGCATGCCAAGACGCTTTAGCAATCCTATTTCACCTTTTACCTTCTCAATTTTTACCTCGCAACTTTTGATATTTTTTTCATGTTTTCTACATCGGGCCCAAGAAAAAATGTATAAAAATACCACATGAGACATCACCGAATTAGGTCATAAAAATTCCACCAATGCTCTCGTAAGGTGAGGAACCCGAAATCATATGAGGTTTGATGCAATTTGATGGAGAAATGATGAATCCAAGCTTCTTGGAGCTCCCATGGCGGTCAAAAGGGTAAACGCACAATTGTCGTTGATTTCGGATCAACTTTAAATGCTAGCCCTCCATGTGGAGGATGAGATTCTTGAATATTCCCTTTTGCCCTTTGGATAAGGAGGGACACACATCCAAAAACCATTGGATCAAACTCCCATGCTTTTAGAAATGCATTTGCGACCTTTTTCAATTTTGGAAAATTTTGCAACAATTCTCCACTTCTCCCCTAAACCCGCCACGTGTCCATATGTGGGCCCTACCAAAAACCGCGGGCTCATTTTATAAATTTTAACACTTTTTTGAAAAAGGGAAATTTCACTTAAAATTTTCCGTGGGCCCGAACACCCATTCTCTTCCTTGTCACGTGGCGTTCTCCCATTCGCCATGGGTTCGAGCCTCCCACTTTGCCATCAGACTTCCCTGCCAAATTTGAAAAGTTTTAAAATTCTCCTCAGGCCCGTGCTCTCCCTTTGACTACCTAGGAAGTGCCATGTGTCCTCCATAGATTGGCTATAGAGGCACGCCTTCAATTTTTACTTTGCATCATTTTTCCAAAATTTGCAAAATGTTCAAACTTAACTTCACGGTCCAAACCTCTGCCCCTCTATAAAATTTTCCTTCATTCAGCAAGGCAAACAAAAATTTTACTTTTGAGATTTTTGTCTCCAAAGGCAAAAAAAATCTCGAACTCTCCCAAGGCCCTACATCTCTATTTTTGCCCTTGGGACATGTGTTGGCTCCCCATTGGTTGCGGGGCCATCTTTCATTTTTTACCTTGTAAACATAAAGGCAAAATTTCGTAAAACTTTCCTTCGGCCCCCTTTTCCACCTTTTGAATTTTTAGGACATGTGTCCTCTTCTTATCGGGTCGAGGACCCTCAGTCGAAAGTGACTCTTGTACCATTTGAAGTTAAAAACTTCAAAACCATCAAAACCCGCTGCTCCATTTTTTTCTTCTTGGACACGTGTCCACCTACCATTGGATGAGGGCCTTTGGGTTAAAACTTTCCCCCGACACCTTGAGCCAAAAACAAAAAAATCTCACCAACTTCTTCCACCACCCTTATGCCTTCCGAGACACGTGTCCACCTACTATTGGATGCGGTATTCGAGTGCAAAAATTTAACTTAGGAAATTTTTGCAAAATGGAAGAAAAGAAAATTTCTAAGGCAAGCCCACCATTCCTCCAACCCAATCATAATGTGCCACGTAGGCACTTTATGTAGCAAGTGAAGCCGGGAAAAAAATTCTCCTTTGCCAAAAATTCAAAAATGATAAGTTAGAAATGTTTCCCGCATATCCATGGCCAATAGGAACCTACCACATCGCCAATGTGTTGTGATGATGAATTTGACAGCAGTAAAACACCCGTATGATCGTCAAAATGCCAAAAATGCAAAGGATGCCCTAGAAATTGATTTTTTTAACAAGGAAGGTATATTTCTTGATTTTAAATCAATTGCAACATGATTTAGGATTGTTTTTGACCTGGGATTGGGTTTTTACTTGCACAAACTTGGGATTCGATCGGACTCAAGTTTTTTCAGGATTTGTCAAAGGAAAGACAACACAACCCATAAAAATGAAGAAATTAGGGCACAAATGGAGCCAAAATTGGAAATATTTTCAAATTAGGGCAAGACAATAATATTACGGGCACTTTAAAAGTATTCAACTAGAGAAATCGAGTTACTGTAACACCCAGTTGAGAGGTAAAACATTTTTGAGCTAAATTCGGGCATGGAACATTAAGGCACAACATGAAAATCTCAATAATGGGACCAACATTGGCTCCTGCATGGGGATGGGCACTCCTAGTGAGCACCACAAAATCAAGACGTAGACCAAGTGCCAAAACCATTGGGCAAAGGAGTCAAAACACAAAGGCAGCCCCAAAAACTAGAATTACCATAAAAAATGGACCGAGAAAACCACCCACAAAAGGTTGCCAAGGACAAAAGGGCAAACCACACACCAACCAACAACAAAAACAAAGCAAGAACAAAGACTATACAAATATACAACTTGTGCATACCTCACTTGGGGATTTAATCCAAGAAATGTTTTAAATGTCTACCATTAACAGGAAGCTCCAACAAATCCCCATCTAGATCCTTGAGAAAAAAGGTGTGCTCACCAATTCTGATGTCAATGGCATAAGGGCCCATCCATAATGCATCAAACTTTCCATGCTTTCCCTTGTCTTCATGCCTACTATCCCATAGCAAAACCAGATCTCCCACATTGAAGGCTCTAGGAGTGACCTTCTTATCAAACAATCTCTTCAATTTCTCTCTAAATCTGATATGCCTTTGATGAGAGGCTCTTCTCTCTTCATCCAACTCAATGATCTGATTGATTCTTGATTCATATGGGCCATGTTCTTGATCTTCCAACTGTTGGGCAAACTAAAAGTGGATAATTGTAGGTGTAAGGGCAGAAAATCCTGAATTCCATACACCAATTCAAACGAGCTTTTACTAGTTGATCTTTTAGGAGTTATTCTATCATCCCAAACTACAAAATTCAATTTCTCTCCCCACTTCTTCTTGTTGATTTCCAAGGTCCTTCTAATGATCTTGAGAAAGTTCTTGTTACTAGACTCACTTGTCCATTGCCTTGTGGATTGTAGTTTGAATAATAAGTCAAATTTATCCCATATTCATTGCACATTGTCATTAAAGGTTTGGCTCTAAAGCACATGGCATTATCAGATACAATCTTAACTGGAACTCTAAATCTACATATGATATGATTCAACAAGAAATCCATTACCACTTGGTGTGTTGCCTTTCTAGATGGAATTGCTTCAACCCACTTTGTAAAATAATCAGTTGCCACAAAGATCCATTTATGACCAGAACTAAAAGGATCTAAAATCTCACCAATGAAGTCCATTCCCCATTTTTGAAAGGATCTTCAATTGATACATGCTGCAAAGGAAGGGAGCCCGAATCTTTGGCCTTCCGTAAAAACGTTGGCAACTATCACACTTTCTAACCAGCTGGGTTGTATCTTTAAAAAGAGTAGGCCACCAATAACCAGCTCTTAAAATCTTATGTGTTGTCACTCTCCTAGCAAAATTTCCTCCACAAAATCCCCCATGTAAATCAGCAATCAACTTGGGAGCTTTATCTTCAATTATGCATTTCAAGAAGACACCTTCAGGGTTCTTCCAAGCCAGCCCAAGGTCTATTATGATATATTTTTGAGAATCCAACTTGAGGGCTCTTTTCTAATTTTTATTTAAATGACTAGGACAACATAGGTGTCTGAGGTAGAAGATCACATCCTTGTACCATTCAAAATTCATCAATCTATCAAGAAGATCTGCCCTTTCTTCCTCTAGTTGATTCACTTCTACATTTTGTAAATTGCTCTCAGCCATGAGCTTGGCAAGACCCAAACCTCTTACTAGCTTTGTTGTTTGGATATCCATATCATATTCTTGTAATTTGTTGACCCATCTACATCTCTTGCTTGATATCTCCATGTCTGATAAGATGTCTTTAACCATGGTGTGGGGAACATAGGCAACAACTTTTGAACTCAATATATAAGGCCTGAAAATCTTTGTTGCTTTCACCAAGGCAAACGCTTGTTTTTCCATGATTGTATACTTCAACTCAGCTACTTGTAAAGCCTTGCTAAAGAAGGAAATAGGCCTCTTAGCTCCATTCTCATCCTTTTGTAACAAAACTAAAGCAATAGTAAATTCAGAGGCAAAAGAAAAGATTTGGAAAGGCCTCTTATAGTTTGGAGCTGCCAAAACAGGTGCATGCTTAAGTGCATCCTTTATTCCTTCAAAATCTTGAATGGCAGCCTCCTCCCACCTGATAACTTGATCCTTTTTAACATGCTTGTGATTGGAAGAGTTAGCTCAGCAAAATTGGAAACAAACCTTCTAATAAAATTGATTTGGCCAAAGAAAGACTGGATGCCTTTCTTGGTTCTTGGGATAGGTACTTTGCTGATTGCTTCCACTCTTTCAGGGTCTATCATGACACCATCCTTTGATATAATATGTCTTAGTAACTTGGCCTTTTTCATGCCAAAATGACACTTCTTTGGATTAAGATAAATTCCATACTCCATACATATGATCAGCATCTTCTCCAAATGTTGTAAATGATCACTTCGTTGTCTTGAAAACATAGTCACATCATCTTGGTAAACTGCAATAAATTCATTGATGTAACTAGCAAAGGAAACATCCATTTTTCTTTAAAAAGTGGCACTAGAATTCATCAATTCAAAGGGCATCCTAACAAAAACATATGCCCCCCAAGGAGTAGTGAATGCGGTCTTAATTCTTTCTGATTCTTTAACAACTACTTGATTGTATCCAAAGAAACCATTTAAAGTAGAAAGTATTTCTGACCGTGTCACAAGCTGCAACATGTTTTCCATATTTGGAAATGGATATTTGTCCTTCATGGATGCTTTATTTAGATTCATAAAATCTACACAAAGTCTTATGTCTCTATTCTTCTTCCTAATCGGCATAAGGTTTGTAATGCAAGATGAGTATCTAGTGGGTTGAATAATACCTCCATCTCTCAATTTATTTAATTCCTCTTGTATTTTCATGGAGATAAGTGGATTAATAGGCCTTTGTCTCTATATAAATTTATTAGTCTTGGCCTCAAGAGGAATCTCATGTTGGAACAAATCTTCTCTATATGCCTTTAGCTCTAAATAAGACCAAGCAAGGCAGTCTTGATATTTTTTCAACAGTTGGGCATAGGACTGTTTTTCCTATTTACTTAAATTTCTGCCCAACCAAACCTTCCTTTGTTTTTCCTTTGTTCCCAATTCATGCTCTTCCACATCCCTTGAAGCAAACATGTTCCTATTAATGATGCAATTAGCATTGCTAAAATTTGATTCAAGTGCAACAAGACCTTTAGGAATGGTATTTATTTTTAATTGTATAATATCCTTGTCAAACAAAGTTTCTCTCCCTTCATTCATGCATACCATTGGCTCCCAATCAATGTTCTGACCAAAAATCACCTTGGAATTGTAAGAACCTCAACACTTGTGCATCATCATCAAAAATCTGTCAATGTTTCACATTATCCAGGACAGCTGGCCTTGTTAGCACTTCAATGTTATATTCACAAAAAGGTGAAACAATACAATTGTCAAATCTAGAGCCAAGTACAGCCAACTTATCAGCAGCAACATTAAGACTTATATCATGGTAAACAATGTTAAAGGAATCAAACATTTCAATCAAGTCCCAAACAACATGCTTATATTGTTTCATACGCTGATTTTTTGTAGCATACAGTTTTCTTATTTGTTTGACAACCAGCTCTGAGTCTCCTTTTGCAAAAATATCCTTCACTCCATACTTCCATGCAATTCTTAACCCCAACAACAATGCCTCATACTCAGCAACATTGTTAGTGCATTCAAAATTAAGTTTGAAGGAAAAATCATACTCTTCTAAATTAGGAGAAAGCAGAACTATACCAGCACCATTTCCAAATTTGGAGCAAGCTCCATCAAATAGCAAGGTCCAAGGAGAACCTACCATACCAAGGCACTCTGATTTATCCATCTTGTTCTCTTTTCCATCAGCAAAACCAATGAAATTCTCAGCATCTACATCAGCAAACAACACTTCATAAGAAGCATTGTTGGGGTCTTCAATCAAGTGCAACATCTTCTTTTCACCATAGAGTTTGACAAGGATGCCCTCAATGGGAATGGTGGTAAAGGACATGTCCATTTGAACACTACCACCAACACTTGCAGCCCATTTTCTTGACAAAAGCATACCCCATTTGGCAGGGAAGTCAACAATTACAACATCAAGTTTTAAATTCTTACCGGATAGGTTGTAAGTTACACTACTAGACCCTTCACACAACCAAAACCAGCACTTCCCTTGAATCCATGGTAGTACACTTCCCATAGGCTGTTGTTACTTTGATATCCAACTCATTCATGACTTCTAGAGGCATGAAATTACATGATGCACTAGATTCAAACATGCAATTGTGAAGCAACCTATCTTTTATAAGTAAAGTTGTAAAGAATGGATCAACATTAAATTGGGAATCAACCAAGGATGTCCCCAAATATACTTTAGGTGCCTCTCCAAGATCTTCCACTGATGGTGGTGTTTAAAGATCAGCAATGATTTGAAGAGGAGTCTTAACAACATTTACATTTCTACTTGGGGTAATCTTCTCTTCTTTCAATCCCAAGTACTCAAATGCTCTCTTTTGATGCTCAGGAATTCTAAGCAATTCAATAATTGGAACACTCACTTTAATTTGGCTCAAAACCTAGGCTATATCATAGGGGAAACTCTTTGGAAAAATAGCATTGGAAGGGATACAAGAAGATTCATCAGATGGCAAAGGATTCTTGGCAGCCTGGGCATGATGAGGACTGATATTTTTGCATGGGATAGCAGGGTTCTTGGCAAGTGTTTCTTTCCTAGGATTGTATTTTGGAATGCTTGTGAGCAAAGGTGTCTTTGGCTTGGCTTGAGGACCAGCTCCTCTAATAAATTTACTTCTAGTATTATACTCTTTCTCTTGACCAACCACAAAGCATTCATTAACAATTGTCTATCTTCCTTCAAGGGAATACCACCATCATACTTCTTGATCATTAAAGCCCTTAGATATTCAAAGTAATTATTATGAATTTTAAAGGCTTGAACTACATCTACATCATGAGCTTGAGGAAGAGAAAGAAGTGGTACCCTCTTTATGCAATCCCAAAAGGTCACAGTAGAGTCCTTACAATTATCACATATGTTGATGTTGTTGCTTGTTGTGAGCTTGAAGAGCTGCCCATCATACAAATATCATCATCCATTTCTTCTTCATCATCATCTTCAACAACTTGCTGGTCCACTTCACATTGAGGATAAGGAAGAAAACATTTATCACACCAATCCATGGTAGCAACTTCTTGAACAATAAAGAACTCTCGTAGTTAGAGGGTCGTGCACCACTCTATTTTCACATGCTTGGGGTTGTCTATTTGTAGATCCAATAGGCCCTTTACCTCTATCCTCTTGTCTTTGATCACTCCTATGGTGATTTCCAAATCTATCTTGTGCCTACTACCCAAGCCTGACCTTGTGAAGTCGCCCGATTCCCTTCTCACTCTTGCCAACTTGTATGATATTTCTTTGACATCCCATGCCAAAGTCTTCACAACCTCTTCTAAATCAGTACCCTTGCTAGCTTGAGGCTTCTTAGGGTTTATCAGCTTCACACCATCCCTTTTAAGTGGTTTACTAATAGCCTTGATATTGTTCTCAATTTGAAGTGCCATAGTGAAATCTTGTCTTAAATTGGTTGGGTTCTTGTCTCTTAGGTAGTAGGCTGCCTTTTTATCAAATGCATATGAATACTTGATTAAACATGATTCATCACAAGGTCTCAAACCAATAGGCAACATTCTCAAAGTTTTGTTAAACCTTGTGTTGAAGTCATGGACTGATTTATTTGGGTTCTTCTTGATATTCTCAAACTCGGACAAAAGAAATCTAGGATCATTCTGTCACCATATTACAATCTAAATACATTTTTCATTTCATTCCATGAATCAATAGAGTTATCAGGTAGAGCCTTGTACCAATCCCTAGCATCTTCTTCAAGTGTATGAATAAACAACTTAATATACACATCCTCAAACTCTATCTCAAAATGTTTCATCATATTATCAAAAAGTTTTAGATGCTGATCACCAAAGTGATGGCATTGTTACCTTGGAATTTTGACAACCTATTTCGACATCTTATGGGACAAAATTTGGGTAACCATCCATTCCTCCAAAATTTATAGGCCCAAAAGTGTTAACAACAAATGGAGGTCTAGGCTGAGCCATATTGTTTGGTGGGGGTGATCTTGGAGGTGAAACAAGCTAGTGAGGAGTACAATATCCTTGGGGCTCAAGAATGTGATTCACAAGACTGGTATCCTCTAAGTGCTGATTTTCTTGGAAAGTTTGATTCAAATTAAAACAAAGAGGTGCATATTGGAGAAGGAACTTACCAGGTACAGTAGAAGGACCTTCACCAGCTGAGGCAAACAAGTTTATGAGAGGATTTCCTGAATCAGAATCACTTGAAGAAGAGTGATAGTCTTCTACCAAAGGCTGATCTCTCTCACCAATGACTGTATCTTTGCTTAATGTCTGACCTTTAACCACTTTCCAAACTCTTCTCCCTTCTAACTATGAATTCCTTAATTCTGAGAACAATTTTTACTAGAGTCTTTAAGGAAGAGAGATCTTCTTCCCTCCAGTTTTGTAGAGATCAACAGCACAAAAATAAATGACAGAAAGCTCAAGACACTAGTATTTCTAAATTCAAATCAGCATGGAGTCGCCACTAAGGAATTTCACCTCAATTGTGCAAGAATGCACTAAAATAATTCTATCAAATGTTTGCTAATACTTATAACTTTGCAAGGTTTTATAAACTAGACCTTCTTCTTCTTGAATCAATCAAAGACAAAGCAACCAGGTTGTATAAACTGTTGGTAAATGCAAAAGAGTAGGCTGAGCTTGAAATTTTTACCTAAAACTTGTAGATCTGAAGTACAAAATAATATTTCAAGAATGCAACAGCTCAGATACTTGAATATGCAAATGTTCAAACCCTCAAACATTCCAAAATAGCAATAAATTCTAAAAATTCCCTAAGACAACGACGTCACTCAGGTGTTGGTATCTAGATTTAATCTCCTTCACAACTTGAACAACATCATGCATTTACATAAGACACTCAAGGATAGATAGATGATTTGTATGTCATTTGTAGCCAGGGATCACATCTATCTGACTTGTTAGCACTCAATATTTGAGGGAGTGGATAGCACCTTCAAAAGGATCTTGATCTAATCCTCACTATTTTAAGTTGTGCCTATCAACCAAGGCAAGAGAACCTATATTGCAGCCCTTATATGGTAAAGGAGATGGAGATATCCTTGTATTTTGCACATTATATGGAGATGGCCTTGGTAAAACATGATCAATTATCCATTGCTCAAACTCAAAGGAGTTATCACTACTAAATGATGGAAATGCTTTGAAGACAAGGCTAAAATGTTAGAGACATGATAAAATCATGATATGCTTTGTGTATTTTTGTGAATGGATTTGTATTCTTTTGTTGACACACAATGTAATACAGAGGTAGTATGGGTATGATGAGTTATTTTGAATGAAATTTTGTTGGGAGATGTTTAGAAAAGACTAGCTAGGAGTTACCAATTTCCTTGAGAACCTTTGCAATAAATCTACAACACCTAAACAACAGAGATGTTTCAATGGGTTTAAAATACTCCTTCAACCAGGATATGTACACAAATGGAGGCCCGGATATGCACTCTTCCACACAATCTTTGACAACCTGCTATAAAATCTTGAAGAAAATATACCAACAAAATATCCAAAATCCCTATTTGATCATGACCTAAGGTACCCTCAAAGGTTTACAAACAATCTTAGTATTCAAGGACATTAAAATGATTTTAAATCTGTTTATCTTTTACCAAATGAAGGATCTTCGGATATGAGATTTTAGATGCCATCAAACCATAAACAAGAAATGAAACCATGTATGAACAAAGAGATCCTAAACATAAGGTTGAAATGAACATAGAACACAAATTGGAATCATTCGAAATATAAGCATATGCAAATTTTGCCAAGAGATAACACCAAATAATCCAAAATTTGATCAAATACATCAGCAAGGGAATGCTATAGGAACAATCTCAGAGCCTGTTGATGGCTTTACAACTGAAACCAACTCAACATGATGAAATCTGATACAAAATGGAATTGAAAATGGATCTCGAGACATTTTCTCAAAGTAAACGGGTTTCTTCCAGTTTTTTGCTTGAAAAAATTTCTACGTATTTTTCTCTCCTCTCTCAAAAATTATCTAAAAATTGCATGATATAACTCATGCCATCATGGATTCTTCCTTCCCAAGTAAATAATATGCTTGAGGGATCAAATTTGTTACAAAAACCCTTATCCTTTCATGAAAATGACATAAAACTGAAAACAACTCACATATTGCCAAGGATGCACAAAAAATTTAAAATATTACACAAACTCATATCCTTATCCATCCCAAAGTCACATTTTTTTATTCGGGCATGCCAGCATGCTTTAGCAATCCTATTTCACCTTTTACCTTTTCAATTTTTTACCTCTGCAACTTTTGATATTCATTTTTCAAGTTTTCTACATCGAGGCCCGAGCAAAAATGTATAAAAATACCAAAGACCACCAAATTGGGTCATAAAAATTCCACCAATGCTCTCGAAGGCCGAGGAAACCCAAAATCATATAAGGTTTGATGCAATTTGATGGAGAAATGATGAATCCAAGCTTCTTGGAGCTCCCATGGTGGTCAAAAGGGTAAATGCACAGTTGTCATTGATTTCGGATCAACTTTAAATGCTAGCCCTCCATGTGGAGGATGAGATTCTTGAATATTCCCTTTTTCCCTTTGGATAAGGAGGGACACGCATCCAAAAACCATTGGATCAAACTCCCATGCTTTTAAAAATGCATTTGCGACCTTTTTCGATTTTGGAAAATTTTGCAACAATTCTCCGCTTCTCCCCTGGACCCGCCACGTGTCCATATGTGGGCCCCACCGAAAACCGCGGGCTCATTTTATAAATTTTAACACTTTTTTGAAAAGGGAAATTTCACTTAAAATTTTCCACAGGCCCGAACACTCGTTCTCTTCCTCGCCACTTGGTGTTCTCCCATTCGCCATGGGTTTGAGCCTCCCACTTTGCCATCGGACTTCCTACCAAATTTACAAAGTTTTAAAAAATTTCCCTAGGCCCACGCTCTCCCTTTGACCGCCTAGGACATGCCATGTGTCATCCATAGATTGGTTATGGAGGCACACCTTCAATTTTTACTTTGAATCATTTTGCCAAAATTTGTAAAATGTTCAAACTTAACTTTGCGGTCCGAACCTCCACCCCTCAATAAAATTTTCCTTCATTCGGAAAGGCGGACAAAAATTTTACTTTTGAGATTTTTGCCTCCAAAGGCAAAAAATATTGAACTCTCCCAAGGCCCCGCATCTCTATTTTTCCCCTTGGGACACGTGTTAGCTCCCATTAGTTCGGGACCATCTTTCATTTTTTACCTTGTAAACATAAAGGCAAAATTTCATAAAACTTTCCTTGGCCCCCTTTTCCACCTTTTGAATTTTCCGACACGTGTCCTCTTCTTACTAGTCGAGAACCCTCGGGTCGAGAAAGTGAATTTTGTACCATTTAAAGTTAAAAACTTCAAAACCATCACAAAACCCGCTGCCCCATTTTTTTCTTCTTGGACACATGTCCACCTACCATTAGATGCGGGCCTTTGGGTCAAAACTTTCCTCGGACACCTTAAACCAAAAACACAAAATCTCACCAACTTCTTCCGCCACCCTTATGCCTTCCAAGCCACGTGTCCACCTGCCATTGGATGCGGGTATTCAGGAAAAAATTTAACTTAGGAAATTTTTTTCTAAATGGAAGAAAAATTTCTAAGGCAAGCCCACCATTCCTCCAAATTAATCGAATGTGCCAAGTAGGCACTTTACTGTAGCAAGCGAAGCCAGGGAACAAAATTTTCTCCTTTGCCAAAAAATTCAAAAATGATAAGTTAGAAATGTTTCCCACATATCCATGGCCAATAGGAACCTACCACGTCGCCGATGTGTTGTGATGATGAATTTGACGGGCAGAAAACACCCGTACGACCGTCAAAACGCCAAAAATGCAAAGGATGCCCTAGAAATCAAACTTTTTACCAAGGAAGGTAGATTTCTTGATTTTAAATCAATTGCAACATGATTTAGGATTGTTTTTGACCTGGGGATTGGGTTTTTACTTGTACAAACTTGGGATTCGATCAAACTCGAGTTTTTTCACGATTTTCAAAGGAAAGACGACACAACCCGTAAAAATGAAGAAATTAGGGCACAAATGGGGCCAAAATTGGAAATAGTTTCAAATTATGGCAAGACAATAATGTTACGGGTACTTTGAAAGTATTCAATTGGAGAAATCGAGTTACAAACCACCCGGTCAAGAGGTAAAACGTTTATGAGCTAAATTCGGGCATGGAACATTAAGGCACAACATGAAAATATCAATAATGGGACCAACACTCCTTACTTAGAGGCTCAACATATGGTGTAGACTTCCCATCTGTCAAAGGTATCACAACCCTTTCCTCCTTGTTTTCAAAGTTGATATACCCCGTATTGAATCTCAAGTCAACATTATTCACATAACACCAAGGGTGTCAAGGGCTAGAAAATTATGCCTTACTGCAAGTGCTAATACCTCAAAATCCTCGGTGAACTTGGCCCCTTATATTGTTATAGATGCATCTTTCAAAACTCCTATGGGAGTGGCCTTAGTCCAGTTCACCATAAATAACACATTAGATGATGGCTGCAATGGAGGCCTCCCCATTTTTACCCATGCATCTAATGTAAGCACATTTACTTCCGCACCTGTATCCATCAATATGTTTCTCAAAAGCCACCCATCCACAACAGTATTCAAAGTAATTTATTTTTCATCAATGCTATCAAGGGGAAAATTTACATGCAGAATTTGTCGTCTGGTCTCAAGACTTACGTGTGGATTGTTCCCTTTTAAATAACTCCATAATAGTGGAATAATGTTCTCCTGGTGCACCTCCCAGTAGATCATCGATATCAATTTGACTGTCTCGATTCTTTCTTCAGCTCCTTTACGATCTTGTATCTCACCCTAAAGATTACTTAGCACTTCCATGGTATCTGGTAAACTTCTTTATGATGAGCAGGATCTAGGTACCGTGCATGCAAAACCTCCTCCTTGGTAATCGTAGGCTTAGGTGTAATGCCTCTCTCGTGCATGCTACTTTAGTGCATGTAGTAATCTTCACCGTTAATGCATCGGGTCCTTCGTTATCTTGGGCATCCATTGATCTTCTACCATGTGTTGGATTCTAACCATCCGATGCCTTTGTTTTCTTACTTATGTTGCTTACTCAGATGCTCATATAAGTTTGGGCACTCTTCATAGCTATGGTTCTTCCCACAGAAAGAACATGCATTATTCTAAGGACATTCGTGCCTGTAGTGGTCAAGAGATCCACACATATAACATGTTCCACAAGGGAACTCTCCTCTTCCTCCACCTCGGCCTCATCCTCCATATCCACCATGATATCTTCATCCTCTTCCACGACCTCCTTCAAAATGCCCCTCATTCATGTCGTAGCACATTTGATTATCATCCCGATCCTAGTGCTCATTCCTACCCTTAGAATTATCTATTATACTTGTCTATCATACTATATTGTCTATAGCATCCTGGATCTGACCAATCAACTGATAATCCTTAGTATCATGGGTCGTGGACTGCGCAAATCTTGCAAAAGAAAGATACATTATTCCTTATCATGTGTTGTAACAAAGGACGGTGATGCGCATCATGATTCAAATGGAAAATCTCACAGTCCAGCGATAATGAGCATACATATATATGAGGGAAACTATCCTTAGTGTGACCTTCCACTTCACAATCTATACACCAAATTCGTGAGCATGTTTAATGGGCTGAATTTGCTGACTTCTCTAACTACTTTTGTCATAGCTATAATCTATGCCTCTAGGAATGGGCTAATGTCAATGTCAATGCTCCCAACTGCCTTAGCATGTAAAGCTACTTCCAGTGCTTTGTGTGGATCCGTGTATGTCTTATGTGACAAAGTGCCCTTCTAAAAGGTGTAATCAATCCTCTAACGAACCATTGTGCATGCTGGCTAACATGGATATCATAAGAGAACTTAGATGGAAGTGTCTTACAACGAGCATAATCACATATACTCTCGGTAGTGCCTTACTTGATATCTTTGAGTGCACTTATACTCTTGCTCAAACTCGGGGATATGGAACTCTTCTAAGAAAGCACCCCTTGGTGCTACATAATCCACGCAAGTTTGATCGGGTCAAACATCATATACCGGTTGTGCGCGCACCTCTATAATGTAGTGGTGAATTGACTTGCCTTTTTCTCAACATTTGTGATCCCTTTAGCACGCCAAAATATTTCACATATATGCACATGTTTGGCAAAGCATCCTCTATACCTCTATATTCCGAGAAGATGAAGAGAAATCTCCATATAGATATTTTATGGTTTGAATGAGACCTTGACCACTTGATCTAAAACCTCCACGGGTTCCCTCTGCCTCCAGAACCACCAGATCCACCGAACTAGAACCACCTATACCTCCTAATCCTCCACATGTAGCTAGATTAGGACATGTAGATGTACTCCCCTGTGCTCTAATATTAGTACTATATTGAACCCCTACAATCATGAGGTAGCTCCACTTCCAGGGAGGTGAATCCAACATTCGCGCGCTCACATTCTATGTGGATGATGCACCTAAGAATGCTTCCCCATATAACATGGAATTTGTCTTTCCTACCATTAATGTACTTAATCCCTGACTTACTCCTCTCCTACTTCCCAAGTTAGCTTGCTAGTTACTTGTCATACTAGATATTGAAAAACCAAGCACAAAGGCTAGGTCACTAGGTGGATTAAGATGCACACCTATGGCCCAGGTAGTCTCTGCTGGCACACTTCTGTGTGAGGTCGAGAAGGGATCTCTATCATGCTTTCCAAGATGGGGGAGTTCTTGATGCTCTGGCTCCATGTCTTCTACGTGAGCCGTAAATCCTTCATGAGCCATCTCTCTCCTCAACGCCATACTTTCTACAATAGAACGTTGCTTCTCTATCTCCCTCTCGCACGCCTCATTATACTTAAGCCACCTTTCCTCTCTCTACTTTTTTGCCACTAGGTCTGCCATCTTAATACCAAACTGTTCCTGCCCTTGTGCATGGTGAAGTTTAGTTAGCCATTGATTTACTCTCTAGGTTCAAATTTACCATTAAGATCTTGATCACCAGTGGAATACCTTGCAAATATGTTCCTCTTGGATAACTCAAAAACTAAAATTTAGCTATCTCTCGGGCAAGAGTATGGAAAAATTAAATATTCTAGAATATAACTATTTAGAATGCCACGTAACCACGTATCCACCGTGCGAGTCAGATCAAATCAAGCATCATAAAGGGCCCAAAATTCTTCCTATGTCTAGACAAGTGCATGATACCTCCAATTCCACTAAGATGCATAAGCGGTAAGCCACTCATATAGTTCAATTTGGAAAGATAGTGAAAAATCTCTAATATAAGCTATCATCTGGGTTTTGTTCCACCCAAGTGCATGTGTTAAATTCAAATCCACTGTTGAACCATCGTGCATATTCTTCCTCCGGATCGTGTATCCATTCCTCAATACTAACTAGAGTTAAGCTGAGTACGTCTTCATCGTGAACCATCCTGAAAACAACTGAAAAAGAGGTCCCGGCAATAGAACCAATGATGTAGCCTAGAATTTACTAGATAACATCCTAGTCGCGCTGGCACATCACTCGGCCTAGGCGAGCGCTCACTGAAGTGCGCAAAGGTACTAGGTCCCTCTTACTGATTCTTTGTAACATGATGTTAACATGATGAAGGAAGAAACATATATATTCAAAACTAATCCATCATTCTATAATGCATACTACCCATAGATCTATGAAAGAACAAGTGTAAACAATAATCATAATTTTACCATTAACATGCACTACTAAATTACAGAATGACACTTAGATTCAGCCAATATCTTCCATCTATTAATAAATACGAAGCTCTTACGGTATTTTCAATCTATACCAATGTGTGTATGGATCGATACACACATTCATACATCCAAAATCATACATACATCACACTTTATTACATGTATCTCTCCTATGTACCTAACATCATATATATATATATATATATATATATATATATAGTAGGTGGGACTTGCCTTCACCACTTATCTATTCCAGAAATAGGCCACATGTTATTGATAGCCATACGTCGTTTATAATCATAGACACAAATGCAAGTATGCTATCTATAGTCCTCTTACTGATTTAAGCGAAGTGTTAATTCTATTCTCACTTGTCTCCATGTATAAATGCTTCAAACTACTTCTCCAAATATAGACAATGCATGGCGTGTGTGTCCCTACCTCGTTGACTTTTTCCACATGCCATCTTCTAAAAATAGGTCTTCATGCTCAAAATTGGCTAATTCTTGAAATTTGAACTTGCCCTCCATGTGTGGGTCCTTCCTATCCTTCCGCACCTTTACTCCTAGTATTCTATCCCATGTGGACTCCTTGTGTGATCTTTGCCAAGTATTCTTTGATCAACACCGAGACTAAGGCCACTCCCATAGGATTTTTGAAGGATGCATCTATAACCATACAAGGGGCCAAGTTCACTGGGGATTTTGAGGTATTAGCACTTACAGAAGTAGATAGTTTTCTAGCCTTTCTTGGACACCCTTGGTGTTATGTGAATAATGTTGGCTTGAGATCAATAAGGGGTATATCAACTTTGAGAACAAGGAGGAAAGGGTTGTGATACCTTTGTGAGATAGGAAATATAAACCATATCTTTGAGCCTCTAAGTGAGGAGGACTTAAATAAAATCTATGTACGCACTATTCAGGACCCCGAGGTCAATGAGCCATCAAAGGAAGGCATCCTACAGTGGGAGGATTCTCATTCTATTAGTGATACTATGAGTATTTCTTGTGATAATTGGGCTCATGGTACATATGAACTAGTAGGGCATGAGGTAAAAGCACGATTCCGCATACGAATGGAATTTGTTTGCATTTCGGTGGATAGGTAGCGTGGTACCTTGGTATATAGGGGCAGAAGATCTTCCTATATTTTTGAAATCCATGGAAGCACAGTGGAAAGATCAAATTAAGAGAAGAGATATGTTAGTGTATACCTTACGCGGGACAACAACGCGCTAGTGGGTAGTCCACAAAGATAATCTTATAGAATGGGAGGAGATTGGAATTGCCCTATCTACTAGGTTTTTAAGGAGCAATGCACCCATGCAGATTTGCACTTATAATGGTGATCAACTTGTTCAACATCACATTCAATAGTGTGAGAGACTCTAGATAGCGGGACAGGAAGCATTACCACCTTCACTCTAGGTGCATAGATTGTACTCTACTCTACAAGGTTGTGCACATGCCTAGTATGTATACATAGAACTACATCAAGAGACTGGGAATTGGTAGAATTTGGCTACAGGAATGCTCCAGACCTTTGACTACTTCTTGACTAAACATCCAATTGAATAAGCATTAAAATTTGTCAAGCATTTAACTATGGGAGATAGTGCCAAGGCAAAAGATCATATTCAAGAATTATTTGGTGAGACAAATTCCGGAGCGCATTTTGAAAAGGAAGAATAAATGGACTCCATACTACTTGAATGCACTTTCCTTGAGAAAGAGAAAGAGAAGATGGTGTACATCGTGGATGATGAGGAAGTTGAGAACCTAGATATTAAACATTCACAAGGGGTGCACAAGGTCTTGGACACTTTGCAGATAAGGATATGCATGCCTATCACGAACCCATGAAGACAAAGAAGGTCAATATAGGTTCAGAGGTTGAGCCTAAGGAGGCCATAATTGGATACTATTGGTCAAAATCGAAAGTGGCAAAGATCATTGAGTTACTCAGGGATTATCAGGACTTATTCCCTGAAGGTATCATGAACTTACAGGAATGCATGAATCACTTGGGGAAATGAAGATAAAGCTTAAGGATAGTGCATGCCTAGTTAGGAAGAGGCCTTATAGAATGAACCCCAATTTGCATGAAAAGGTCAAGGAAGAGATTGATAACATGTTGAAATCTAGAATTATCAAGCCCCTTGATGAATCAGAATGGGTTAGTCAATGGTGATCAATATCAAGAAGGATGGATGAATTAGAATATGTGTGGACTACATGGAGTTGAATGTTGCATGTGTAACAAATCCATTCCCTATGCCATTTACTAAGGAAATACTAGAAGGAGTTGTAGGGCGTGAAATATATTCCTTCACATATGGGTTTTCTGGGTATCATCAGGTTAGCATTGTTGAGGAGGATCAAGAGAAAACAAATTTTACTACTGAATGGGGTAGTTTTACCTATCATTGTGATGCCTTTTGGAATGAAAAATGCACCTGTTGTATTCTCACGGATAGTTGTTTAGGCATTCAAATATTTTATTCATAACTTCTTACAAGTTTATCTAGATGATTGGACAGTATATGGGCTTGTGAAAGATCATTGTGACAATCTGTGCTTAATGTTTGAACGGTGCAGACAATTGAGTATCTCTTTGAACATCAAGAAGTGCATATTTGCTACACCTTTTGGAATATTGTTAGGACATATAATCTACAAGGAAGGTTTCTTTGGTTGATCCAGCTAAGGTTGTAGTCATTCTAGGCTTGGAAGTACCTACCAGTCAAAGTGAGGTGCATGGATTTTTGGGTCACACAAGATATTATCAGAAGTTCATCAAAGGGTATGCCAAAGTTTTTACACCCTTGGAAGAATTACTAAAAGGGAAAGGTACATTTTATTAGGGAGAACAAAGCAAAGCAGTAGCGTGTTTGAGATATTAAAGGAGAAACTTACTACCGCGCCCATTCTACATTTTCCCTCATGGGATAAACCATTTCATGTGCATGTGGATGCCTCTGGCATGGCCATTGGCACTATGTTAGCTCAACCTGGCAAAGGTATTGTAGATCATCCAATTTTTTTGCTAGTAGGAAGTTGACTCCTACTGAACATAATTATATAACTACAAAGTGTGAAGCTTTGTCAATTATCTATGCATTACACAAGTTTCGACAGTACTTATTAGCAACACCATTTTTGTTTTATACGGATCACATGGCATTGAATTATTTGGTCAAAAAACTAGTCTTGCAAGGCGCATATGCAGATGGGTACTCCTATTTCAAGATTTTTACTTCACAGTTTTGGTAAAGCTAGGGAAAAGTAACTCTGGACCAGACCACTTGTCTAGAATTCACTCAGGAGAAGAAGCATAAATAATTGAAGAAACCATGCGGATGCACAATTATATAGGTTCTGATGAGAGCCATCGAGTTAGAAGACATTGTTATCTTTACAGAGACTAGTGTGGCACCGAGAAGGAATGAAGGCATTAGAAAAGAAACAGACTTGCTATATGCACGGCACCGTTTATGTTAATCATTGGTGACCTCTACAAGTTAGGCAGGAAATGAAGTATTATGCCATCATTTATTAGAGCATGAGCTCAAGGATATTATGGAAGAATCCCATGGTGGTATTGTAGGGGCACTATGCGGGAGATCTGTTGCACGAAAGATACTACTTGCTAGATTATGGTGGGAGACACGTATAAAGATTGTAAAGCATATTACAAAGTGTGTGACCATTTTCAGCGTCTAGGTAAACCAGGAAAAGAGATGAGATGCATTTGAAACCAATTACTAGTTTCAAACCATTTGCAAAATGGTCCATTGACTTTTTAGGACCTATTTCATCATCCGCGCGAGATGGATCACGTTATATCATTAATTATACAAATTATCTCACAAGGTGAGAAAAAAGTAGCACTACAAAGGACTCGTACATTGGCTACAACATCTAGGTTTCTATGGGAGAATGTTCTTATAATATATGGATGTCCTTTAAGCTTGACAAGTGATAGGGTAACACACTTTTGAATGAAACAATCAAGATCCTATTATATGAGTTTATGGTTACACACCATAATAATACACCCTAGTATCCTCAAAGCTAATGGAATTGCTAAGGCTTTCAACAAGATTTTGGGCAGGACATTGACAAAAATTGTGATGTTGGAATAAAGGATTGGGATGATAAAGTGTCGGTTGTTCTTTGGGCATATAGAACAACTTACAAGAGATTGAACAAAGCCACACCATTTCAGTTGGTGTTTAGCATGTGAAGCCATTCTCCTATAGAATTTATGTTACCTTCTTTACGCATTGCACACGCTAGAGGTCTAGATGATGAGCAGGCTTTAGAAGAGTGTATTGAGAAGATGATTCAATTGGATGAGTGACGAGCCATAGCACGATGGAGTCAGAAGTAGGAAAAGGCCTGGGAAGAAAGCATGGCATGACAGAAACATAAGGGATAAGAAGTTTGAGATTGGACAAATGGTACTTCTTTATGACTCTAAGTTCTTGTGCCATCCAGACAAGCTCAAAGTACATTGGTTGGGGTCGTATGTCATCACTTACATACTTGAATCAGGTGCTTGCTAGTTAGAAGCACTTGATGGAACACAACTACCCGGTTACTTTAACGGGATTAGGTTGAAGCCCTACTATAAATAAGTCTTCTTGGTGTTTGTAATAAGGAAGTATTGCCATTAAGATTAATTTTTCAATTATTTATTTCCTTCATTGTCATTATGCTTTGTTAAATTAGTTATTGTTCTTGTGTAAGAAGCATGCTTGTGCACAATAAGCTAATAACTATGTGAAGAATGTTTATGCGTAGAGGACTGCACCTACTTTTAGTGTGGTGTAGTTGTAGTTATCAAGTAAAATAATGTTGGAATTGAAAGATGAAAATAATAAGCTGCTATGGGTGTTTGCCAAAGTAAAGGCATTACTCCTCAAAAGTGACCAAGGATGGAGATGAATGAAGGAATAGTATAACACGAGGTAAGAAGAGGCCGTGATAGCTACTAGGATAAGGTATAGTGACAAGGTACTCGTGTGCAAGGATGTGCATTGAAGAGAATTTTGTGACCGAGAGGAAGGAAGGTGTGCTTTAGAAGGCTATAGCTTGGGCGCAAAGATGTACCACATAGAACGACTGAATTTAGTCAATAAATGAGAGGATATTTAGTAGGTGAAGGAGCAATAAATGCATCAAAATTTGAAAAACTATATAAGGATGGGATGTAATTTCATTTTTACCATTACGACTAAGATTATTTGAGGAAAGAGCTAAGTGTGAAGAGCCGAGTGATCAGGTTAAGGGGCAAAGGTGTAAAACCAAGTGTTATAAATAGATACGTGTGAAAATAATCTTAAGTCCCAGGTGGAGAAGGGTTTGAGTGAAGCAAGGTGACAAAGAGGTGTTAGTCCATGATTGAATCGAGCTAGGGTTTGATTCACAAATTGTAGAGTTAAAGAAGAAATTATTGCAAGGTAAAAATGGCACCCAAGAAGGTAGGCTATGGCATGAGCAAAAGGAAAGAAGGTGGTCATTGAGGAGGAAGAGATGGCTCGGGAAGTAAGAGCCCTTGTACCAATGTCTCATTAGCAGAGTGTATGAGGACTTCTTCTACTTTGCAGGACGCAGAGTTAGAATCTCATCCATGCTTATCTCATCGGTGATAGGTTTGAAGGCCACATGAGAGAATATAAAGAATGATCTCATAGATAAAGTCCGATCTTAAAGACCAGATAGGAGTTGGGGTACCTGAAGGGTCCACGTGGTATGGATATAGACAAGTTAAAGAACTATCTAGTTATGCAAGTAGTAGCATGCCTTGTTACAAAGTTGAATGATCAAGAGCGGTGGTCATAAGTAAATACTATGTGGTTACACAGTGCTCATAAGATGTGCGAAGGAGTAGTCTATAATATCATGAGCTACATTGTAGAGAAAATAGTCAAGGAAGCACGCACATGAGGGAAGATCAACTTTGGGGATGTTTTATTATAACCGGTATTCATGGAAATTGGATTGCCGGATGAGCCAAAGGAAAAGGTATGGGAATACCCCATGGAGAATAAGTCATCAGCTGAAAGGTTCAGCAAGTACCTATGTAAAGGGTCCATAATATATGACGTCAAGTAAAGGCGAGAGAAGTGGTATGATAGGTTAAAGTGTGGCATTTGGAGAAGAGTGGTGCATCCCAAGGACCTACCCTCGTAGTGGGGAAACAAGTCTAGTTTGCTATATATCAGCATTTCTACATCATGCGCTTCCCAATGAGAGATGGAGTCTGGAGCCCTTGGTGTAAATTTCCTTATGCATTCACTACAAGGTATTTCCAAGCATCTATTCATAGATTCATAGACATGTGTTCAATGGTGTTCAATGTAGATAAGGTAGACTGCAACTATCACACGTTGAGGAAGAAGTATGTGTATATCGAAGAAGTGCCTATGTCGAGAAGCTCATTTCAGAGGTGTTGAATATTAAGCCAATAAGTCTGGTTGTAGTAGATATAGGGGCAACATTAGTGTATCTTTAGTTGAAGCCCAAGATGGAGAAAAATAAGTATGTGGAGAATGAATTCATGCTCCCAAGGCCACCGAAGGGTAAGCACACAATGGAAAACATATTGGCGCAAAGGCCCACATAAATTGTTGAAGTAGAGGATGAAGAAGAGGAGCGTGAAGATAGTGGAGGCTTGGAGCACGAAGAAAGCAACCATATGACAGAGAAGAGTCACAACACACGACCACTCCACCTCAGGGACAAGATGGAGAGGAAGATATGGAGGTTGAGTAGGGAGCACAGATTTAAGAAAGTATTTAGATGCACAAGGACTCAAGGTGGAACCCCACACACGGTAAGGAAATCACCTCGTCTCTCTCCACATAAGGAGACCACTGAGCCAAAGAGGAGAAGAAAGTTTAAGTTAGATGAATAAGAAAAGGAATCAAGGGAGAGTGAGCGTGTATCTCCTACCCCATTCAAGTAAGAAGACAAGCCACAGAACGAGGAAGAGCAAAAATATGAAGAGATGAAGGATGGAGAAGAAAGAGAGAAGGAAACCTCTGGATCCACACATGTGACTGCTCAAGGTGTAATGGGATAGACTCCTAACCTTGAAGCTATAATTCCCAAGGGTCCTAGATCAAAGAGGATGAGTGGGGAACACAAAGTGCACCACTCATGGGCTATGTAGAGGACACCAGAAAAATCATCCACGCCCATTTCCAAAGCACTGTAGAATAAAAGGATTTATTTGGCTGGGAATTAATGGATGGGGATATGGTGACCATTCACACTAGAAAGCAACTCTCATGGTCAATGCACACCCACATGGATGAGCCTAATTTTGATGTATGCGAGGAGTCATGCATGTCAAGATGAATGAAGAAGACACCTCAAGCCAGGAACATAACAGTTAAACCTACTATTATGTTAGATGAACAGGTTAGTAATGCCTGGTAAAGGTTTCTATTGAGGTTGTAAGAAGAAACATGGACAAGGCTACAACAATCAAAGCATTGTGCGAGGAGTTGAAGATGAAGGATGTAGTGATAGTGTGCTTGACCCAAGAGAAGGACTTGGAGTAGAAAAATAATAGTGCGTTAATTGGCATGGCAGAGGCCGTTAGAGATCATGTGATGAAAGCACACTGCATATGAAATCTAAGATACCAGAAAAATTCCCTCGAGTAATTCATTATGTTAGAGATTTGGTGGACTTGGTATTAGAAGAGGACACAATCAGAATGCCAAAACCAAAGAATCTTGAAGAAGAGGTGGAAAGGGCTAAGGCTACTGTAGTCAGAAAGATTGCATCATACGAAGGCCTACTGCAAGTGCTCCAAGAAGAATTGAAAAAGGTAGATCATGCCTTAAATATATGCACAACTCCAGAGGCATTGATCAAGGTAAAGACTCTGGAAGAAGATAATGTAGTCTAGAAGGCTATGAAGGATGATACCTTAGGCCGCACATAATGGTTAACACTCGTAAAGCAAAAGCATGAGGCCCTAAAGCAATAGCATAAGAGCCACACAAGGAAATATTAGATGAGCTTGGGAAACTCATCACACAAAATATGGATGCACGTTGGAAGGAAAACATACTGCAATGTCCAGCATTATGTTGGTATTGCAGAATGAAAAAGGTGAAGTTACCCAATATGAGCTGGAGTCTATTATTGTGGGCATACCAGAATAGGCAAAAAAAGCATTCATCGAGTGGCGAGACCTTGGAGGTCAAAATAAAGGAGTATCCAGAGTTGATCCTTCAAACTGATATAGAGGAGGCTACCTCATAAAACTTCTTTATTCATCTACATTCTTTCTTATTCTTTCCATTCAACATTCTTTACTTCAGTTTTGGAGATAACCATTGTTGGGATGACAATGAGATTAGTGTGGGGTAATGTTGATCAAAGAATACTTGTTAGAGATCACACAAGAAGTCTGTGTGGGAGAGAAGGTCAGGATCAGGGGCGCAAAGGGATAGGAAGAACCCACACGCGGAGGGCAAGTTTAGCTTTCAAGACTTAGCCAATTTTGAGCATGAAGACCTATTTTTAGAAGATGGCGTGTAGAGCACATAAATAAGGTAGAGACATGCATGCCACACATTATCTATCTTTAGAGGATCAGATCGAAGCGTTTTGCATGGAGATGAGCTAAGAATAGGATTTTCACTTCAGTTAACTGTAAGAGGTCTATAGATAGCACACTTGCATGTGTGGTTATGCTTGTAAATGGCACGTGGCTATTAATAGCATGCGGCCTATTTTTGGAATAGATAAGTGGTGAAGGGAAAGTCCCCACCCTATATATATGTAGTGAATTACCTGAGAGAAGAGAGATGAGATGATATATAGGTATATGTAGAGTGTAAGAGGTAAGCATAAAGAGATATGTGCATATGATTGGATTATTGTATCAGATGATGGGTATCGTTATTCCCTTCATTTAATCAACTTCTTGTTGATTTCATATTCAAACCAAGGGTGTGTCTAAAGCTATATGCAACAAGAGTAATCCTATCAATCTAGTAGTTGTCATTGTAGTTATTTTTGTATTTTCTAGGGGATATTTTCAATGTATTAGGGAATTCTTGGTAAAAACCTTATTTAAATCATACTATAAAAAAAAATTTGAAAGGAAACACACTTTGCAGAATGGAAATAAACACACTTACTTTTGGAAATAAACACACTTTCTTTTGGAAATAAACACGCTTGCTTTTGCTAATAAACACACTTGCTTTTGAAAATAAACACATAACTTAGAGTACTTGAAAACGGTAGCAAGAAATATAAGAATCTATCTAGACACTTGCGGGAATGAGTATACAACAAAGTCTAACTAGAAGAATCAAAAGTGATACAAAATTAATAGATATAAATTATTTGCTTAAGAAATATAAATACCAAATTAACGAATATCTCGGTTCTTGGGGGAGTGGGCCCTTGCTCCTCATCGAATCAAGATTTAACAACTTAGAATTCTCTCAAATAGGAATGGCTATTTATTGATAAAGCATTCAATATTACAAAATATCTTTGGATCTACGTATGCTGTAATCTGTATTACTTATTCTATATCTATCTTCTTTGTTATATCTTCCTATATATTTATCTACTACATGTATGCTTATATATACATTTACAATCATAGTTGTGTTTACGATTCTGATGAAATTGAATTGTTCCCAAAATAGATGTTGACTCGGATTGTGGATGATCAAATAGTTGTAAGATAACTATCCTTAGATCTACAATTAGAAATCTTCTCATCCTTGCCTGATTGAAAAGGTTGTTAATGTAAAATCACCAGATGTGGTTAGAATAGATAAACTTCCATCAGTTCTAGAACTTCAGAGAAGTTCCAGAACCATAGGAAATCATTAAGGATCAAAATTGTGAGAGTTTCAGAGCTATACCCAGGAGTTCGAAACTAAGTCCAAAAATTCTGAAACTAAATACTGGAGTTCTAGAACTAAGTCCAAAATTTCTAGAACTAGATGATGACTGTGTGATGGAGTTCTAGAACTAGCTTGGAAGTTCCAAAACTAAGTTGTATTGGAACAGATGCTACCGAAAACATGTTGAACGCTACATACTTTATTTCTTCAACCGATTAGACCTGCTTTATTACAAAACTGAATTTCCAACACACTTCATCAGGAATTTCAAAGATTTTAAATGTTAGAATCACAATCAATCAAAAGATGGACAATTACATCCTAACTCATATCAGATCAAATAAAAATCACAAAATGTAATCAAACTTTAAAAAAAGGAGAGTAAGATGAGATCATTTATTATACATTTAACGGGCATATTTTGGTCTCATCATAAGATCCATGTGCACATCGGTATAGATTTCCATTATTGTAAGGAACTTATGTGTTTATTAATAAATGGAAGATATTGGATAAATCTAAGTGTCATTCCTATGTGTAATTGAGTAGTGCATGTTCTTGATTCAATCATGATTATTGTTTAAGCTTCTTCTTCCCTAGATCTAAATATAGTATGCATTGTAGAATGCTAGATTATTTATGGATCTATATGTTTCTTCCTTCATCACACTAACATCCTACTACAACAACCTAAAGGGGCACAGTACCTTTGTGCGCTTTGGGTGAGTGCTCGAGTCTAAGTGAGTGATGTGCCAAAGCATGTCTAGGGTGTTATCTAGTAAATTCTAGGCTGCATTAACAATCCCCGTCGGATATTAATCTTTCTCACCATGGGAAAATGAGGTAAAATCCAAGCATATCTAATATCAATGGAGTAATTCGGAAATGGGGTGTACACATACTACTTCTAGGTCATCCACCAAGGATAAGATGGAAGAAAAGATATTTTTTTGATCATGGGATCAGTAACACAACAAACGATATCAGTGGTGATAGTGTGATCATGTAGATATAATTTTTATTTATCCTTGAGTGCATTTCAAGGACACCAAGACTGAGCATGTCTATAAAAGAGATCTTAGATAGTGTAAATTTCTCACTTGAAAAGGTGAAGTGCAGGACTCTAAGGAGCATCACCAAGACATCGATCCTAGAATTGAGTGGTAGGAGACCACCATAAGGAGTGATGGTTAAATAAAAGGCCATTACAAAAACCATTTCCCTTCCATAGAATCCAAGGTTTGATATGCTTCCAACCTTTCCAAATAATTTTTTGCACAAAAGTGCCAACCACTTTGATTGGGATGGGGGCAATGATAAGATTTGAAAATCTAATGCCTTTCTAAGCCGACCACCATGGGGGACATTTAGCAATGTCATGTCACGAAGCACCTTCTAAGTTTCGTCCCCTTCTACATTTTGAATTATCCATTCGATGCAGATCACTTGTCCTTGACGATAAAATGTCAATGAGGCCTAACCCTCCTAATTGTCTAAGAAGGCAACAAGGCTCCCATGCGGCTCTGTGAAATCCTTTTCCATAGGAAGCATTGCTCTCCGGAAGAATTATTTGAGAATTTTTTCCAACTTATGCATAGAATTTTTAGAAGGGACCCAATAGGAGGAGTAATACATGTGTGTGGCTTCAAGCACTTTGGAGCAGATCTAAAATTTTCCTGCTAAAAATAGTAGCTTAGTAATCTAGTATTCCAACTTTCAAGCCACCCACTACACAACATACTCCCAAAGATATTTAGGTGAATCTTGAAACTTGAAATAAATGTTGATAACTTTAAACATTTCACCATGGCCAAACATCTTCCAATCATACAAATCCATCAAGGGGGTGTGGGGAGGAAGGATTTCTGTAACATTGCATTTTATGTTATTGAATGGAGGATACCGAATCTAAATGGAAATTTTGAGGCTTTGCATAACATTGTTAATGTTACTTTTATCTTCAATGATCATAAGTAAGGAGTCATCCATGAAAGGGACATTGAGAAGTTAAGAGTTATTAGATGAATGTAAGGTAATTCCCTTGACAAGCCCCTAAGATTTTGCTTTCGTGATCATATAGCCAAACCCTTCCGCTACTGAGGACATAAAGAGTGGAAGGGTGCAAGAAACCTTTCAGATGGATCTGAAAATGCCAAATGGAGCCAAACTATTCCCATTAATGGTAATTTGGGAAGAATCATGCGCAAATAATATCTTAACAAATTGAATGAAATTAGGACCAAAACCTGGGCTTGAAGCATAGCGAGAATGAAAGGCCACTCTATCCTATCATAGGCTTTCTTACGGTGTATTTTGATGAATAGGGCTTCTTGGTTAGATATGAGCACCAATTTCATGCCTTCCAGAACACAATGATGTTGTCCGTATATAACGCCCTTGGATAAGTAGAAATCTAAAATTTTGACATGGTTAATTACGATTAGCATGTCCCAAAATATCAACACCACCTATATAATAATTAATGGTAAGATTAATTATTATTATTTAATCTATTTTTTCATATTTACCCTTTATTATTTTATCATCATCATCATTCCATTATTGATCTTCTTAATTCATCATTTATCATTTATCCTATCATTTTATCATTAATCCTTTTATTTCATCATTATATCCTATCATTTCATCACTAATCCTTTAATTCATTATTATATCATATTATCTTATTTTAATCCCCATTATCCTACCTACCCACCTACCCTACACCTATCCTTTCCATGTAACCTCACCCCTAATCATCATTTATTAACCTAATCTAATTCTAATCCTAATCACATCCTCACCTCTAAATCTAGAGGCTTCTATTTCTAGAAGCCTCTCTAAATTTTCCTCTTTCATATTTAAAAATTCAAATATATCTCCCTCTCTCCATTGAATTTTTAATTCAATGGATACTTCTCTCAAATTCTATAAATCTCCATTCTAGAATTCTCCATTCTTCTCATGCACTCTCCACCCTTGATTCAAATCCAACATGGCTTCATCTTAGCCATTGAATCCTCCACCCACAAACTATAAATTAAGCTCTTCTCCTCCATGAGAGCTAGCTAGTTAGCAAGAAGAATCTTAAGAATCCATAACCAAAATTTTCCATTTTTATCATCCAATCAATCCATCCACTCTATCAATCCATCTTCAATCCACTCCAATCAATTCATCCTTCATCAAGCATCTAAAAATTCAAGGCAATCAAGGGGAGGTGTTTCTCAAGTTTCTCCACATCAAATCTAAAGCAATCCAACTTCCATCCAAGAGAAAATCCAACACAACAAAGGAGGAGAATTACATCTTCTTGGTAAGTGTAGGTATTACATTCTCTCTCCTTTCCATCCATTTCTCTATCTAAGGTATTTTTAGGAAGATTAGAGTAGGAAGACAAATTTGTTTGTTTTCTTGCATTTTCATTCTAATATTTTTAACATATACATTTTTGCTCCCCCTTTGTGGGGCTTACCCCCACTTATTTTTGTGTTTAACTCTATTTTATCCTGTAACATGTTGTCAAAGTTTCAAGAATTTTCACTTCTGTTTACACCTTAAAATTTTGAATTTTTGTGTTCATCTGCCATTTTTCACACGAACTAAGTCCTATGACCTATGTTTTGTAACCTATATCCTGAATTGGCGCCTTTTCTTTGTTTTGGCACCTTTGTTTTTATTTTTTTCCTTCCTTCGAGAGCCATAACTTTTTATCCCGAACACGAAATGACTCCATTTTTACGGAAAGATATCAAAGAGATCTATATAATGAAGATGTTAATTTAGCATTTCATAGGATAATTTATTGATTATTTTCATTTCCTAAATCTTGTAATTTTAACTACACATTGAGTTATAGTTTCTGTTTCAAACTACTAAAACTTTGTGTGTAGCTTCTTACGCTTACAAAATATAAAAATCAATCTAAAACTACTAACCCTTTGTTTTGTAGCATGATTAGTCCAAAACATTTGGGGTTATAATCTAACTACTAATATTTGTTTTGTAGGGATTCGTCTTAAAGACCTAATCATCAAACTACTAATATCTATTGTTTCATTTTATCATATAGCATTTATTTTCTTGCATTACCTTTCTTACGTGTTTTCATTTGTTGTTTGTTCATCCCGAAGGAGAAAGCGTGTATGATCTTCTCTCGCATCCTAGAATGATCGAGGATAAAAATTGGCTAGCCTTCCCTTTTTCTTTTGTAGGGCTAACGTGACATGGAAGTAAACACGCCTCATTTTCTAGTAAGGTATATAAATTCTTAGAGATATGTCATTATTTACTAAGTGCTTACTTGTTTTAAGAGCAGCATAAAGTGAGGGGTTTCAACGTTCCAAAACCGGGCCTTAGATAGCATCCTTGCAACATGGAATTGGGGCCCACATACTTTGCAAGGGTATAGCGGGGACTCCCCTGGTGAGCTCATCTATCCTACACTAGGAAACCTCTTGGCTGTATATTTATTTATAGTTTAATGAGGCCACACTCCCCAAGATCACTCGCTAGCTAACCCCACATTGATGCATAGGTGGAGAGACAATTGTGGCACCATCATCAGTGTGTGGTATTGAAAGTGGGATGTATATTGATAGTAATCCCACTTGAATAGTTAGTGTTTTTGTGTGTGTTGTATTTTTTTTTTTTGTTAACACCCTTAACCATCACACCACATTAAAATTTTAATCAATCAAACAAACATCCTTAATCAAACAACATCAAAATCCCATCATTATCTTTAATCAACAATCATAATACAAAACTAATCCCCGTGCATCTTATCAAACCATGGCCTTTGATCCTCAATCCCCATCCTTTCCAAAACAACATCCGAACTCCTACCTCTTCTCTAAATCCATCAACCAATCCTCACTTTGACCATGAAGTCCCACACACCATCTAACACATTAACAAACAAATCTCAAATCTAACATCCTACCTCAACCAATCCAAATCCACCATCCCATATTGATCATAATATCATAGAAATCATCCAACATCTCAATTAACAAATATTTAATTTTCAATCTTCAATCAATCAATCACCCCTAAACTATCATCTATCAACCAAACCCATCCACAATTTCCCCTTTCTACGATCCCTATCCCTTACCCCATTGACCTCCTCCTTGAGGAACCCAAATCATCTCAATCCATACCTTAACTTAAAAACATAAACCATTATCCCCACAAGCTAATTACATCGACTTTGACCACCTCACTAACTTTTACCTAGACCAAGAGGACCTCCTTTGTGTCCTTTCTAATCTAGCCACCAATCCCAAACCCACACAAACATCCCAAAACCAACCTCCAAATCCCCTATTAACCATCATGACCCACATCTTCCTACCATCAAAACTCATACAAATAATCCACCATCATCCAAAACCTCAAATCCTAAATCCAATCATCATAAAACCTATCATCAAGTCACATTCACATATCCACAACAATCCCAACAACTTCATCCAAAATTATTATCCCCCACATCTCATCTTAGTCCTCCATCCTCGTCATCTTCATCATCCCAATCCAATCCTATGGAATTTATCCTAAATAGTCCCACATCCCCTAATCCACCATCAAATTCAACCTCTAAGCTTAGTTCTTCCCTTCCATCACCTACACCTAATCCTATCAATACTATCTCATCCACTATGAATTATAATTCACCCTCCTCTTCTAAACCTAATTCTAAACCATCCAATATGGCTCCTATTCCACCCTCATCATCTTCATCCACATCGAATCATATCTTACCCCCTTCATCACCTAAACCTAACACTATATTATCCTCTAATCCTATTTCAAATCCAACATCCCCTAATCCTAAAACATATAATGTGACTCCTAACTCACCAAATCCTAAACCTAAAAAATCAAATGCCGATCCTCTCCCCACCCCATATCATACCCAATCTAATAAATCTCCTATGTCACCATCATATACTTCATCCCTAGAATCAACCAAATCTAATGTGGTTCCTACACCACACCCATCTCCTAAATCTCCTTCATCCCCAACATCACCCAACCCTAATGTGACCCCAATATAACACCCATCCCCTTCATCTACATCTACCCCATCACCTTCATCTACATCTACTAATTCCAAAAATTTAATCCTAAGTCAAAACCCTCTACCTTAACACCACATAATCCTAGAAATCCCAAATCAATTAAATCTACTTGACATCCAAGACCAAACCTTCCGCTTCGGCCCCACACCTAATCCATCCCCTTCATCTTTTAAGCCACAACAATCTAATCCATCTCATGAATCCAAATCAACCAAATCATATAATAATCCACTCAATCCTACACTTTTATTTCCTACTCCCCCAAAACCATTTAACCCAAACCACTTCATTCCTTTAGGAGAATCCTTGACCACCATATTCCATCGTCTAGAAACCTTCAACATGATCATCCATACCTCAATCAAATCATGCAATCAAAACCTTCCCAAATTATCTTGGTGTTGTGAACATTACTATTTTGACTTCCATCACACCCATGGACATTTGACCAATCGTTTCATATAATTTTGGTCTTATATCCAAAACCTCATTAACAAGGAATTCTTATCGTGTACCTCTATACCCACCACCTTTCCTTCACAATACTATCTCTAACCATCATCCATCATCCAAACCCCACTTGACATCCAAACATCATCAACCATTAAAATCCCATCGTACATCCAAGCATCCATCACATACCAAAAACAAAAACAAATATCACCCCCATCGTTTGTTAAGTCGGCCTCTTAGTTGATGAAAAATTACAACCCCGAGTCTCATGATGACCACATGGTATAATCTTCCCCATCCACTCATATCCTATAGCCAAAAATATTTTCGCTAACATGAAACATTGAGGCAAAGTCTTAGGCATCCATGAACAAGGATTTCACAAACCCATCTCCCTTTATCAAAATCCAAGTCATTTAGGATTAGGGTATAAACCTAACACTACCAACCTCCCTCCCACTACTCCATCACAACCCATTTCTACCACTCCTCTTTTTGATCCTACTATCCCAATCACAAATCATTTAATCCTTCTACAAATATCAAACACCTAAAAATAGATTGAGCACATAATTCATTATGCGCACATGGTTATTCTTTCCTTCCCACCCATCCTCCTTCCATCCAACATCTACCTCCATTATTATCATCACATCCATTCATATCCTCTTCCGCTACATTCATTTGAATGCTTTATCAACTTTTTCACACATGTTGTAAGACAATAGTACCTACTACAATTGTGTGACCTTAGTCTATTATTACCTCCAACATTCAAGCACAATTGTCCCCTAGAGATCTACACACTTTAACACACTTAATAAACTTATGGTGAAAGCCCTTATGCATGTATTTTTACACTCTATCCAATGTCATCACCACACTCATTTCCATCCCCCATCAAGCCACTAGTGATTTTTAACCCCTTGAGAGTTCTCAAGAGAGTGGATCCTCTTTATGCAAAAAAATCCAAATATCAAAAAGAAAAAAATCATATCAAAATTAAAAATATCAAATAAAATCCACCTCAAGACTCTCTCTAGGGGTGTTTCCAGCATCTCTACCAGGGCTATGGATTCCTAGATGGCAATAGAGCAATGTTGTGACAAGAATCATATGCATCTCCGTTGGGGCTATGGACATCTGGCTGGTAGTAGAGTAATGCACAACTTAGCCTTTCATTCAACCTCTATCTACCTATTAGACTTAATTAATCCCTATACATTTTCTAGTTTATCTTCACATACTACCCATTAAGTCTTCACCTCAAGTGGTAATTAACCATCACAATCACACACACTTCGATCTTGCAAAAACATAGGTCTTTCATGTTGCTAGGTATTGTTTAGACCTTATTCACACTTCTATGTTAGTCAATTTTTTTACTTACAACATGTGTTTTTAGGCTCATCTTTTTGTTCATCACTGATTTTATTTTTCCTTCCATCTGTCACATTAACATCCTTTTTCCCTTAGATCAAACATCTGTGGGTAGACAATGATCCTTTCCTTTTCATCCAATCTTCCTCATGTACCTTTTCAACTATCATCATCATGACTAGGGGTGGTTTTACTACCATCTATTAGGGCATCATCCATTTTAGATACCCCTCACTTTCCATCCTACCCTATACTTGGGGGCACATAAAACTCATCCATTCATCCACACACGGGACAAACTAATTTACACTTATAGGAACACCACATATATCCATTAATCCATCTTCTATATACATGGGGGCATATCTTATCATCTTCCATATCCCCCATCTTATGCTATACCACATCCATCATCCTATCTATCTATCCCCCATCCCAAATCCCCTCTAATCCTAACCTATCAACCCAATCCTATCCTACCCAATTTCCCTCTATCCTTCCCTTTCATCCTACCCAAACACACTTTGGGACTTTAGGATAAATTTACATCCCACCTTACGTCCCTTCCCATTCCCCCATCACTTATCCAAAATACCAAATCAAAAAATCCAAAATCTCTAAATCCCACATCCTAAATCCAAAATCCAAAAATCTAAAATCCAAAAATCCAGAATCTAAAAATCTAACATCCAAAAATCAAAACATTCACAAAAAAATACAAAAATGTAATGTGTGTGTTTTTTTGTGTGTGTTTGTTTGATTGTCTACATGTACATTTTGGCCAATGATATGAGGCCCCTTCCATTTCTTTTTATTTTTCTAGTCTAATGATATGAGGGCCATAATTATATTAATCTGTCCAATGATATGAGGACGGGGGCACTTGGCGCTTACGTTGTCATGGTCTTAATACCTTGGTGTATTTTTTTCTATGCCACATCACAATTGCTAATGATGATAATAGTGGGAAATTTATGGAATCACACCCCCTTCTATAATCATCATCATCATCCATACCTAATCCTCATCATCATCTAACTAACTATCTAACCTCATCATCCTCCCATCCAATCAATCCTTTATCAATCAATCAATATCCACATCCAAATCTTATCATCTCACATCCAACATCCAAAATCCTCACCCCTGGCTGGGGCATCTTCTAACATCCTCTTATCAATCAAACTCAAACATTATTTCTCATCACTTCATCAATCATCATCCCAATCCTCTCCTCATCAATATCAATCCAAAACCAATCCTTATTCTCTCATCCAAACATCCTCAATATTATAATCCTCCAAATCAAATCAATCCTCAAATATAACATCTTCAAATCCAACATCCTCAAATCTTCAAATCCTAACCCCTTGATTGGGGCATCCTCTAATCCAACATCCTAAATCTTCACCCTTGTCATACATCATTGACTGGGGCATCCTCTACTCCAAAATCCTTAAATCTTCTAAATCCTCTAATCCTCATCTTATAATCCTCTAATCCTCATCCTCTACATCCTCTATCCTATCTTCTAATCCCCTGATCTTAATCTTCTAAATCCTAAAATATTATCATCCTCTAATCTTCTCTCATATACTAACTTGGGTCTCTCCTCTTTTTGAGTGGTTACCCACCTCATTCCTCCCCACCTAACCCCTCGAGGGGGCATCATATCACCATCCTAACATCTTCTCTTCTTTTTCTTTGAATGGTCATTTTTACACAATAACCATTCAAAGAGGGGGAAAATGTAGACATCTAAAATGTCGACATGGTTAATTACGATTAACTTGTCCTACAAATATCCCAGCATCACCCATATAATATTAATCAATTTCAAGACTAATTATTATTATTTAATCCATTTTTTCATATTTACCCTTTATCATGTTATCATCATCATCATTCCATTATTAATCCTCTTAATTCATCATTTATCATTTATCATTAATCCTTTTATTTCATCATTATATCCTATCATTTCATCATCAATCCCTTAATTCATTATTATATCATATTATCCTATTTTAATCCCCATTAACATTTTCTAGAAATTTAATATTCATATATCTGCTTACCCACCTACCCTACACTGACCCTACACCTAGCCTTTCCATGTAACCTCATCCCTAATCATCATTTATTAACCTAATATAATTCTAATTCTAATCACATCCTCACCTATAAATCTAAAGGATTCTATTTCTATAAGCCTCTCTAAATTTCCCTCTTTGATATTTAAATATTCAACTATATCTCCCTCTCTCCATTGAATTTTTAATTCAATGGAGACTTCTCTCAAATTCTATAAATATCTATTCTAGAATTCTCCATTCTTCTCATGCACTCTATACTCTTGATTCAAATCCAACATGGCTTCATCTTAGCCATTAAATCCTCTACCAAAAACTATAATTAATCTCTTCTCCTCCATGAGAGCTAGCTAATTAGCAAGAATAATATTAAGAACCCATAACCAAACTTTTCCATTTTTATTATCCAATCAATCCATCCACTGTATTAATCCATCTTTAATCCACTCTAATAAATTCATCCTTCATCAAGCATCTAACAATTCAAGGCAATAAAGGGGAGGTGTTGCTCAAGTTTCTCCACATCAAATATGAAGTAATCCAACTTCCATCCAAGATAAAATCCAACACAACAAAGGAGGATAATTGCATCTTCTTGGTAAGTGCAGATATTACATTCTCTCTCATTTCCATACATTTCTCTATCTAAGGTATTTTCTACGAAGATTAGAGTAGGAAGACAAATTTGTTTGTTTTCTTGCATTTTCATTCAAATCTTTTAACGATTAAACTAGTTTGCTTTGGCTGGAATATGGTAGGAAGAATGTATCGCAACCAAATGGAAAGAGCTTTGGCAATAACTTTCTAAGACACATTAAGAAATTTTATAGGGTGTCAATGTTTTATCTTCTCGGGGTCTCCAAGATTAAGGATGAACTTAATATTCCCTTTGTTAATGTGGCGGCTAAGGGAATGGCTCTAAAATCCTTCCAACTAAATATTAAAAATGGATGGGCCAGCTATATCCCATAGCGATTTGTAAAATTTGCGGGGAAGCCATTATAACCAAGTGCCTTTTCATTAACCATTTACATGATTGCTTCATGTAAGTCATCAAGAGGAGAGCAGGCGGTCACAAGCAATTGTTTGTGCCTAAGAAATCTTGCATGGCACGATGGCCAAACATTGGTCTAAGGAAACTTGTTGATCTACAAATGGATATTGAGCTTATAAAACTTGCTTGTAGCAATTAACAAAGGCCTGTAACATGAGTTGGGGATCTATGAGTTGGGTTACGCCATCAGGTTCCACCATCATAAATGGCTTGGATTTATTTAAAGCAATGTTTGGATTTGAGTGATTGAAATAATTCCTTTGAAACTCTATCCCCAACCTTGAGCCTGTGAAGGCGAGCATGAATTTGTGCGTTGAGAGAATTATAGTTGTCCACAATTTGAATTTTTTTGTCTAATCTTTGCCACATAGATTTGTAAGGTTTCAGAGAAGGGATGTCCCTCAAGTGCCACCACCACCTGGCTAAGAGTGGATTAAGAGCATTTTTAAATTTTGGCCAGCTATCAATCATTGATTCTAAGAAATCTGGTTGTCCTAGTCATTGCATCCTCCCACCATTGAGTCCAGCTAGACTAAAGAGGTGGATGATAATTATGTAGATGATGTGGTCGGGCGTTAAGTTCCACACTTACTTGATATGATTGAGTGTGGGTTTGTGTTCCATCAAGGTCATATTGAGAAAAAAATGTCCTTTATGACTAAAAGGCCTCTTATCTTACCAAGTGATATGAAATCTAATAGGAAAGTGGTTAGAAAGGATGAAATTTGGCATCACTTCCACAAGAAAGGAATAAATGTTGTCAAACTCAAAAAATATTGAGTGGATAGCATGACCTGTCGAGCCATTTAAGAACCCGATCTGATCCACCTCAGAGATTGGACCAAGTGAACCAGGTTTCAAAGGTGGGCCTATGTGAAGCGTTTGGGTCATAAAACCCAAATTTATTACCCATATAAAACCACACCTCCCTTTCACCAATTGTCCATCGCATAGGAAAGTTCCCACATTTATCTATGGGTAGCTCAACCATATTAAATTCACCACAAATGACCCAATAGGAATAAGGAATTTCATTAGCTATCCACTGCCAAAGATCGGCCCTTTCAGCCGCATCATTAGAAGCATACATGTTGATAAAGCCAAAAGGTTGACTTTGATATTAAAGAAATCCCGAGATGGCTTGATTGGTGGGGTCACTATCATGATCCATAAATAAGGGTCTTCATTTAGGGGGAAAAAATAAATTAAACCCCCATGACCTCCATCATGATTACTTGTAAAATCCAAACTGTCAAGCTAAATGGATTTGCAAACCATTGACAACTGAAAACTTGTAACTTTAACTTCCTGAAGACACAAAACATCTAGGTTAAAAAAATTGGAAAACATTACGAATGATATACTTGTGATTGGAGTTTGTAAGACCCCTCACATTCCATGACATATAATTCATGAGAAATGTGGATCAAGGGCCATACCATCCGCATCCAAGCCGTCCAAGGAATCGAACTGGTTTTGTAGGAATTGAGCATTATTTTTCTTCAAAAAATCCTATAACTCAACTTTCCTTTTTCGGCATACTCAATGTTGTAATCCTCCTCTGTTGACTCCACATTATGTGTCGGGATATGTTTGCAACTTTCCATAGAGTGTCAAGAGGGACTTGGGCCATTTTATATGGGCATCGTGAACCATTTTTTTAAAGTAAGCCCTGGGAAGTTAGAGGTGTTAAGGAAATCCGAATGGAGTTTGAAGGGTTCATGAGAACCACGAGATGCTTTGGGCATGCTAGAGATATTAGGTAAGGAGACTAGATATTATTGAGATACAAGTTCTAAAGAGTGACATGGACTAGGAGTGTGTTCCTTAATGCTTAGATATTTCTAACCATTGTTTCTAAACGACTTGGCTTGGGCCATTTTGTTCTAGTTCTTCCATCCTCTGAAATTTTTCAACTTTCCTCTTGTGGCTGCTTGATGGACTCAATAGCCACCTCGGGTGTTTGGTGATGGTGCGATGAATAAATTAGGCAATACTTGATCTTGTGATCAGAGGCCTAACATCGAAAACATGTGTTAGGAAGGTTGATGTAAAGAACTCACCGAGAATAGTGAGTGTCATCTTTGGATCTCCACAAATTCTTTCAATTCATGTGAGAGGTCTACTTCAATGTCATTTCTATGAATGGACACTAAAACAACACTTTGGTTCCATGTAAATAACTTGCCCAATAGAGCAGGTGATTTGGTGAATAAAATGCACACATGGAAGCGTAAAACCATGGAACTCCACCCAAACCGGGACTTTGAGAGCCACAAACTCAAACACCACAAAGTCCTTAGTCCAAGGGGAAAGAACCAGGAAGAAGTTAAGAACATACCGGGTATTTGAACAATTCATGATGGTTGGGGCATGCGAAGGGTTAGAGAACTAGAAAAGGAAGAATCCTTTAGTCATGTTTGCACACTCTCAAGCTTGATGCCATGAGCGGCCCAGGATGAGTTAACCCAGGACTTGAGCATGCTCTCGGAGGGGATATGACCCACAAAATAGCTAATAAGATAGAACTGTTTGATCCATTGTGGCACGCAGCATTAAATTCAAAAACAGGTAATACAACATCAAGAGGAGAAACATTACCTTGTGAAAGACCTTTGGGAAAATTTCCAAGGATATTTTTGTGGCGGCACCATTATTTGTAGCTTTAATAGGTCTAGCCTTGATATCAATATTTGGTCTTGAAATAGAGGGTGCATTATATAGGTGATCCCAAAGGGTGAGAAACCCTAGAAATGAATAAGTAAAGTACTATCTTGCGGTTCCAGAAGAGGTCACGGTATAACATGCAAGTGAGAAACCCTCATTTAAAGTCATTTTTGAATGATGAATTTTTATTATGCATTAAAATAATGAATCCATAGAGAGAAAAAATATTTTTAAGTTTACTAATTTCCTATAATTTGAATTTTTAGTTTTATCAATAAAACATGGAATAGAGATTTCATGGGCTGTATATCTAGGAGTGAATATATATTGTTCCCATTAAAAAATTAAGTTGAATAAAGTTATAAAATATTCTCCCATCATTTAATTTTAGTTTTAGATTATTTAAACAAATGTTAGTAATTACTTAAAATCTAAAAATTACACTTTGTTTTCCCATTTTTTTAAATATTAGGAGATATTTGAAGGATTTAGGAATGTTTTAAACTTTAAAAAAATTCATATCGATCTTTTCACATAAACCCACTTTTTGATTTTGAATTTGAAACTTATTTTTTGCAGTGTTTACTATAAAAACCATCGGAAAAATAACCTACTTAAATTCGTCCCTCCTAGGGTTTTTTCATGCATTCACTTGCCATACAATAGTGCATGAACTATGCCTCCTTAGCTTTCTTAGGGTTATCCCAATAGTCCTATCATAGTTAACCCTTGACTATTTTCCAATCATTAAGGCAGAGTTAATTGCCTTTAAATGGTTACATCTCCTTCCATTGCAACAATGTTGCAACTAAAGGTGGAAATGGCTCCCAAGTGTGTAGAAGTTTGTTTTAAAAATCTATGACAACATATGGACTCGAATCCTCCTGGATGTTGTTATTTCTACTAAAATTTTCAACCCGTGGTCAAGTGGTATTAAAACAATTTCTTTTTGCTCATTTTTGTGGTCATATTCCTTTGAAATTGAATAAAAAACCATTGGGATTCTAGTGGTATCTTGGTTTCAGGTATCCATAACCTCACCAAGGGGTTTTATCAATTCTCTTTTCATGATCCCTTTCAACTTCAATCCCTCCTTAAGGTAGTTTTTGGTATTTGGGGAATACCCTATTAGTGTTTTCTCAATGAACTCCATATTTCAGTCCCACTAGCTAGATCACTTTAAAGATTCCCATTTGGATTGAACTTCTTGGTCTTCTTGTTCATCTCTAGTCCTTTTTACAGAGATTGTGAAACCCATTGGCAGGGTGATTTTCCATGAACAAGATCGTCTCTTTTTCACTCGACCTAACAAGCGTGTGTGTGTCGAAGTTGACCTTGTGAAAGATTTGCGGGACTACCTGGTTATTCAAGTTGGGTCCATGCATATCTCTCAAAAGGTGGTTTATTTTAACCTCCCCAAAACGTGTTTTTCTATCAAGCCCAGGACCACCACATTCATGACTATCCACCGCTATCACATTTCAAGCTAGTAGTGACATAACTCACGATTTCAAGCCCAGGCGGACTCTCCGGTGATGGTTGGACTACGGTCGGCAATAAGAAGGGATCTAATGTGAAACTCTCTCAAGAGGTTCCATATACCCCCTCTCTTTCCCATCCTCTATCCAAGGATAATTTGAGATCGAGCCACCCCACCTGTCAGTTTCCATTCTTTTCAAACCATCACGAGTTAGGTTTTCTTTCAAGTTCTATGAATTATGGGAATCTTTCTTCAACATCTCTTCCTCTACAACGCTCTCATAGCATGTGAGGGGAGGATGGGGCCAAAATCCACTCCATTCAGGTTGAGCTCCCTGATTCAATCCAAATTCCACTTGCCAATAATTTTTCCATTCTCGACTCGGAGGATGGAATTGTGGATGGGCAGGGGGAGTTTGATATGTCTAATTTTTCATGAATTTCATCTCATGGAATGTTTGGGGTCTAAAGAAGCCTCTAAAAATTCTTTGTCCATTTAGCTTTCCAGTGTATTGACAATTTAGATATTATTTATTTACAAGAAATTAAAATTTCTGGTTTTTTGCTTTTAATACTCTAACTTGCATTGCCCCAGTTTTATGCATTTTCATACGTAGCACATTGATGGTAAAGGTGGTGTTAGCATTTCCATTATGCCAAAAATTTTGGCCTTAATCACTGCCTCGGGCCAAGATCCTGCTAATCGGGTTGTGTGGGTGATTATGGCTATTAATGATATTACTTTTGGTATTCTTAATGTTTATGCCCCTAATGATGGCTCCAAAAGAATGGATTTATGGAAATGGTTAGGTGATAACTTACCTCTTGCTTATTGGCTAGTGTGTGGTGACTTTAATATGATAGAGCATCTAGATGATAAATGTGGTGTCCTTAGATGCACTAGTATGTCAGTGAGTGTGTGGCCTGGTATTTCTTTAAAATCTATTGGGAACTTTCTACTTTGTTGCTCAGGGACAGGGCATGAATTTAAAGCCCAAACTTGGTATACTTAGACCAATATTCGAGAAGGATATGATCAAGTTTTAAAAAGACTCGACCGTGCACTTCTTTCACATAATTTTATTTTATTTTGAAATGCAATGCTCCTCTAATGTCAAGGTGTGGTCTAATGTGCTTTTTTCAGATCACCACCCAATTACATTTAAGGTTATTTGGCAAGGGGGCCTTTCAAGATTCCCACTAATCAATTCTATCTTAATGTCTCTCTGTTGAGTCACCCTGGGGTGGTCCCACTCATTGCCAAGGTTTGGAACATGGTGTCATGTTCATTTTCACCGCAGATTGGATCTCATGGTGGGAAGTGGCAATTCAACACACCACTTGATTTATCCATCATTTCGAAAAGCAGGTGGCTTTGAGTCCATAAGAAAATCGATTCATCTCTATAAAAATATTTCATACGGATCTCATTATTGTTGGAGGCTTATCCTTTTGATATTCCTCTCCATATTCAGGTAGTTGAAACCCGGCACAAGATCAATCTCATCGAGTCTCATTCAGCCCATGGTGCTCAAATCCATTCAAGGATCCATTGCCTTAAGATGGGATACAAAGCCTCCAAAATATTTTTAGATCCCCCGGATCAAAGCTATCTATGATTCACATCAACAGCTCACAGAGCTACCAGAGATCACAAATGCTTTTGTAGAGAACTATCATCTGGTTTTTCAATCTCAAGAGGTTTTGAGTGAGTGAGTTGTTTCCTTGTAAAGATGTATTGATGTGGTGCCTAATAAGATTTCCCTAGATAGCGGGCATGTTTTAATGCTCCTCTCACCTTGGAGGAACTACATGCTACCTTTCTTTGTTTAGATGACGATAAATCACAGTGCGGATGGTTTCCCATGCAAATTTTACAAAGCTCTTGAGTGGTATTTTGTGGAAACTAATCTTCTTCGTGTCTATAATAAATCTCTCGAATGCAATTCTCTTAGGATTTTCTATTATCACAAAATCACAGGACACCCCTAATTGCTAGCATGTGAATGAGGAATTTGGTGTGATTGGGTAACATGGGATTACCTCTCAAGTTGTGGGACTTGTGAACTTGAGATAATCCTCCAGAGAAGGTCGGTTCCTACTCCTAAACCTACCTATCACAACTAATCCTAATGCAAGCAAATGACTAATCTAACCTATTATATCCTTCCAAGGAGGCAGGGAGAGATAAAATTACATGAAAATGGATATTACCTACACTAAGAGTGGTGATACACCAAGAAAAGGAGGTTGCTAGAGAAAATCCCTGTTGGACCCTAAAATATTGGTTAAGTACAGAGGCATGCGCATAGGACCGGTGAGAAGAAGGGAACTCAAGGAAAATTGGGCAGGACAAATGGGGTTTAAGAAGTGTTTTAGTAAAACAAGGGCATGTGGGAGGTAGAACATGGGTTTCTAGGACTTAGCCATATTTGGCATTCAAGAGGCACTTGAGAAAAAGCATGATGACCTGACTAGGCATGATAAGTAGATAAGTGACCAGCCTAGAGCCTTAGAGGCCAAGAAAAGGATATTCTATGCAGGGAATATTCCTAGAGACATCATTACAGAGAGTGGAAGGATTGCAAAGGGATAAGCATTCACCTATGAAGGACCACATCGACACTTGGCACATGATACCTTGCACTTGGAGAAGGCATGACAGTGGGTGTTGATCTTATATAAAGGAATGCTTGGGCCAGAGAAAGATGTAGACAGAGATAGGCATAGAGGTAGATTGATGTGTGTATGGAGAGGCATAAAAGAGAGGTAGGATACACATATGCATATATGGGTACCAAGAAGTAGAAGGTAGGGCATTGAACTGCTACAGAAATGATAGGTTGCACTATGGTCTAGGATTCAGGGTACTAGAGAGCTATATAGAATGCCATTAAGTATTGGTATTGATGTTAGGTTCTGTAAATGGGTTATGATAAGAATGGCATAGCTAGGAGCTCTATTTAGAACTTGTTGTATAATTTGGACCTCAATCACTACTTGTATATGGTCGAGAGATGACCCTTTTGACTGTAATGTTACTACCATAACTCTTTTAAATCAATATATATATGGGTTCATTCTGTATATCTTGTTTATGGGTACAAACCCTTCGATATTTAGCATGTTATAGCTCATATATGTTTTCTTATGGTTCATTCGGTGTTTATCTACCTTCTCTGATGCATGGGTGTGTGTGTGGATCTACTAGTTTTATGTTCTTCTTTTAGGATGCATGTATTTCTATCTTTGCAAATAAACCCCCATTAATGGCGGAACCTTCTCACAAATCTCACCTAAAAGAGGGGTTGGCACTTGCACATGCCTCGGTGAGCGCCAGTGCCCATTGGGTGATAGGCTGTGTCTTGGGGTTAGAAAGAAGTATTAAGGGTAAAATAATGACTACATCTTGGTTCCATTTCCGGACATATTTTCATAGTTTTTGTGAGAAGTGTGCATGATGACAAAGAGAACTTGACCTTAGGCGAGTGTCAAAGCATGGTTTAAAAGCATGAAGGATGAGTTTTCTCAAAGATTTAGTATTGGACCTAAGTTTGATGCACGTAAATGGGTAGAAGAATATTTGTATCATGAGTTTTATGAGATCTTCTTTTATTGTTTTCGAGTAGAGTTGTATGAATGGATTTCGCGAATGCATCTAGATCAAGCTAGTACTATAGACCTTGTGTATGGACCCAAGATGAGTATTAAAGGTTGCATGATGTTGATCTGACTTGGACACATGTTTTTGATCATTGGTGGAGTAGAGTGTTGACGAGTTACACCTTGGAGTACATGATTTCTATGTATTCTTGTCTAGAGATTGTTGAGTTTGAGTTCTTGAGGGATCCAAGAGGATCGTTCTTACGTGTTATCCCTTTAGCTATAAAGATCTTGATCATTACACTAAGTTTGGAAGCATTTCCTATGTCAGGCTAAGCTTAAGAGTCTGAGAAAGGAATTTAAAATGGAGGAAGATGATGGACCTTGTGGATGAAAAGGAGAGGGAAGAGAGATGACTCAAGTATAATGAAGCTCATGAAAGGGAGTTATATAGATAACACGAAGTTACAAGAGTGATGGATTTATGGAGGTAGATGTGGGAAGGAATTGAAATTCATGTGGAGGATGTGGAGCCTAAGTATGCACTGTCTACCCCATCTTGACAAGTGTGGGAGATAGACCCCCTTGGCTTACGATGAGAGCTCGTCACTTGGAGAAAGGAGAGTCATCGACGCGCATATGAATCCACTTGGTGACCAAGCCTTGGTGCTTAGTTTTCCAAATCTAGAGATAAGTATTACTAACCTAGTTGGTATTGGTGGAAGTAACCAATCAGCACCTAGGCGATATAAGTTTACATTTGGTACATTTATGGTTACACAATCATTTCTGTGTTTAGAGTTATATTTTCTAGAATGACATTCAAGCAAAGTATGGGTATGTAAAGCTTGGGTATCACATCTAGAAGCGACATGAGAGACGCATCTAGTAGTGGTGCAATATCACAAACTTTTGGCGCATAGTTTAGCTTGACAATGGAGACACAAGGCAAGACCACTTCAGGACCCTTGCTAGCTATATGAGGTGTATTTGGTGGGTCAGGTGGAATAGGAACTAGCAAACCTGGTGAACCTGGTGGATCTAGAGGATTCATTGGGTCAGGAGGGATAGGTGCTGGTGGATCTAGTGGATCTGGTGGTGGAGGAAACACCATAGGGAATCTAGGTTCTAGATCAGGTAGATAAGGGCCTCAACCACCTTAGCAAGTGTTTTTGAGATGTCTTTACATCTTCCAAATTACAAAGGTGTTGAGGATGCTACAAAACATGTACACAAATGTGAGTTGTTATGGCACGCAAAGGGGATCACTACCCTTGAGTGGAAGGCAAGTCAATTTGCAATGACATTGCAAGGGCACGCGCATAGTTGGTACCAAAAGTATAACCCCCCACCGATGAAGTAGTTCATTATACCACATTGCGTAATGCCTTTTTAGCTGAATTCCATATTCCTAAGTTTGAACAGAAAAGCATTAGCACGCTAAAGGAGATTTAACAAGGTATGGCTAGAGAGTGTGTGGGAGTATGACGTGTGTTTTAAGACTCTCTTGTCAAAATTGTCTTATGATATTCATCCTTCTCAACATGCTCAATGGTTTTTTGGAGGGTTGATAATGCCCTTCAAGAGAGCACTTTCACATAAGACTTTCATCAGACCCGTGTGAGGCCTTAGAGGTTGCCTTGTGTGTTGAGGCTATGGGAAATGTGGATATCGGTGTTATTCTTTTCTTAAAGCTCATTGTTGTAATGGAAAAGTAGCTAGAGAATCTATCTGTGAACTTGGCACATGAGACTCACAGTGGCCTATGGTGCATGGATTGTGAGGTAGAGGGGCATATGAAGGATAATTTTCCTCGGAGATTGATACACGCCATGATGGTAGACTATGAAATTTACCATGGAGATCATGATGCAAGTAGGTGTCGCTACTATGGTGCATGATCCGTAAGAATTTTTCCTATTATTACAAGATTTGCACCTCTACTACTCATGACACTAAGGATTGTAGATTGATTAACTAGATACATGATGCCATTGATATTGGTGTGTACCAGACTAGCATTAAAAACAATTCCAAGGATGATGGTCATCACTATGAAGGATGCACGGATGGAGGAGCTTGTGGAAGAGGCTTTCGCGGAGGATTTAGAGGTCATGGCAATCATGGAGGTGGAAGAGGTGAATTCCCTCGTATAACATGTTATGATTGTGGGTCCACTGAGCATTACAAGCACAAATGTTCAAACTTGTTTTAGTGCTCATGGTGTGGAAAGAAGCACAAGTATGAGGAGTGCCCAGAGCTATTTGAACACATGAGCTAGAAATAATGGAAATACAAGGGCATCGGGATGGTAAGCATTAAGAAAGAAGACTCACATTGGATGCCAAGAGTGACACGTGAGTCGGGATGAGAACTTGTAATGGTGACAATGCGATTTGAGGTTGCATGCACCATGGAAATATGAAAGAATATACCACTGATTACAAGAGAAGACATGGTGTATGTGAAGTATCTAGACCCTACCTATCATAAGGAAGTCTAACAAGAGACCATGGATGTAATCAAGAGTCTTCAAGGGGAAATTCAATGTCTAAAGGAGAAATCCAGGAAGTTGGAGTAGAAGAAAAGTGTTGAGCTCCCTCAATCAGATATAGATGATGTCAGAGAGGTGTGTAAGATATTGTGCCAAGATAATATCATTCCTCTATTAGGAGAATGGTTGAGCGACAAGATGCCAAGCATTGGAGTAGAGCATGAGAGTTAGGTTTTGCATGCTAGCCTTCCTCCCCACAGCCTCAACTGCGATATGGATATTACCTTGAATGTAGTTGTTGATGGATGGATCCTAAGTAATATTCTAATTGACACGGGTGCAAAAGTTAATGTTCTCACCCTGGATTCCTGGAATCAAATGGGAAGGCCCCCATTACAACCATCTTCAAATGTGTTGTATATGGCTAATAAGTCAAAGGCAATGCCCATTGGTGTTTTTAAATATACCACTATCACTATCCAAGGGGTGAAATTCACTAGAGACTTCGAAATCTTAGCTCTTGTTGAGGCAGAAAACTTTCTGCATTACTTGGGCACCCCTGGTGCTATAAGAACAATGTTGACTTATGTTTCAATAAAGGGTATATATGTTTTGAGAAAAAATAGGAACATGTTATCATTCCTTTGACGGATGGGAAGTCAACACCCTATATTGAGCCTTTAGGAGATAAGACCTAGATAGAATTTACGTGCACACTATCTGGGACCCTGAAGTTATGCAACCAACAAAAGAGGGCATTATTCAATGGGAAGATGCTCAATCTATAAGTTTTACAACTAGTGTGGTATGTGACAATTGGGTGCAGGACATATGAGTTAGTCTAAAGGTAGTTAAGAGGCTCCGTGACAAGAGTAATAGAGGCATGCTCAATCAAGCACTTAGGAGGAAAAAAATTACCAATTTATTCTGGGGAGCCCGACCCTAATGCTTTCCTATGAGCAATGGAGACCCAGTGAGAGCTATGAAATCAAAAGAAGAATGATTCTTCGCTATACCTTTTTGGGATTGTAGCACTTTGGTGGGTAAACCATTTCAATAACCTTCTAGAGTGGCGTGAAGTAATAATCACGTTCTTTGTTAGATTTGTCCAAATCAATGCACCTACTATCATACAAGATTATCATGGGAAGGAACCCTCGTTTCACATCCAAGCATGTGAGAAGGCCTAGATGGAAGGTGCAGAAGCCTTTCCACCTTCTTTATGGGTGGACAAGCTACACTCCATCTTACAAGGATGTGCGCAAGCATGGTATATTCACTCATAGATGTGTCATCAAGCAGAGGAAACTAGCAGGAGTTAACGCAGTTGACCTCCTTTAAGTTTTTTAACATCAAAGTACTAAGCCATCGGTGGATGAGGCATTAGAGTTGTTAAGTTCATAACTATGGGAGATAGTGCCATGACAGAGGATAGAATATTGAAATTTTTGGGTGAACCTATATTAGAAGCATGCTTTGATGAGGAAGAATCAGAGGAGATACAGCTTGAGCATGCATGCATGGAAAAAAGAAAGGAAAATTGTTCTATATGATCGATGGTGAAGAAGTGTAAAATTTATATGTTAACCATATTATGGGTATGTGTGAAGTTATAGATAGTGTTGATGATCAAGTGTGTGCCTATCATGAACCCCTGAAAACCAAGAAGGTTAACATTGGTTTGCAGGTAGAACCTAAGGAGGCTACTATTTGAGATTACTGGACAGAAAAGGAGGTTTCGAATATCATCGATCTGTTACGTGAATTTCAGGATTTGTTCCTACACAAGTACCATGAGGTTAAAGGAATTCACCACTACTTGGGAGAAATGAAGATCAAGCTAAAGGAGGTAGCACACCCAATTCATAAGAGACCTTATCGAATAAATATGAATCTATGCATCAAATTCAAGGAGGATATTGACAAGATGATTGCATCAGGCATCATTGAGGTTGTTGAAGAATCAGAATGGATAAGTCCGATGGTCATCAACATTAAGAAGGATGGGAGGATAGGTATTTTTGTTGATTATAGGGATCTGAATGTGGTATGTGTTATTGACCCTTTTCCAACCCATTTCACTGAGAATATCCTGGAAGGAGTAGCTGGGTGCGAGATCTATTCTTTCATAAATGGATTCTCAAGATATCATCAAGTTAGAATTGTAAAGGAGGACAAAGAAAAGACAACTTTTGTCTTGAATGGGGAAGCTTTGCTTACACATTCATGTCTTTGGATTTGAAGAGCACACCTACTTGTATTTTCACACATTATGGTGGGGAATTTCAAGACTTCATCCATAAGTTTCTTCAAGTCTACCTTAATGATTGGATGGTATATGGATTAGTGAGGGATCATTGTGATTATCCGAGGCTAATGTTTGAAATATTTTAGAGGTTAAGGATATCCCTCAACATTATGAATAAGGTTATCATTGCACTATGGAGTACATTTCACCTGGGAGAGGCACAAAAGATATGACATTTGACACATTAAAGAATAAGCTTATCATTGCGCCCATATTACACTTTCCTTCTTGGGATAATCCATTCCATGTACATGTTGATGCTTCAAGAGTGGTGATTGGGGAAATCTTAGCACAACTGGAGAGGGAATTTTTGACCACCCCTTGTGCTTTGCTAGTAGAAAGCTAACCCCAACAAAATATAACTATACTACTATTGAGCGTGAAGCATTATCAATTATCTACATGCTGCACAAATTTAGGTAGTATCTGTTGGCAACACCCTTTATATTCTACATGGACCACATGGCATTGAAGTACTTGGTAAACAATCCTATTTTACAAGGGTGCATATGCCGGTGGGTCTTGTTGTTTCAAGAGTTTGATTTTACGGTTGTTGTGAAACTAGGTAAGAGTAATTTGGGACCTGACCATTTATCAAGGATTAACTCAGGGGAGGACACGCAGAGCATTGAGGATACAATGTTAGATGTGTAATTGTTTAGATTGTGGCACATGCCCTCTAAATTGGAAGATATTGTTGTGTTTCTCAAAATGGGTGTGTACCGAAGGGAATGAAGACTTTGGAAAGGAAGAAATTAGCCATATGTGTCGCGCCCTACATGTTAATTAGTGGAGACTTATACAAACTAGGACACAATGAGGTTTTTGCACAAGTGCGTGTTAGAGCATGAATGCATTGCAATTGTGGAGGAAGTACATATAGAATTACATAAGGACACTATGTAAGGAATACAAGCGTGCGCAAGATCCTTCTAGTAGGTTTTTGGTGGGAAATGGTTTACAAGGATTGTATCAAGTATTGCAAGGCCTGTGACCACTGCCAGCACCTTGGTAAACTAGGGAAAAGAGATGAAATGTCATTAAGACTGATTGTCAGTGTAGAACCATTCGAGAAGTGGGAAATTGACTTTGTAGGCCCTATTTCCCCAGCTATACAAAGGATATGTTCATGCTATAGCATTACATGCACAAATTATCTTACAAGGTGGGTAGAATCGGTACCTACGAGGTATTGCATAATGCGGTAACAACATCCAGGTTCTTGTGGTAAAACATAATCAGCATATATGGATGCCCGCTAAGCTTAACAAGTGATAGGGGTACTCATTTCTTGAATGAGACAATTAGGATCTTATTGGAAGAATTCATGGTAGCCCACCACAAGACTACCCCTTATCACCCACAAGCTAATGGGACTGTTGAGGCATTTAACAAAATTATGAATCACACATTAACCAAGATTTGTGATGTGGGAAGAAAGGATTGGGATGATAAAGTTTATGTTGTGTTATGGTCATACCGAACTACTTATAAAATACTGAACAAGGCCACACCTTTTCAATTGGTGTTTAGCATGGAAGTAGTGTTACCTATTGAATTCATGTTACCATTACTACATATAGAGTGTGCAAGAGGATTAGATGATGAATAAGCACTTGAGGAGAGGATTGATAAGTTAATATAATTAGATGAGAGGTGGTTATTGCTCGCTGGAGTTAGAAAATAGAAAAATCTAGGTAGAAGGCATGGCATGATAGACACATCAAGAACAAATAGTTTGAGGTTGGGCAGATGGTTCTATTGTATGATTCCAAGTTTCTACACCATCCTGGGAAATTAAAATTCCATTGGATGGGCCCATATATTATATCCTATATACTTGATTCAGGAACTTTCCAATTACAAGTGTTGGATGGAACATGGTTACTCAGGCCATTTCAATGGGAGTAGGTTGAATCCCTACTATAAATAAGTCTTCTTTGTGTTTGTAAATAAGGTAGTATTTCTAGTTAGCCTAGGATTTCCCTTCTCTGTGTTTCCCTTTCTCATTGTTTGTTCCCTTTCTTTTTTTTTATTGTGCACCAGTATCCACTTACTATTTCAAAAATATTCCATGCGTAGAGGATCGTGCATCTATTTTGTGTGGGGTGAAGTGATACGACAAGTGCTAGAAGTGGTAAAGGAAGATGTGTTTCAATGGCCTAGGTTGAAGGATCAAAAGCATGTAGATTAGAAGAGTGCATGTAGAAAAGGTGAACATGAGGAGTTTGGTGTCAAAAGGATTTACAAAAACCACGTACAAGGGTGAGAAGTGCAGGAACAACATGAGGTAAGCAATGTCACAAATTAGGATAAGGACGAAGAAGAGGTTGTTTTGGCGCTGAAAGTGCGCACATAAGGATCTTTGGTTAGTAAGGATTTTTAGTGCCAAAATGTTGTGGAAGTTTTCGTGCAAGATAAGGCACAAGTGTAAAAGCATTGAAGGTTAGCATTAGGAAAAATCCACCTTTATTGCAAAAGTACGTTAGTAGGTGGCATGGCATTTATTACGAGAAAAAAATCAAAAGCTATAAGTAGAAGGTCGGGGTGCATTATTGTTTACCTTGTATTTGTGTTATCAAAGAGATCTCGTGAACTAGGGCATCCTTGAAGAATTTTTTTGTGAAAAAGGGTTGTGAAGATTTGCATGCATAGCTAGTTTGATCAAGCAAATCAGTGGAAAAGAGTACACATGCGTGAGTCGAAAGGTTGTGTGAGAGGATCCCATGGGTGTTACACCATCTTGTGAAAAAGGTTTTTCTAGGTTAGGGTTGTGTAGCTAGGGCATGGGGTTTGAAGGAATTTTCGCAAAGAAGTGGAGCCACAAAGTTGGTGAGCCAAGATCAGGAGAAAGGAATAAATTTTAAGGACTTGACGAAGAAATGACACTAAGGAAAGTAGCAAATGTTTCACCGAAGAAGGGAAAGGGCAAGGGGAAACAATTTGTCTCCACCAGTTTCAATGAAGAATGGTATGCGGAGATGTAATATTCAAATGGTGTATTACTTAGTAAGGAATGGGTATCACATGTTAGAAAGATGGTCATGAGTGACTATAACCATCGAACGAGCACCACAAAGAATGAGATGGAATTGGAATTAGTTCACCCTATAGACAAGAGGACACCATATGGAATGCCTATCTATGATGATGAGGTAAAGGTGAAAATGGAGAAGGTCGGGTTATTGCAACTCTATGAGTTTCCCTATTTTGGCAAACCTGAGTGACTATACCAGTGGTTAATGTCACGTGTGCATGAAGACCACTTCTACTTTTAGGATGAAGGATGTGAATAACTCCCCAGTTGATTTCTAAGTTTACTGGTCTTATCTATGAAGGATAATCATTAGATGATGACTTGGATGATAAGGAGGCCATTAAGAAGACCGTTGAAGCTTATGACTACAAGAAGGGTTCATGCTACTTTGAGATTTTGTAATTTCTAACCTTGTAATGATGATGGCGTGTGCGCCGTCACAAATTTGAATGGGTAAGAGTGATGAACACATATCAAAAAGGATTGGTTGAATGTTTGCCAAAATATATCGGAGGGGACCATCTATAACCTATCGGCTTTCATAGTAGAAGAAATCATCAATGTCATGCATGATGGAGAGAAGATCATGTTTGGTAATGTCCTCCTTACCATTATATTTTTGGATATTGGAGTGCCCAATGGGCCAAATAAATTTATTTGGGAGTACCCAGATGAGAACCCTTCCCCACCAAAATATTTGAGCAATACACTTGTGACACCATGATGACCACCCATAAGGCGCACCTAGAAAAATGGTATAAACGGATGTTTGACACATTTGGCGTTGAATGGATAATGCTTGAGCGATTACCTACTTTACTACAAGGTGAGGCTAAATTCACCGTATACCAATATTTTTGTATTGGAAGGTTTACTCTGACAGATGGCGCCAAGGTTCCCTGATGCAAATTTTCATTCTCCTTCATAGCATAATACTTCAAGTCAAGGTCAATTGATTCAAAGAAGCAAAGAAGCTAAGGTTTGACCTCTCAGTATGGTAGACCAAGATTACCATGAGCTGTGTAAAAATTTGATATATCCTAAGAAGAGCACCTATGTGGAGAAGTATGTCTCCCATGACGTAAATATTTTGAAACCAAGTGACATTTCCTATTGTTGGGAGGACTGCAGCAAGGGTATACCTGCATATAAGGCCTAATTATGAAAAAGGAACTTACATTGAAAATGATATCTCTATCTTGGAAGACCCCACCATAAGGAAGAAATTTTCACCAAGGAAAAGGGAGAGAGAGGAGGCTCCGAGAGAAAATTTCACCAAGCACACATACGGTCTGGCAATCTATAGGTGCACGGGAGTTAGGCGCAAGACCAAGTACCTATGCATGGAGGAAGAAGTCCCCCCTGTAGAAGAAAAAGATAAGACACCTGAGGAAGAGGTGCTAGAGAAATAGAATTCCCCTACAAAAGAAGAAGCTGTTGGTGAGAAAGAATTCACCTAGGGAAGAAGAAAAAGAAAAGTTTCCTTTATTGGAATCACTAGTTAGGAAGAAGCAAAAGAGTAATAGAAAAGGTGGACTCAAAAGAAACAAAGAGCATGGAGGCCGAAAAGGGCAACGAGGATGATGAAGAGCATAGTGAGGCTCAGAATCACCTTATGTACGATGTACATGAGTCATAGGAAGAGGAAAATGAAGAGAAGGATAAGGACAAGGAAGGCACCCATAACTAGGGAGGAAGTGATGAAGTAAACATGAAGGATCAAAAGACTCCAAGCCTGATTAAGGAGTAGATAGAGGATGTTATAGAGAGGGAGGTAGTAGGAATTATAAAGGACTTATTAGATCAAGAGGTGGAGCACATCGCCAAGGAAGTACTAAAGGAAATGGAGGAAAGAGAAAGTGTGGGAAAGGAGTATGGAATCATGGGTAGAGACCCCAACTTAGCAGTAAGCTTCCTAAAGGTAGTGCGCACAGGTGGAAAGGGCATAGTAGCAGTGCAGGAACAAGAAATGACTTACATTAATGATCCAAACAAGGTACTACATGTGCATTTCCAAAGTATCGTGCCTACAAACCAACTCCTTACATGGTCTTCTTTCGATGAAGAGGGTGTGTACATGCATGAGGAAAATGCTATCTTGGGATTTTGAGTCCCATGTTGATGAACCCAAATTTGAGGTCAACCAAGATGCATTGATGAAGATACCAGATGCCAAGGGAGTAAACCCTCTGGTGAATGCCCAATAATTTTCGATGAGAAATTTTTCAACGCGCTCAACAAAGTATCGGTGGAGGTAGAAGCAAGACTCTTTGATAGAAATGACATAATAAGGGTCTTGGAGGAAGAGCTTGAGAATAAGAATGAGGATATCATTGAAAGGGAAAAAGAGATAAAACATAAGTAATTTATTAGTGTGTAATTAAGGTGTGAACTGAGGGACGAAAAGGCAAAGGTGCGCGAGATCCATAAGAAGGTAGAGGTCATTCGACATCATAACCTTAAAGCACCATGACCTAGCCCTACCCGAGGCAGAAATATGATTCAACGATGCACTTCTTGGAAGACTTAACCTGCATCCTCACCATGGAAAGGAAGCCACTTGCATTGGAGTCAGTGGAAGAGGTGAGGGTGTGCCAGAATGAGGAAGAAAAACTGAAGATTGGGGAGACACTTACATGGTATTCTGAGATCCTTACCATTGTAAAGACTGTCGTGCAAATGGCCGAGGTTGTATATGAAAAGTACACTTGTGAGAGGAAAAGTAGCGAGAATATTAGTTGCTACACATGAGGTAGATCTAAAGGAATTTCAAGAAAAGAACAAAGGAAATAGGGCGGAGCGTGATAAGATCCTGGCCGAGGTTGAGAAAAAGTTGGAAGTAATCAAAACCTTGTGGGGTTTGGTTAAGAATCATCTTAAGGAGCTATATCCCCAAGTCACTCATAGAATGGATGTGTTGGGTGATCTTAGCAAGAAACTATAAGGCATTGTAGATACACTGAATGCTAAGAGAAATAAATTGAGTTTTGATGAAGTAAGCACTCTAGTAGGTGACCTACTTCAACAGGCACAAGGTGAGGTAGATGCTTGGGAGAATATTGAGGCAACCATGAAGAAGGAATTCCCACTCCTCCTACAATAGTAGCAGATTCTTCTATTCTTTCGTTCTTTATTCAAATTGTCTCAGTTCTATTATTCTTTATTCATTAAAGAAGCAGGTTGTTTCGAGAACAGAGAACACGCATAGTGTGGGGTGATGTTAGACCCTAAAATATTGGCTAAGTACCAAAAGGAGCGTGTGTGCAGAACCAATGAGAAGAAGGGCACTCAAGGGAAAGTGCACAGGACAAAGAGGATTTAACAAGGGGTTTAGTAAAACCAAGGCGCACGGGAGGTAAAACATGGGTTTAATGGACTTAGCCATATTTAGCATTCTAGAGGCACTTGAGGAAAAGCGTGAGGACCAAACTAGGCATGATAAGTAGATAAGGGTCTAGCCTGGAGCCTTAGAGGCCAAGAAAAGGATATTCTACACAGGGAATATTCCTAGAGACATCATTACAGAGAGTGGAAGTTCTAAAAAGGGATAAGCATTCACCTATGAAGGACCACATCGACACTTGGCATGCGATCTGTGCTTGGAGAAGGCATGGCGGTGGGTGTTGATATTATATAAAGGAATTCTTGGGCTAGAAACAGATGTATATGGAGATAGAAAGAGAGGTAGATTGATGTGTGTATGGAGAGGCATAAAAGAGAGGTGGGATACACATATGCATATATGGGTACCAAGAAAGCAAAAGGCAGGGCAGCAAACTGCTACAAAAATGTTAGGCTGCACTAGGGTTTAGGATTTAGGGTACTAGAGAGCTATATAGAATGCCATTAAGCATTGGCATTGATGTTAGGGTCTATAAATGGGTTATAGTAAGAAGGGCATAGCTAAGAGCTTTGTTCAGATCTGTTGTATAGGCTAGACCTCTATCACTTACTGTATATGGTCTAAGATGACCCTTTTGACTATAATGTGGCTACCAGAACTCTTTTAAATCAATATATATATATATATGGGTATATTCAGTGTATCTTGTTTATGGGTACAAACCCTTCTAATAGTTAGCATGTTATAGCTCAGATATGTTTTCCTATGGTTCATTTGGTGTTTATCTACCTTCTATGATGCATGGGTGTGTGTGTGTGGATCTACTAGTTTTATGTTCTTTTTTAGGATGCATTTATTTCTATCTCTATAAATAAACCCCCATTAATGGCGGAACCTTCTCACAAAGCTCACATAAAAGAGGGATGCAAACGGTGCTTTGCATGTGCCTCGGGTAAGCACCCAGTGCCCGTTGGGTGATAGGCCAACACATTTGGGGTTAGAAGAAGTATTAAGGGTAAAGTAATGAATACAATCACAATGCCCGAAATGGAGAGAGATGGGAAATGGAAAGGGTGGAGAAAATGCACCACGGACTAAAGATGGATTCACACATAGCACCATTTGTTTCCCAAGCAAACACGGCTCCCATAAACCTGCAATGAACATAAAATAATATGCACAATATACCTTGTAATGAGGAGAGGCAAGTAGAGACAATGAAACATGCAGAGGATGGACAAAATGCATCACAGAACATAATTTATTGCTCCATTAAAGTATGCACAGTACATAATTGGTGGGAAAGAGGTAAAAACTTCTATTACAATTCTTGGAGAGGAGGCTTAAAAATCAACATTCATTTAAGAAGAAGAAGAAGAGAGGGGCAGAGAAGACAAAAATCTAACTCTTTTCAAAAATGAGCACCCCATTTGCAATTTATAGAATGAAAAAAGAGAGAGAAGTGCACACTCGAATTTACTTTTCTAGCCACTTGCAAGATTTCATAAATTTTCTCAAATGATGATAGGTGACATGTAAAGTCTTCCCCATGCTGTCCCATAATTTTCAATAGTGAAAAATGGTTGTCCATGCTCATTAATTGCACCCCTAACCACTTGAAAGTGTCTATTATGAACTGATCTTGTTTTTACAAATATCGCCTATGAAAATCCATCAATTTCTAGATCTCTTGATTTTTGTGTGTAGATCTTGGAGTCACAATTCCAACGAGTCCAATTTTACGTGATTTGGCAAAGAAACGCAAAATATACGCTCCTCTAAGTGTAGGCAGCTATTTTGTGTTTACCATGCATGCTTTCATTTCACTAAGACTTTGTGCTTTAATTTGGTTGGAAATGACATTTAAATTTTTTCTCCTCCTTCTCTAAAGTTTTCATCATTTTGAAATCACGGGAATTTAATTTTTAGTGGGCCCATTGATTTAATTATTTCCACCGCTTTGCATTTAAAAAGGGTGGGTGGATGCATCCTACACCGCTGACCCCTCTATTGTGCATTGCGTCCTCCAACCATCTTATACAATGGGCTTGATTAACATTCGACCCTTATCCCTCCATTTCACGACTTAATCCAAATTGGTGGATTGACCACCGTATTCTTCTCCCCTCGAACCCCACGCTTCCATGTGTGCATTAGGCAACCACATCTCCTATTCACCTTGGCATTTGTTTATGTCAACATTGGCTCATGGTTTCACCGACTTCACATAATAAATCTTTGGTCAACTTTAGTTTCACTACCTCACACCAAATCCCGGCTACCGGACTCATTTTCATGTTGCATCATGCCGGCCACATATCATTCACCTACATTCCAACTCATGACCTTGGTATACTCACCCCAAATTGTGGGCCACTTGATCATGCAGGGAACCAATCCTTCCCCGACTCATTCCCACCGGGCCATTTTTTTATGCATCAACCAAAACTAGGGCCTCGTGCATCCCCCATGCCCACATTAGTTCTCGATCCCTCTAGTGGCTCACAAGGTTCCCATGGCATACGTTGACCTCGCATGGTCATTAACCACTCACCCCTCTCGCAATACATTGGATGCGGGTGTTTCGGGAAATCTGGGCCCACAAGGAACTCGCGGGTCGAGTTCTGCAGGCCCCATTTTGCTGCAATGCCAATGCACCCACAAAGGCTTCTCAGGAACTCACCTCGGCTCGCTCAATTGGCTCCGCAAGCCAACCCTTTACTTATTCATTACATTTGTTAAGTCTCTTCACCCTCGCTTCCCAAAATGACTTGGTCCCTCCTAACACTAGCTTGGTTTCTATTTCAATGGCTCATTCATGCCATACTTCCCCATTATATCTTTGGGCTGATCTTCACGAGCTCGCATGCCTCCAACTCTACCTTGCAAGGTATCGATCTATCGTGGCATACCGCCATGTCTCATAGCTCAAGGGCTCTTTATTTTCCATTTTTGCCTTGAACCGGTCCTACCACTAGCGAATGGGCTCTTCTTACGTGACATTGGATTGCTAGCTCAAAACAACATGAATTCTACTAACAATATCCTATCACACATGCGACTAGACTTTGTAACATGGCTCAAATTTTTTTTACAGTGTATAGCTCATTAATCATGGTGTGCAACTCCCCCTTTATTACAAGCACTATCCCGCTATGATTGTTGTTGAAACAACTTAATTTTCTTTAATGGGGCTCGTTGGGATTTTACACAACTTGTTCTAACTTTGGCGTGAGCTGATCCAATAAGCCTCTCGCTGACTCAACATAGCTCACCAAGGGTCTAAGACAAATCGCTCCTTGGATGAAAATTGAGTGCTCCATATTCAACTTATCGGCTGTGAAAGGTCAAACCAGCTCGGTTCATTGTTATAGCTCACTTTCACAATATAAGGCCTAGCCTCAAATGCATTACTTTACATATGTAATGTCCTCGCTTGGGGGAGGTCCTCAACCAACTCGTCAGGGGCTCTAAAATCAACTCGGTGAAAGATACGAGGCTCGAGGCATATATAAATAGCTTGGTGCCAATGCAAATGTACTCGGGAAGCTTTGATGCACAACTTGGCTCATTTGAAAACTCGGTCGGCTCCTCACGGGACCAAAAGGAAAAAATTTCAACTCCCCACAAAATTTTCTAACCCTTCATGTTTTTCCAGTGTCATAGAGTTGTGTATTAATTCCTTAGAGTTTCAGGACCATCATACCATTTTTTTCCATTTTTCTACAAGAGGACCCCAATTTCTACTTTTCTCATCTAAATTAGACTTGAACTTGATGAAAATCTAGAAGAGAAAAAAATTCCTCTAATGCCTTCCAACCTCCTCAAAGGCCTTGAAGACCCCTTTAACAATGAAATATTCTTGTATGCCCCTGAATTGGCTATGAGCGTCTCTAGTGTAAACACTGTTCATTAGTCCGATTTCACCCAGGGGTAAAATTAGATAACAATTTTGGCGACTTATGAGTCCGTCTACCTATTAGATGGGATGATAAATGACTTATAGTTATCCATTGAGCATAAAGTCTTTCATGGTCATCCTAATCCAATTTGAATTTAAAACCTATACCTCGAGCCACCTTTGAAACACTATCGTTTATATCCTGGGCGCCTTATGATGCTTGCATTTTCATACTTCAATAAGAAAATATTGAAATTTGTTTTGTGAGAGTGGAAAATTATCTTGATCTTGAATTCCCTTCCTTTGCAATCGTGATCCGTGAAGCTGAATGATGAACATCGTAATTATTTCCTTGACATCTTATCCTTGCCAACATAAATCACATTGGACCCAATGATTGTTTGACAAGTATGGCACATCTGTAAAGTTTAGAGTAAAACATCTGTTAGTTTGGACATCATAGAACTCTATTAGAGTATGAATTTTTTTCTTTCGAAAGGTTTTCTCGGATCAAAGGGTGTAATGCTTTGCTCACACATTGGTCGGTTTGTTCACAATCTCATAAAATTTTCATTTATTACTATACCACAAGTTGTCCCAAAAATGATTTTCCGATTCGGGAAGGCATGAGACACTCATTGCTAATATAAAGAAGCAAGGAAAGAAAATACTGAACTCTACCCCTTCATCTGATTTTAGTTGATCTCGTATTTGAATTTTCTTGATGATGGCAATCATTGCTTGCAACTCTAAGCTTCTTGCTGCAATTTTCTCTTTTTGGAAGCATGTTAAAGCTGTGCAAAGCACACACTAGAAGCAATAGGCATGTACCCAAGGCACTTAGGAAATTGAAACCTATTCTAACAACAATGTAGTGTGCATAAGCACTTGGAGGAATGAAAATCCTACTCCTACCCTACACCGACCGGGGAAATGAGCAACTCAAAAAAACTCGATTCCAACAATGTAAAGTAGCTACCATTTCTCACAATTCGCAACCATGTGGATGATTTGGCTTTAAACATAGATGTGTTTGAGAGTGAAACATTGATTTGTGGATTGATTTTCCACTCCTTCATTCATCAAAGTATTAACAAAAAATGAAATAATTACCTCCTCTAGTTGTTCTTCATTTGGATTTTGGAGGTATGGCGGTTGATCATTAGTACGTTGAGACTCTTCCTCATGCTCGAAGCAAGCATGACTAGTTTTAGCTTCTCCTTGGCTCGAATGAAGCCAAGTACGAATGGGAAAGGTCTGGTCTTTTGAATCTACCTATTTTTGAACTCCAACTTCAACAAGGAAGTCTTCTTACAAGCCTTCCTAGAAAAGGTGACTACTGTATTTAGATCTTCTTCTTGCACATCTATAGACAGCTGATGTTCCACCTTGATGCATGGTATAGAAGAGATGACATCTTCATGTTCTTTCCCTTCCTTCTTAGCAACATGAAATTCCTCTTGATCATGCAACTCACTATTTTTTATCACAATATCTAATGGACTCATTTGTGAATCATTACAATCAGCTAACGACTGGCGTTGCTTGCTTGATATTTCTTCCTTTGTTTCTTGAAAACCACATCATTCTTTAATAGTTTCTTCCTCTAGCATGAAGTTTGACAAATCAAATTTTTCAATCTACTACTCTAAAGGACTATTTTGGATAGCAAGGTCTTCTGAAATCTCTCCTCCACCATGGGTTCATTAATCAAATCAGATCCTTTAAATGAAAGTATAAAATTATCAATGATTTCATCCTCTTTAAGTATCTCCACATCTGATTTGGTCTCCTTCCTGTGCTCCATTACAGTGGGACTTAGAACTGGTTCTTTTACTTCCTCCACAACTGATATTACAGCTACAATTGGATCAGCAACTTGTGAAAAGATGGTTCCATCATGGACACTAAATTCTAAGAAAATAGATTTTTGATCATCACTCACTCCTTCTTGCTCCACTTCCGCAACATCAGCTTTAAAATCAGCCTTGATTTCTTGTTCCCCAACCTTGATCTCATTATTTGGTTTTATCATCATGGGGATTTTGTCAATTCCAAATCTTAAATCCCATATTTTCAAATCTTGTGACATATTTTCTCCATCAGGCTCTACTTCTTGTTTTTTTTCTACTACAACATCGAGTCCTAGCTACCATTGAGTCTTCAAATTTTGCCTCTTCCTTTGGTTTAACCATCAAGGGAATTTTTCAATACCAAATCTTAGAGCCCAATTTCTCAAAAAAAAAAAATCATTTCTTCTCTATTAGGTTCTTCTTCTTGTTGCTCTTGGTTGGTTTTCGATTGTCATCTTCCCAAGATGAACACGGAAAAAAAAGAGGAAGGTTGGGTGGGTTCAATTGATCTTGTTATTCTACGTGGTGGTGGGAGGGATAAAACTTCCGAGTTTCTTCCAAGGTGATGGATTTTAGAAGAAAAAGGGGTAGAAAAATTGAGGTGGAATGGAATATTAGAGGATGGATAAGGGAACTTAACACTTAGGGAAACATACAATGGGCTTGACTCATGACAATTCTGAAATGATAAATCTTGGGAAGGAGAAAAGGAAGAACAATGAGTTGGTGGTTGACTTACCCATTAATAAGGTTATCTTGCACTTTACTCATAGGCTTCTATCTCCTCGGTCCATTGTGCAAGTTGGGGAAGCATTTCAACCATGAAATCAAGCTTCTGTTGTGAGCTATAGTGTCTTGGAAAAGGGCCTTCCCATGGACAAGGTGCCTTGTAGCCAATTTTAAATGTTTTCATCTAAGTTGTAGCTCAATAATGTACCATGTCACCTCCATATTTTTATTTTTTTCCAGAAAATTAGTATCCTTCATGTAATTGTTGTCAATACATGCATACCCTTGTTCTTGATAAGCTCCATAGCCAAACTAGTTTTGATGCTACTCATAGGGGTAAGCATAGTGGTTTTAAATTTGATCATATCATTAATTTGGAAGATTTTGAATCTCATTAGAGGTTTATTGCACTACTGTAAGTGTGAATTCCACGATGGAAATGAATTCATGACTACACAACTTCATGGAATGGAAGAAGATGAAAAGATATGAAAGAAAATGGATGAAAAATAGATGGAAGAAAGGTCTATAATTTCATAGAATGGGTTGTTTACGATATGGAGTCGTCAGATGTGTTTGCATGTACCTTTAAAGGCTGAAATTTTAACAAGAACACACCAACTGTTAAAATCAAATCTGCTCCAAATATTGAATCATACTCCATTTAAAGATCTTGACTTCAATGTGCTCCCACCAGGTGTGCTAGAGTGTTATCACCAAATCACAAAGCACACCCCTAAATTGATAGCATGTGAATGAGGAATCCAGTGTGATTGGGTAACATAGGATTACCTCTTAACTCGTGGGACTTGCGAACTTGAGATAATCCTCTGGAGAAGTTCGGTTCGTGCTCCTAAACCTACCTACCACAACTACTCCAAATGTAAGAAAATTACTAATCTAACCTATTTTATCCTTCCAAGGAGATAGGGAGAGAGAAACTTGCATGAAAATTGAAATGGCATAAACTAATAGTGGTGGTACACTAAGAAAAGGAGGTTACTAAACAAAATCCTAGTGCCGAAATGGAGAGGTGACCAATGGAGAGGGTGGAAAAAATGTACCACGAGACCAAAGATGGGTTCACACATAACACCATTTGTTTCTCAAGGAAACACATCTCCCAAAACTTTCAATGAACATAAAATAATATGCACAATCTACCATGTAATGAGGAGAGGCAAGTAGAGACAATGAAACATGCAAAGGATGGACAAAATGCATCACAGAACATAATCTATTGCTCCATTAAAGTATGAACAGTACATCATTGGTGGGAAAGAGGTAAGAAAATTCCATTACAAATCTTGGAGAGGAGGCTTAAAATCCACATTCATCCAAGAATAAGAAGAAGAGAGGGGTGGAGAAAAAAATGTCTAACTCTTTTTACAAATGAGCCCCCTTTTACAATTTATAGAATGAGAAAAGAGAGAGAAGTGCAATCTCGAATTTGTTTTTCTAGCCACTTACAATATGTCATAAATGTGCTCAAATGATTATAGGTGACTGTAAAATCCTCCCCATGCTATCCCATAACTTACAGCAGTGAAAAATGGCTGCCCATGCTCATTAATTGTATCCTAACCACCTGGAAGTGTCTATTCTGAACTGAGTTTGTTTTATAAAAATTTCACCTCTAAAACTCCATCAATTTCTGAAACTCTTGATTTTTATGCATAGATATTAGAGTCATGATTCCAACGAGTCCAATTTTACATGATTTGGCTGAGAAACACAAAAGATACGCTCCTCGAGTGTAGGTAGCTATTTTGTGCTTGCCATGCCTACTTTCATTTCACGGAATTGTGCTTTAATTTGTTTGGAAATGAAATTTAAATTTTTTTCTCCCCCTTCTCTAATGTTTTTCATCATTTTGAAATCCTAGGAATTTGATTTTATGGTGGGCCCATTGATTTAATTATTTCCATTGTTTTGTATTTAAAAAGGGAGGGGGTATGTGTATTTGAATATTTGAATGGATGGCCAGCTCGGCCAAACTGGCACCCTCTACACCACCAACCCCTCTATTGTGCATTACATCCACCAGCCATCTTATGCATTATGCTTGATTAACATGCCGACCCTTATCCCTCTATTTCAGAGTTTAATCCAACTTGGTAGCTTGACCACCACATTCTTTTCCCCTTGAACCCCACGCTTCCATGTGTGCATTGGGAAACCACATCATCTATTCACCTTGGCATTCATTTGTGTCAGCATTGTCTTGTAGTTTCATCGAATTCACACACTAACTCGATGGTTAATGTTAGTTTCAATGCCTCACACAAACTCCTGGTTCTTAGCTCACTTTCATGTTACATCGTGTCGGCCACATATCGTTCAACTACATGTTAGCTTGTGACCTTGGTAGACTCATCCCAAATTTTCGGCCATGTGTACATACGGGAACCAATCCTTTCACGGTCCATTCCCACCGGGACATTTTCTTCTGCATTGGTTGAAATTACGGCCTCATGCCCCCTCCCCATGCCTCGCATGATTTCTTGAGCCCTCCTATAGCTTCACAAGGTTCCCACGGCACACATTGACCCCCTAGGGTTGTTAAACACTTACCCCTCCACCATACATTGGTTGGGGGTGTTTTGGAGTGTAGAAGTCCCATGAGGAACTCATAGCCTAAGTTCTCGTGGAGCCCCCTTTCCCGTAATGTCGATGCGCCCGCAAGGGCTTCTCCGAGAACTCGCCTTGCCTCACCGGAGTTGGCTCGGCATGCCGACCCTTTACTTCTTCGCCACATTATTTAAGTATCTTCACCCCTGCTTCCCAAAATAACTCATTCCCTCCCGGCACTAGCCTAGTTTCCATTTCAATGGCTTGTTCGCACCGTGCTTCACCATTATATCCTTAGCTTGATCTTCATGAGCTTGCATGCCTCCAAATCTTCCTTGCAAGGCATCTATAGTTTCACAAACAGGACGAAGCTTTGTGTAATTTATTAATGTGAAATCAATCAGAATAAATTGGTATGAGCTGCAATACTTATAGGTATTGTACAGTTGAATACACATAAGAAAATAAGTTGCACATGTGCAACAATATTCCTAATTACATAAGCTTCCAAAATATCATACGGGAAGCACAAATGAATAATGACAATAATATTGTTAAAACAATATAACAACACCCGTAGTGTTTTGAATACAAACAATAAGATGGTTATGATTAAATATAACCATATAAACAATAAATAAATACACTAATTAATATGCAATGCATAATTAATATAGGTAAATAATAATTAACCTAACATTCCCCCCCTTAATTGTGCATTGTCTCAAGGGATGAGGAGAGGAACTCTCTGAACAACTTGAACTTGTCACGTGTAAGTGACTTCGTGAAGATATATGCTCTTTGTTTAGTTGTTGGATAGAACTGAAGCTATATATTGTGCTTCAACACATGCTCGCATATGAAATGAACATGTACCTCAATGTGTTTTTTCTTTCATGAAAAATTGGATTGCGAACAAGTTTGATAACACCTTCATTGTCAACATATACATGGTGGTCATTTTGTCCTGTGGTATTCCAAGTCCTTCGAGTATGCGACATAGCCAAATCACTTCACAGACAACTTCTCCTACATAGTGATACTCGACTTCTATGGAAGAACAAGAAACAAAGTGTTGTTTCTTACTTCCCGTGATATTGGTCTAGATCCCATAAAGAATACAAATCCTGAAGTGGATTTTTTGTCATCAATATTTCTGCATGATCTGAATCCAAATATCCTGACAAGAAGAATTTTTCATTCTTCTTGTATTATGGACCAAGATCCACTAATCCTTTGAGATATCTCAAGATGCACCTTGCTTCTTTCCAATGACAAACTTTGGGTTCTGCATGAACCTGGATAAATAGCTTACGGCAAAGCTAATATCTGGTCTAGTGTAGGTCAGGTAAATAAGACTCCCAATCAACTACTGATAGAGAGTGGTACTTATCTCGGGAGATGGATCTAAACGAGATAACTGTAATATTTTCTCCATAGGTGTAGCAATTGGTGTGTAATCCATCATCCTAGATTTCTCGAGTGTTGTCTTGGTATATTTCATCTGAGAAACAAATATGTGATTCTCTTTTTACCATACTTCCAATCCAAGACAATAGTGCATCAGCCTGAGATCGGTCATGTCGAACGATCGATTAAGATCTTTCTTTGTTGCATCGATCATCCTCACTGAACTTCAGTGATGACTAGATCATCAACATAGACAACGACAATCACAATCTCCCCCTTTCTTTTTGAGGTAAATATTGGGATCGTATGGATTTCTAACAAATCCATGTTGTACGAGATGCTCATCAATTTTGATGTACCATGCCGGGTGCTTGTTTGAGGCCATACAGAGATTTCCTAAGTCTACATACCTTTGTTTCTTACCCGGGTACTACATATCCCTCAAGTTGATTGATGTAGACTTCTTGTAAATCTCCATTCAGAAGGCACTTTTTATGTCCATCTGATGGACTTTCCAACCAAAGCTGTGCGGCTAGAGAGCAAAGATCATCCTAATCATTTTGATCTTAGATGTGGGAGAAAATGTCTCCTCATAATCAATGCCTTCTTTTTATGTATACCCCTTTGCTACTAGTCTCACTTTGTACTTGTCCATTGTCCCATCTACTTTGTACTTCATTTTAAATATCCATCTACATTTAATGGGTTTCTTCCACTGGTGGAAGATTGACAAGCTACCAAGTGTTATTTTTCATTCTGATTGATATTCATAGTCCATGGCATCTTTCCAAGCTTTTGGTTGTAGGCCTTCTTAGGCGTAGAGGGCTCATCATACTCGATAACTCTACTCATCAAAGCAAAGTTAAATTCTTTTGTTGTTTTATTGTGATTCCATGGTCTAGGGGTGGATGTATCCAGTGGAGCATCCATACTAACATCTTGTAATGTGCTAGTACACCACTGGGGCATACGTTGAACTGTTCCTGTGGGTCGTGGTTCTATCATATCAACACCATCATCCCCATCATCACTTTCATCATCTATGGGAACATCAGCTTCAGTTTTTATAACTAGTGAAGAATCTACATCAAGTGAGTCTGGAGGAGGAGACTCTGTTTCCTTCTTTTCAAAAAACTCAACATCTCTGCTGGTGTAGAATTTTTTGGTCTTTGGATCTATCAATCTGTACCCAAGAGTCTCTTCACTATACCTAATGAAGATGATTTTCTGAGACTTCATGTCCAATTTCTTTCTATTCTGATTGGGTATGTGCATACTTATTTTGCACCCAAATACTCTAAAGTGTGCAATAGATGGTTTCTTCTTTGACCATGCTTCTTGTGGTGTTACTCCGTCAAGAGTAACTATGGGCACTCTGTTCAAAAAAATACATTGTTGTCTTTTTTTCTTCTACCTAGAATGTCTTTACAAGTCTAGAGTCATCGATCATGCATTGCACCATTTCCATGATAGTATGATTTCTTCTTTCAACAACACCATTCTATTGCGGTGTGTGTGGAGGAGGCATTTGTAGATGAATCATGTGAGCTTGTAGGTATTATTTGAACTCATTACTGGTGAATTCCCCCTCCATCTAAGTAGAGAGAGTTTCTGATGTGATGACCAGTTTCATTCTCAATTGCTACTTTGAACTTCTTGAAGGTTTCAAAAGCTTCACTTTTCTTATGAAGACAAAAAATACACATTTTTCTTGAATAGTCATCAACACATAGCATGAAGTACTAAAATATAGAATGACTTGGTTGCATCGAACCGCAAAGATCGGTATGAACTAGATCAAGCTTACCATGAGCTCGATATGTACTCTTTTGGAATGAAGCTCTGTGTTATTTTCTGCTAGGAAGTGAGGACACTTGTTTGTATCCTTCTAAAGAGATGGTAGCCCATGTACCATATTACGTCGGTGTAGTGTCTCGAGATACTTGAAACTAACATGACCAAGTCTCCGATGCCACAACTATGCTGAGGTAGAGTTCTTAGCCATAAGTTCTTGATCATCTTTGTGGAAAAAATCAAGTTGGAACATGTGTCCCACATTAGAGGCTTTGCAACTATTTTGAGCCTTGTGATTTGTCTCGAATCAAACACGTTTTCTTTTCGAAATGACTATCAAAGTCAATTTTTAAGTTGTGATCTAGGAGTTGACTGACTGAAAGCAAATTCTTTATCAACCCAGGATATATAAGACATCTGATAGTCTATAGTTGCATGAACCAAGGGGTAGAGAAATGTTCCCAATCCCTTGAATTGTATATGAAGAATCATCACCCAACAAAACATGGTTTTTCAAAGGCGTGTCCCTCATTGAAGTAAACTAGTATTTGTGGTTGGTCATGTGTCGAGTGGCTCCCGAATCAACATACCAGACATCACTAGATGACATGGAAGGTTCACTTGATTAAGTAGTGTACAAGAAGTCTTCATTATATATGAATGTTCTTCTTACTCAACAATATTTCCTTGTTGATGGGGTCTTCTTTTCCAGTTCCCCTTTTTCTTCCCTTGATTGTAGTTCATATGTCCCTTGTGAGATTTTTGGTGTTGAGGTCTAGAGTTTCTTGATGAACCTTTCTTATAAGTGTTATACCAACAATATTTCAATTCATGTCCTCTTTTACAAATTGGACATTGCTTCTTTTGTTGTTTTTCCCTTGATGTTGATACTGATTTTGATGTTGGGATTTTGATAGGAATTAGGTTTTCCTTTTTTCCTTTCCATTTTTGATGAGAAGAAATTTTCTGCTCCTCTTCATCATCCTTGTTATGCATGGCTTCCTCTTGTTGCAGTAGGTTTACCATCTTGTCAAAACTAACTGTCATATCTAACACATTTAGTGTTGTTACAAAAATGTGGTAAGAAGAGGGGAGTGCTCTCATAACAATGGGAACAAGAGCATCATATGTGACCGCTTCTCCTAGGGCTAGAAGTGAAGCCCTCAAATCTACAACTCTTCTTAAGAAAGCTTTGATTTTCTCATTTTGCTTGAACTTCAATGTGTGTAATTGACTCTACAAATTTAGTATGACATTCTTGTTTTTGGCCTCATATATTGTGCTCAACTTATCCCACACTTCTTTGGTTATTTTTTCATCTTGAATGTGGGGTTGCACATCATCGGACACTCCAAACAAGATGATGAGTTTGGCCTTCTGATCTGCTTTATCAAACTATCGTTGTTGTGTTGTATCAATTGTTGATCTAGTTAGAGTACCAGTCACAACAAGCTAGATCTCTTCAAACTCAAGTTGTGTCTTGATTTTTGTCTTTCAGCAAAGATAGTTGTTTATTCCGAGTAGTTGTGAATTTGGAAGAAATAATTTGGGGCATTGGTGCCCATTTTGTAGAAATCACTGACAAGGTTTGGCTCTTATCACTCTAGGTATAAGGTCTCCCAATCTATATACCGTCAGTTCGATATACCAAACCTTTCTATATATGCACCCTTCCGATATACCCGGCGGTACGTGGAAGAAGCTCACCCTTTCTATATACCCGGTGGTACATGAAAGAGGTGTTAATGTACGTGAAAGAATTCAATACGTGGTACCAAGATAGTACTGAAAGTGTGATTATTGACACCAGCTCAAATAAATATCCTCATACGCACGTGTAACTTTGTTATATACTCGAATAATTTCTCAGTCTAGATTTATGTCGTGCAATCATTCACAGACGGATGGGATGGCTCATAGTGTGTGCAATGTGACCTTATTACTCCCCATCAATTTAAAGGGTCGATGCCTAGATGACATTGTTACAATTATATTAGGCATTAAGTGCAGTAGTAATCATGATGGCTTTACCCGTAAGTGCTTCCTAGAGGCACTGTATATACTTGAACACTACGAATGAGATCTAGGATCTCGTGAGTGTTTTTGAACCAAATTTTATTATTTTTAGTACAATATTCTACCAGTTTTTGAGTAGTTACAAAGTTTTCGGTTGAATATGGCAACTTGAAAATTAGTACAATATATTGAAGCATACAATTACATTCAAAAAATTGAAAAATTGAATGGCAGGCAAAAAAAATTGTTTTTCGGGCTCTGGTGGCGGCCTTGGAGCCCAAAATGACCCAAAATGTAAAGAATTACAAAAAACCAGCTGAAAATGCAATTTTTAGCTATCCCCCTTTGGAAAATGTTGCTCAAAAATTAAAAAATAGGCCTAATAGGAGAAAAAAATTGCCCTAAAATAGGGTTTTTCTCACTAAAATTTTAGTAGGTTGTTTAGTTGTAACTAAGCTATTTTTTCCACTAAGTTCTCGTCCAAACTTGGTAGTTTCTCCAAATGTGCCACTAAGTTCAAATTGGTCTAAAAATCAAGTTGGGGGTGGGGTTTGAACCCCAAACCTCTCTTCCCAAGTCGTTCCTCTTATCAAAACCTTAGAGTTTCTCGTCCAAACTTGTAACTAAGATTTTTTCCACTAAGTTCTCGTCCAAACTTGGCAGTTTCTCCAAATGTGCCACTAAGTTCAAATTGGTCTAAAAATCAAGTTGGGGGTGGGGTTTGAACCCCAAACCTCTCTTCCCCAAGTCGTTGCACTAAAATAGGGTTTTTCTCACTAAAATTTTAGTAGGTTGTTTAGTTGTAACTAAGTTATTTTTTCCACTAAGTTCTCGTCCAAACTTGGCAGTTTCTCCAAATGTGCCACTAAGTTCAAATTGGTCTAAAAATCAAGTTGGGGGTGGGGTTTGAACCCCAAACCTCTCTTCCCAAGTCATTCCTCTTATCCAACTTAGCTCTATGAGCACTTATGTATTGAAGCGAAGCAAATTATATTTAATGAAGATTGAAAATGACTCACCTTTGAAAAATGTGACTTGGCTGAAGTCCCACGTGGACTGCGAGTTTGAAGGAGGTCGGTTAGGGTTCTTCCTTGCTCAAAAAATGGATCTCGCACTTCTTTATCCTTTGTGTTTTGTTTTCCACCACTTGTTTTGCTTTTGCATTGTATTCTTCACCATTTTGTGGTTGTTGCTTGAGTTTGTATTCATGCCTTTTTATTTCTTTCCACCAATTTCTATGTTTGACTGATCTACTTTTGATTTAATGATTACAGGTCTATGTGGAGAATTAAAACCTCATATGTTGTTTTTAATTGTTTCCACTGTGATTTATTTTTGTCACTTTTGTTTTCCTTGTGCAAGATTGCTTTCTTTTGTTGTTTGTGTGCAGGTCCAACCAGAGGAGGATGGCTCAACCAATGTTACATCATAGCCTGATCCACCAATGAAAATACACAGCTCGACTCAGTATGGAGCACGGATTTGTAATGGTTTGACTCAAGTAGGTTACGTGGCTCGGCCACAATAAAAATGCCCAAGAAAATAAATATAGCTCGGCCTCATAGAAGAGGGCTCAGTTGAGTCTCCAAGTAGCAACTCAGTCAATGAATGGTATGACCTTAGTATGAAGCCTTTGCAAACAATGTAACCCACTTGAATGCACAAATAACTCATCTTTTAGCTCGGTTTGAGCTCGGTGATGCAAAACAATGTAACCCGGCTTCTCCAAATTTATCAAACTGCCAAAAGCTCCTTTAATATTAGAGGTAAAAAACCCTGATGGGGAAAAAGAATTTTTTTTAATAAAATAGCATCCATTGAGCAAATTTTTCCTGGTGCAGGAGGCACCAAGGTAAAAAAATTGCCTTACAAACACCTGGAGAATGGCAGGAGGTTGTGGGGATGCAGAGCATTTTGGGAAGTTGCTGGAGGAAACACAGCTCTCCTAGAGTGCAGAATCTCCTCCAAAATTGTATGCTTCCTCTCTCCAACCTTCTCTGCTTCACAGGTCCAAATTCTCGCTCTAGTACCAAATTTATTTTCACAAATAGGGACGGAATCTGTGTAATTTATTAATGTGAAATCAATTAGAATACATTTGTATGAGCTGCAATACTTATAGGTATTGTATAGCTAAATACACACAAGAAAATAAGTTACACAGGTGCAACAATATCCTTGATTACATAAGCTTCCAAAATATCATACAGAAAGCACAAATGAATAATGACAATAATATTGTTAAAACAATATAACAACACCCGTAATGTTTTGAATACAAACAATAAGATGGTTATGATTAAATATAACCATATAAACAATAAATAAATACACTAATTAATATGTGATACATAATTAATATAGGTAAATAATAATTAACCTAACAAAGATCGATCTATCGTGGCATACCACCATGTCTCATAGCTTGAGGGCTCTTGATTTTCCATTTGTTTGCCTTGAACCAATCCTACCACGAGTGGGTGGGCTGTCTTCTCGTGACATTGGATTGCTAGCTCAAAACAACACAAAATCTACTCGACAATGACCTAACACACATGTGACTAGATTGTGTAACATGGATCTATTTTTTTAGTATATAGCTCTGCAATCATGGTGTGTAACTCCCCTTTGTTCCAATCACTATGCCGCATTATGATTGTTGTGAAGTAGCTTGATTTTCTTTCACAGGCTCGGTGGGATTTTACACAACTCGGTATGACATGGCATGAGTTGATCGATACGCCTCTCGCAACTCGACGTACCTCACACCATCACATTTCACCATGGTTCTAAGATAACTCGGTCCTTAGATGAAAATCGAACCCTCTATATTCAATTTTTGGCCTATGAAAGGTCAAACCATCTTGGTTTACTTCTATAGCTCACTTCTGCAATATAAGGCCCAGCCTCAAATGCATTGCTTTGCATATGTAATGGCATACCTTGGGGGGAGGTCCTCAACTAGCTTGTCAAGGGCTCTAAAATCAGCTCGGTGAAAGATACGAGCTTGGGCATGTATAAATAGCTTGGTGCTAATGAAAATGTACTCGGGAAGCTCTGAGGCACAACTTGGCTTGTCAGACAACTCGGTCAGCTTCGTTAGGACCAAAAGGTAACTTTTTCAACTCCCCACAATTGTTTTTCCAACCCTTCGTGTTCTTCCAATTGTCATAGAGTTATGTATTAATGCCTCGAGTGTCCTACACCATCATATCATTTTTTCCATTTTCTTTGCATGGCGAGTCCTAGTTTCTGCCTTTCACATCTGAATAAGACTTCAAACTTGATGATAACCCAAAAGAGGAAAAAATTCCTCTAATGGCTTCCAACCTCCTCGGAGGCCTTGAAGATCCCTTGAACACCGAAATTTGCATGTATGCCTTGAATTGGCTATAAGGGTCTCCTAGTGCAAGCTCTGTTCGGTTGTCCAATTTCACCCGAGGGGGTACAATTGGATAATAGTTTCATTAATCAAGGAAACATCAAGTTCATCCCTAAAGTTGATGACCTTGATAAGATGAATAATTGGCGACCCATCACCCTGCTAAATGTTTCTTATAAAATTATTTCCAAATCTTTGGCTCTTCACATAGCTGATTTGTTGCCTAAATTGTTCCTCCCAAACAAACTAGTTTTGTTAAAGGTCAATATATTCTTGATAATCTTATAGATGTGTGGAAAGGCATGGAATGGGCCAAGGTGTCTCTATAGAGGCTTTTATTTCTCAAAATATACTTCGATAAGGCTTATGATCGTATTGAATGGCCATTCAATTTTACTATGCTCAAAGCCCTTGGCTTTGGTGAATTCTTCCTATCAAGATCAAAGCACTCTATTTTCAAATGCTTTGGCTTGCCTTACTATCAATGGCCATCAGTCCACTACTATCAGCCTCTTTCGTTATATCAAATAGGGGTACCTTCTTATGCCAACCTTGTTTTTTCTTGTTGTTAATGCTTTAGGGTATCTTATTGCACACCATATAGCTCAAGGTCAAAATCAGTGGATTTTCCTTCCTAATCATGCAACGCAACTCATCAATGGTCACTTTGCTGATGATTCCTTCCTTACCATTGTTATCATCAAAATAAAATGTTACCAAGGTTTTTGAATGCCTTGATAAGTTCTGTCTTGCCTCTGGATCTAGCATTCAAATGGCTAAGACTTTGGGTTACCGACAAAGTTACTTTGTCCCAGCATTGGTCAGTTTGCAAGCTTACCCCTAGATATGGATTGGTCATGGTGAGAAATTAAAATTTTTGGGCATTCCCTTCACCTTTGATAGTGACTCCACCATGTTGTGGTACTATGTTAATAACATAGTGGAGCTTAAGGTTTCTCAATGGTCTTCCAAACCTCTATCCCTGGATGGTAAATTCTAATTTTGTACTAAGGGTCTCGCCGCCACCCATGTGTATTGCTCTACATGTTGGTGCCCTTCTCTCACTTCATTCACCAAACTTGCCATGTTGTTGAGGGACTTTCTATGGTGTAAAAGTTATGGTTCAATTGGCTTTCATAGAGTGACCTTGGATGTCCTTTGTCTCCCTCGTGATCAAGGTGGTATGGGGATCATTGATGTCTATCGGAAAAGTGTGGATTTATGCTCTAAATGGGTGGTTTGTTGTTTTTGGGAAATCAAGCCTGGAAAATCTTGATGTGAAATCGCATTGCATTTAGAGCTCGTATGGAAAGAAATGTTGGAATAATATTGGACTACACACCCTTATTATCACTAAAGCTCCGGTCAAAATTACCGACACTTTTGTTGCCAAAAGTATCTAGAAAGATTTTGAGATGGTCAAGCCATTGATGTGTTGGATCGGTGATGGTTTTCGCATAGGGATCTCTTTTAATTCTCAAAATATTTGGTGGTCTCCCATCATCACTGATGATAATATTCCACTTGCAAAAACTTGAGCATCAAATCTCTTTGGCTTTCTCGCAAGGGAATTCATACCATTCAGATTTGGTTACCCACAGAGATTGGGTGCCTTGGCTCGAGCTCAAGTTGAAATTCAATCTTGCCAATTCGGACCTCCCATCGATCTGTAAAATTTAGGAACTTATGCCCGATGTTATGCTCCACAAGTTGGGGCTTAAACCCCGAAGGCTTGGTGGCGCGATTGGCGATGGAACCAGGAAATTTTTTTCCTTCACTACAATGCTAGAACAATATACCATATTTTGAGCCCGCCTTCGCCCACCATTGACAAGCTTAATGTCTGGAGGGGTTTACAATTTTTGCATTCCACTTGGCTTCATTGGCTTTCTCATACTTGGAATTCTCTTCTTGAGCCCAAAGTTAATCAATTCCTTCTTGTCTATTAAGGTCTACTTGTGGGTGAACGTCTCAGTCATATCGGAATCCCTAATCCTAAATTCCCCTTTTGCCCCCACCCCGAGTCATTTAAACACATATTTTGGTCATGTCCCCTTGCTTAGGTTATATAGACATGGATTCATTCCTTATTCCAACCCTACCATCCTGAATTATTTCATTATCGTTTGTCTTTATTTAGAGATTTTAGTCCTTGGCCTCATTATATTGATACTCTTTGGCAATTTTTTCGTGCTTGTATTTTGTTTCATATTTGGAAAGCTCGCAATGCTTTAATATTCCAACATGATCAATCTGTTGCTTTATTTTCCACTAATGACAAAGTGGTTATATTGTCTATTGTGTGCATACAGATTCAAGCTCAAGTAGAGAAGGTTGTCATGGAGTTCACTTATTTATAGAAGCTTCGATCACCTTTGGGGAGTGCGCCCTACACTATGAGTTGAGTCTCGCCTGGATCCTATCACCACCACCGTGACCATCGCCACCTGGCAGATCGGCAAGACTGCGAGACCGCATCGTAGAATCCACTCATGCAAAGAATCATTCTACCTCTCCTTGGGGTCATCTTTTAGCTTCGTCCTCATACGGACCTAGCTAGAGCCCACCTTCGATGGGGAAGGGCATTGTTATTTCTCTACGGTGGGTCTCTCTCGCCAAGTCAAGCATGCAGACTATTGTTGGTTCTCCTCCCCTAGTTGGGAAATTATGGTTCCTTTATAGATGCAGATGTCGGACCATGATGATTGGCAAGTGGATCCTTCCTCAGCCGAGCCAAATAGGAGTGTTTATCCCTCCCCGGGATGACCATCCTCCTCCTCTTGTGTTGGGGTATGTGCTTGATTTAGGTTAGTGTGATTTATCTCATGTGCTCTTTACTTTCCCTCTGGGTGTTTTGATGTAGCCCAGTGTGGCATTTTTTGTTTCCTTTTTGGTGTTTTTTTGTTGCCTTTGTGGTATTTTGTGGGACCATGAGTTTTCCAGTCGCCTCGCTTATCAGAACTCTCTTTATTTTATATTAATATAAAGTGCAATTCCAATAGTAAAAAAACCATCCAGACATGGGTATATAATTTTTATAACTTTCTTGTCGGTATAAAAATGTTTTTAAAGTTTTATTTCAATTTATACACTATCATTATAAAATTGACTTTATTTTGATTTAGTTTTTTCTTAACATGTTTATTTCTTGAATTTTGTTAAATGAGAATTCTAGATATGAAAATTCACATTGAATTATGAATCAATTTTAATTTACTTTATAAAAAGGCTAAAATTCCTTAATTTTAACACACGAAAAATACTTTTAAAAATTTGTTTTAAATTTTGAGTATACTCTTAATAAAGGCAAACAATAATATGGTTATGTTTCCTTTATTTATATGGTAATAAGAACTTGTCATTTTTTAATTGTGTAGTTTTATGCGAGTCTGCACATTTGAAAAGTTGAGAGGACTAATAAAAATAACATGTCAGTTACTTTGTGACATATATATAATATTCTCAATAAAATATATTCATATATGAAAATGAAAGGTCCAATTTGGTTTTATAGGTTTATTACATTATTTCATTCTATATCAATCATGCAAGCTATTTTTAATTCATAAGATTATAAATACCATTGTAGTTTTTAAGGTTTAATGATTTTTTTTTTTCAAGAGGATTAAATTTGTGATCATATTTTTTATTTTTGTTATTATATTGATTAATAATATCATTAAAATATCTTTGATTGGTAACAAATGATATATATATATATATATATATATATATATATATATATATATATATATATAACACAAATTCACTAATGACTTGGGTTTTTAATTTTGGTAAAAAGAGGCTTCAACTCATGGTCAAAATATGATATTGTTTGTATAAACTTTTCAAAGTACAAAAAAGTGCCATGAGTAAAAACTATTAAAAATTTCTTTGTTAAGGTCATTTTTATTATCTATCGAAATGTCTTTGCAATAACTTGTGCAATAGCTAGTGATATAGAGTTTTAAACTAAGGGCTTAAAAATTGTGGGCATTTTGACTCGTCATAGGTTGTGTGGATGGTGACAGAATGTAGTAGAAATGACAAAGTTTGTGCAAGGCACGTCAATCTATGAAGCTACAAGGAGCACTTTCTACAAAACAACATAGCCCGGTGGAGGGATGTGATTCATTTCATCAACTAATCACTATATTAATTCTATCTTCGCCATTGATTTTTCGGATAGAAACATCCGAACAACCTTCGATTCAAATAGGGAACACCTATCGACATAATTAGTGTTGTTCCCCATACATTCCCTATCATTACAACTCATTATTAACTTGTTTTCTAAAAACATAATTTTTAATTTTTTTCCTCAAATAATTTACAATAAATAAAATAAAATAAAATATTTAACAATAAAATATTTAATAACTTTGTTGTTGTAACACTATAAAAGAAAATAGTTTTCATCTAATTATAAACATTATCCATTTTTAGAATTTATCTACAAACATAAACGCCATATGTAGTACATGGTACTTCATCCAAAGAAAGAAAAAGAAATACAAAACCATAATGTATTATTACAAAAACATATATATTTAATTCGAGTTATAGAATAGGTGTGCTTTTCTAAATTTAGTTTATCAAAAAAAAAGAAAGGAGTTTCTATATATACATATGTTTTTTTCGTTCTTTTTAGTTGTATAAATTGAGTAGCGGCGGAAGACGTTTCAAGCAAATTCGAGTATTGTTCACTTGTTTGCATGCAGAAGAGAATTCAAAATTGTTGTCGTCTTAATTCAGAGATCATGTCTGCGATAATTCAATCCATGGGTTTTAAGTTTTGTTCTCCAAAAGATTGTACGAGAGCGACATAAATAAATTGTGCAGAGTTATCCTTCCCAAAGAACCTGCAGAAGAATACATATTACCATGGTATGGACCGGAGGAAAGACAATCTATTAAAAATGGTGAAGAAGCGGAGTTTCTAATATATGACAGAGATTCAAATATGAAGGAGGAAAAATTCAAGTTGAAATTGTTGATGAGTAGCAACTCTTACGAGCTGAAGAGCGGGTGGAGCAATTTTGTAAAGCGGAGAAATCTGAAACAGCATGATATTCTCACTTTTTATATGTGGACTGATATCAATAAGTTCTGTTTAAGCTGCAACCAATCTGAACAACATCAACCTTGTCTATATTCTCCATTAAGAGAATCAAGAATGTTGGAGGGTTCTACCCCGACAGCAGGCTGCTCTACTTCTATTGAGGAACCCCGTAAGGCAGGTTCTTCTATGATTGTAATGTTGGAGAGCTCTTCTCATCCAGCACATGATTCTGCATCTACTGTGGAACCTCTTCCGCGCGATTCCTCTATGTGTGGGGTGTTCGAGAACTCTTCTCATCCAGCAGGTAACTTTACATCTGTTGTGGAACCTCCTTCAGGAGGTTTCTCTATGGTGTTAGAGAGCTTTTTTCATCCGCCGGCAGGCACTTCTAAGTTTGTGGTGGAACCTGTTGGCACCTCTACTGCTATTTTGGAACCCCCTCCATTCAATGAAATAAGAGGGTTAGCAGAAGAAGAGATCGACCTCGACCTCAACCTCTATTTTGATTCAAAAGACAAAACCGTTGGTAATATTTCTTCTTCCTCTTCTCTCATGTTGGAGAATTCTCATTCAGCAGGTGCTTCTTTGTCTGTGGTGAAACCTGCTCCTGTTATGTTCTTTGGTGTACAAGTTGATTGTACACCTACATTTAGGGCAAGAATTAATGAAACAAGAATGTTACAAGGAGAAGACATCGACCTCGACCTGCACCTCTAGATGGCAGTTTGAGGATAGGAATCTAAGGAGCAAGAATATTACAAGGAGAAGACATCGACCTCGACCTACACATCTAGATGGCAATTTCGAGATAAGAATTAATGGAGCAAAAATTTTAAAAGAAGACAACGTTGACCTGGACCACACTTCTAGATGGCAGTTTGAGGGTAGGAATTAATGGAACTGAAAGCTACAAGAAGAAGAGATGGACTTCCACCTCCACCTCTAGATTGGGCCGTTTAAGGGTAGAAATTGATGGGACAATAAGGTTACCAGGAGTAAGAAGGTTATAAGGAGAAGAGATCTACTTCTACATCGACCTTTCCTCTATGGCTTTATTTTTTATATGACTTTTCAGAGCTGTAAAAAGGTTGGTAGACGTTGTATGGGATGAGATACTTTTAACACTTTAAATCTCCGGAAAAAAATTATTATCACGAATGTTATGTTTTATTTCTGGTCATCATATTTGTTAATTAGAGAACGTTAAAATGGCAGGTGTAAAAATACTGACCTAGTTCCAGCTAAAATTTTCAAACTGGTTTATACATTGATGTCTTACTGTGACATGTATTTATCTAGATATTTTGATTTGGAATTTTGCTTACCAGTTCTTATGGCTTTTGTACATTGGCATCCCGTTGTTTTTTATGGCTTTTGTACATTCCTTGTTTTACTTGTTTTACTGTAGATTTTGTTGTGGGTTTTTTAAGAAAATATGGTCCAACATCAGCTATTTTTGGTCCTAAAATTGATTAATAACTCCATTATTTAAAATATATGATATTATGGTGTAATTATATCTACCTATTTTAGTGTAATCTAAAACTTGATAATCTAGTGAATATTAGATTCATCCTACAAACTATATGCTATTATGTTAGTGGTAGGGTTTTATACAAGTTTAAAATGTGACAGCCACTTATGCCCATCAAATAATATTTTAGTGACAAAAGTAAAATTTCAATATTACCTTTCAAATTGTTCAAAATAATATTATAATTATAATATCGATAAAAATATTACATGTATTATTTATTTACTATAATAATTTTTAATATATATTTATGGATATCAATATAATTTGTATATAAATCTATATACAAAATGACAGTGGGAGATGCATCTTCGACTTAAGGGGGTAGGGATTTATTTTGAGGTATTTGAACATGATTTTGTTGTGATTATAAAGTCGCAAAGGAGGAGAGTGGAAAGTCAAGTAAGAAAACATATTCCTCCTACAATTAAAAGGGTAATAGTACATATTGGGTTTTATATTTTGGGGATTACAAAGACACAAAGCATGGGGAAGGCCAAGCAAGAAAAATGTACACAACCTAAACGCAATGAACCATTATGTTAGTGGGAGGGCCACTTGTATTCGACATCATCTCAATTTGGCAATTAAGGGTCATGTTATATTGTATGTATATATTATTGCCATAGACTAAAGCTAATAACCAATGTGGGATTAATTTTTTGAATGAACGGAATTTTATATTGATCCATAAATTAGATCAATTTAATGTCTCGATGTTTGTTTTGATGTTAAAATCCTATACAATGTTATTTCACATTTATTTGGTATAGGCTTCTTAGAATCTAGATCGTTTGACTTGTAAATATAAGTCCACACAAAAATACCAAATAGAATGCTTGGAAAGGAACTCGCAAGCATTGATTTTGTATTATTGTTTAGAAGACTTGCATCAGATAGGCATGCCCAATAGGATTTGAATTTAAATCAATTAGCTTAGAATGAAATATGATTTTTCTTTCATCTTCTTTCCAAACTTAGAATGAAATATGATATTTCTTTCATCTTCTTTCCTTGTCTATTATCAGATTATATCTAGCTCTTAACCCTATGAATCCATGCAAAAATGGAATGCACAAAGGATAACATATGTGTAGCATTTTCGGGACCTTCGGCCATTGATCCGAAAATAATCAGATTATTACTACCTGATCTTGGACCCTTATAGGCTTTAATTATTTGCCGATAATTTACTCCTTTTAAGTAATCAATTTAAAATAAAATGCAAGACATTTAAGACAATTGCACAAAGATTGATTACGGAGTTCGGCAATTGCCTACGTCTCGGGTTCGTGGTCGAACTGTTCCACTAGTCAAAACTTGTAAGTTACAATAGTACTTTCACAAGAAAACCTAATGGAATTTTACTTGCCTATCAGTACACCAGCTTCTTGAAAACTTCCGATGATCAGTCGAATTGTTCTTCACTTTCCTGATGCACAATCTCCTTCGGCTTCGATCGGCCTTCCCGACACTATCAATGCGACGCTAGCACTCCGGTCGACAATCTAGGATTTGCAAGTAATTGGTGTGGCTCAATGGGCCTATTGGGTAGTTTATAATTTACTCCCAATCACAAATATTTCGTCTACTATTGCCTAAAATAATAGGCCAATAAACAATATTTGTTGACACATCTCACAAATAAGCTTAAAAATAATAAGCTTCTCCGTTGCACTAGTGTGTGTCCCCACAATAAGCTTAACAAATAATAAGCTTGGGTTGTGTGTCCATTACAAAGGAATGGGTTCCCTATTTATACAATTTTAGGGCCCAAAAATAATGGAAAATCATTTATCATTAGGCTAATATTAGCCTAACCACATAATTTGGATGGGATAATTATCCCCATAATCCTCCTTAATCCCCTTTTTAACCATTCTTCCCAATTCCACGTGATGTGGATACATTTAAAAAGATGGCATGCATTTTAAAAGGATTAGCATGTATTTTAAATGGGATAAATCCCATGTGGAGCGGCCCTTTTTTGGTGGATAAAATCTCACATTGTGTGGGATATAAATATTTATAAGGTTTATTTAAAACCTTGCCCACCATTTTTAATGTGGGAATCTCCACGTTTGGCATTTAATTGCCCCAACACCGCTTCATCACCTCCCTTCCACGTGGACACTTCCACCGCTTACCACTACGTGGTCATATCTTAAGCATTGGTTTTGGTGGTTTAATACTAATGTATGCACATTAATATACCGGTTGACATATACATATGTGTGGCATAGGAAATTGGTATGTAGTGGACTTACCAAGTAAATATAAATTCAACCCATACCATGGGGTATAGAAATAATTAACTCGGTCAATAGTATATATTCCACTTGTCGTCTCCCGATAGGCAAATCAATCATATTTGATTCATCAAACGACTCCCTTTGCCTTTTCACCACGTGCCATAGTGCCATTGGTCCAATATTGACCAGTAGACTAGAGTTGACTTTCCCATTGACCGAACTTTGACCGGACATAACTAGAGCTCTCGATGTCCGTTGTGCGCTTCTCATAGTCATTGGAAAGCTCTCGAGATGATCTTCTCTGACCGACACCATTTAGGGATGTTTAGGGAACTTTTGAAAATTATCCTCGATCAGCCATGGGGATCTTATTGAACTTGACCCCATGTAGTGAGATGGTATGATGATTTTGAAGCATGGTACCCAATAAAGTTTGATTGTCATGTATTCTACCTAAGAAAACATTGAAAAAAAATTATGGGTATGTGTTTCTCAAATTCTATGGCATAGGAGATACCTAAAATCCCTTCTTGTTTCTATTATAGTTTTCTTTTTGTTCACCTATGTCTCAAGGGAAATCTTAAATAGGCACATTCAAGTTAGAGTTGGGGGAGTGGTTGTGGGAATTATCCTTGTATTATTGGTCGTACATAGCTTTAAAATATTATCCAGAGAAAATACACATATTGTTGTAGTTCTCCCTATTGGTCGGTTGACTTGAGGTGAAGATGCAATTTTAGGATATCTAGTACTGCTCTTCACCATTCCTAAAATAGTTCAAATTATTTCTATTTTTTTATTGTGTGTGTGTGTGTGGTGAAGATGCAATTTCGGGATATCTAGTACTACTCTTCAACATTCCTAAAATAGTTCAAATTCTTTCTATTTTTTATTTTGTGTGTGTGTGTGTAAACATAAAGTACTTGTACTTAGTTTTACAAAAAGAGTGAGTGGATGAATCACACGTTTCCCATCACACATCGATCGGGATGAGAAAGCTAACAACTTAGCAATTTAAGCAAGTTTTTCAATAATAAAAAGAGAAACAACCAAGGACATTAAACATTAAGCCATATAGACCATAACCAGAAACAACGTAGGAGCGGGGTGTCAAGCTTGTCCCCCACCCCTCATTCACTACTAGACTTTGGTAGCATCTAGTGGGTTCCACCCATCATCTTTATCTTTATCTTCATCATTTTCATGATGGAAAGTGGGAGAGATGGCTAAAGCCAAGAAAAAAATTCTCTGCAAAGTTGTTGCCCAACCGGTAAAGTCCCTCCTCACATGGTCACCACCACCATTTCCACTTCCTTGAGACTTGTGAGATGGAGATGGATACCACCACCACATGGAGACATTGGAATTTTTTTGGAAAATGATATCTTTTTTTTTTTTGCCACAACCAAGTATCCGATGAAGGGAATGGTGGAAATGTGAGTTTGAAGGAACTCGTGCTAACAACACAAGGTGCATTGCCCCAATGGTAAAGTAATTATTATAGATGAACCACCTCTATGAAGAATTTAAATGCTTGCACCTAAATCTAGAGAACTTAGCTTTAAAAGAAAATTAATTAGCTAAGCCACGTAAAATACTACTTCAGTAGAGATATGATTGAAATTAGCTTCATTTTTATCTTTCCATAACTAATAAATAAATTTTTAACAAAAATATGCCAAATATACATGTACTTTACAGGGAGCACAAAGTAGTCCCCCAAAAGCATTATTTGCCACATGAATATCTTGTGGTGGAATGGCTAAAAAAGGGTATGAATGTAATGCCAAGAAGATTGAGCACACTTGTAAAACCAAAATATATGTTTGATAGACTTTGGGTGGTTACAACAAGAGCACATAGGATGATCCATGCTAAGGTCTACCAAGTGAGATCCAATAGGGGTACCTTGATAAACAATGCACCATAGGAAGTGATTTTTCTTGCGTTTAATAATGGCTTCCCAAACTCTATGAATCTCCTCTTCTAAATTTGTTCATAAGATTAAACATTCTAGCAAGTATTAAGAGGATCAATAAATAACTTCGAGGGGAGAGGATTCAACACCTTAACCGGTGTTTGTATTGGTTAAAGGGAGTTTCAACAAGCCATTTTCAATCATTCCAATATGTTTCAATCTCATCCTTCTTAGTTCTCTTAGATCACCTTCCATGTCACCAACCTAAATATAAATAATGTAGTTGTGCAAGTGCATTTTGAATATCTTATGGCCCTAACAATGGAGGATTAATAGTATCATCTTCATCATCATCAAGAAATTTGTAATCATTAAGATGTTAAGAATAAGTAGGAGTGGGAGATGGAGAAGATGAAATTGAACTTCATAGGGTGATATGCTCATAAAAGTATACATCCCATCAAAATAAGACATCATGAGTGACTCGATCAAATAAATGATAAGCCTTTGTGTCCTCAAAGTAACTGAAAACTTAAGTGAATGCCCAAGGCTCTCATACCAAAAATTGTGAATGTGGTTCAAACGTTAGGCTTTATATGATATTTTTTTTTCCTTAGGTGTCATGTTTTATAATAGCTAAATGGGCATGTGATTTTGAATGTAGTTAGCAAGAATGATTATCTTAGCACAAAATCTATGTGTCATGTTCTTAGACTAGATCATACAATTTTCCTTCTCCCTCGAAATCCTATTTTCCCTTTTAGTGATTCTATTTTTTTAGGAGTGGAACTATGTACTAATGTTGAATACCATGCGCAGTACAAAATTTCTAAAAATCCTTATTGGCTTACTCCCCCCATTATCTCTGTGTATAGATTCTTAATAGGAAGTGAGGATTGGGTCTTAACAAATGCCTTGAATCCCTAGAAGTGTTTGAAGACTTCACTCTTGTATTTCAGAAAGTGCACCCAAGCTTGATGTGGGAATTCATCAATGAATGTGAGAACTTAGCCCCTAAAAAAGAGAGAATGGGAAAATAAATGAAGTATCACAGATAGGCATGTCATGTATATCATAATCATCAAAGGTAATGAGTAATGAAGAAGATGATGTATGAGTGATAGTTCCAATCATTACATCCAAGATGTGATCATAAGAGGGTGGTGGTGGCACCATACGATAAGTATCGTGCACTTAGGACATAGATTTATCATTTTGATGTGTATAGAGTGGATCATTGAATATTTTTAGTATGGCATTATCATTGGTTGGATTAGAAGATTTTGTGGGCTCGTCCCATTTTATAGCATGGGAGTTTATGAGATTTTGAATGATATGGTGAATCTTAAGACACATGTTGGTGAAGTGATTGATACATCGATGATAGTCACAGTAATCATTAGCGTCAAAATTCTTACTTTGATCCCTTATACGCTAGAGGGAGAGACAATATTACACTCAATAAATTGTTTCAATACAATTTGTGGGGCACAAGGTAAGTGGGTAAACTATCATCATGCAAGTTGGAGTTGCAGCTTAGTGAGTTAAGAAATAACATTGACAGTTTCTTTAGAATAAACCTTACTTTCATTACTCTTACCTTTGAACGTGGATTTACTTGAAAAATTAGCATTAAATTTGGTAGGAGTGCTAGTAACGTACTTGAGTTTATTTATATGTAACAACTTAGCTTCACGCTCCTTGAGAGTATGGCATAGATGGCTAAAAGATTAAAAAATCAAATAGGACCATTTCTTGAAAAGGAGGAAGCAAGCTTTGTATGAATAGATCTTACAGTTCATTGTCAGCTAATATATTACTCATTTTGGTAAGCATAGTCTTGTATCTTAAGACATAATCATTGAAATTTATATTAGAACCTTGTCTCAATTTAGATAGTTGTGCATAAAAAAATTTTCCCCTATGTTAATAGAGAATTGTGCCAAGAATTTATTTGCCAAAGCGGTAAAAGAGTGCATAGAATGTGTGGGGAGATCATAAAACCATTGCAATGAAAAATCCTTAAGACTCATAAGAAAGCGCTTGGTGAAAAATATGTCATGAGAGACATTATCAAATAAATCCACATGGAAAGAGTGAAGATGTTTGACGAGGTCTCCTTTTCCATTATAAGTAGGGAGTTTAGGAGAAACAAAACCAATGGGAAAAGAGTAAGAAACCACTTTGGGTGCAAGTGGATTGTGAAGTAGTTGAGTATAATCCATATCATGAGTAGAAGCGGATGCACCTTATTGTAATTGTAATATTTGATCTTGTAAGGTATGAACAAGGATTTTAAGGGATTGCATGCTAGATAAATAAGTGTGTGAACCATTAGGAGTGGATGTAGGATGTGTAGTAGCAATAGTGGTTGTAGGGAAAGGCATAGAAACATTGTGCATTGAAGGATTAGGTGCCCCCAAAGAGGTAGGCATTGTAGATGTAGGAATAGTAGATATCTCAATATGAGATCTTTGAAGCATGTTTAATTTTATCTCTAATAGTATAGAGAAGAGATCAATATGATTGGGATTCTCTTATAGGAAGTGGGTAAGGTGTCATACCCCATCTTTGGGAAGATCATGAGAGTGTGTAGCAGGATTTTTTTAACATTCACCTTAGATAAGATCAACATTAATGGTAAAAATAATTTAGCAAAGATATCATCTATAGAATAGGAGCCTAGAGTAAGTTTCATGATGTCATGGTGTGTACCAACATAAGGGGAATAAAATCTTCTAATGGTGGAGGATTGAGAACCCCTACGTTGAAGGAAAGAATATTTAGAAGAAATGAGGGTTAATCATGATGATATATAGGAAAATAAATACAAAACCAAGAGCAAAACGGAAGATCATAATCAAGCCTTAAGGCAGATGTTAAGGTTGAATCACAAGTCAAGTCACCAAAATATTTACACCTTAATTAGATTTATATGAAATATAAGATATAGTGAATTAGTAAACAAAGTTATGTAATATTTTGAAACATGTGATTATTTTGATTAATTAAGTTCTAGAATTAATTACCAATATCATAATAATACATCAAACTTGTAATTGATAAGCTAAATAAGATAAAAACTTTAAAACACAAGGATATGAGTACATGTAGCTGATTATAGATGATTGTGGGAGGTTACGGGAGGATGTACTACTAAAAAGGAATATATGACCCCGATGATGCTTCATTATGGAAACTATGACTAGAAACTAACTGGGAAGGATCAGTAAAGTTCTGTTAGAACCATTTGTATGGTCTTAACCCTTCTATATGGTATTCAACCTATTTGGTTTTTGGATTTGTAAATTTCCAACATTGTTTCCGACCTAGAACTGCATCTGTCACTATCAAAAATATTTGGCAATCATGTTGTGAAGCTCTCTAAATATTATGAACATTATCTCAAACCCTATCCATGGATAGCAATTTCTGTAAAACAAACATTATTTGGGTTTTGGGCACCCTAATGCACTATTGATGTTGTCACTACTCAAAAGCGGCCTCAAATTGCATGTCATTCTCCACCTAGCATGTGATATTTGAATGAGTTCAACTAGATTTGACCGCCCTCTTTGACAATACTTAATTTGAGTTGGATTTTTCTAAAATACTTAGGGAAGGGATGTGTGAGTACTTAATGATAAGAGAGACTAATGTTTTGACCTGGTAAGAAGCTTCAGAGCCTTGGATTCTTTTTGCAAGTGTTGGAAATGAGTGTACTAATAGAGTGTCATAGAGTTTCCTGTGTTTTTAGATGATGTAGTGTTTACATGCTTATATAGGGTTTCGTAGATGATTTATCTAAGAAATTTTGATCTAGGGGTATTATAGAACCCAAAAAAAGAATATGAAATTAAAACAAAAGTTGGATAATATTAATTCAAGACCATACAAGTCATCCAAGACCATATATAACATTATGATCAAATTTTACGACCTTTCTCACAAATGGAAAACATGTAATTTGAAGTTTGTAATGTGTTACTTGATGTTTTTCTATGGATTTTATGCATTGTGCTCTCAAAAATTGATGACATATTAGTGTGAAAGGATAAACAAGCTAAACAAGAAACCCTGGAATGTGTTAAACGGGAATGGGGAGGTTGAGTTTATATTAGAAGGTGCATTGTCAAAACTAGTAGTGTCAAAGACCGCATTACCGAATTTGAGTGTTTATGTATTTAAGATATTTGTACTAGAGTTATTAAAGAATTATGTAGTCCAACACCCACATGGAAAATTTAAAGAACCTTCCTAATCAATAATGGCGCAGGGAAGAAAACCATGAACCTTGCCCTCTTCCCAATGGTTGTAGTTGTATGAAAATATTTAGTATTGATATAATTATAACATACCCTTATTGTTTAAGAAAACTAATGATTTTTAGGTTTGGCGTTGTACTCTATTGCAATGTTACGCCATAGATATTGTCGGGAAAATGTGATATAAGAACTTATGGGAGAGAAGAAAGTACACATCTTTATCTCTTTTCATTGGTTGTGATTTAATGAAGATAATAAGTATTTCTATAAATAGAACATACTCTTACTATTCAAGGAAAATATATTTGGCATCACACAATATTTGAATGCTTTTCCTATGAGAATATAAGGAAAAATGAGATGTACTTATTCAAGGAGTGTAGACACTAAATCATGCACTTTGGGTATTTATCTATTCTTAATCACATACTACTATTCATATGATTCCTAAGTAAGAAAAGTACTAACTAACCCATGTCTTTGGCCATCTTTGTTTGCTTTTTCATTTTATTATTGATCTTACACTCATTTTAGGCCAATTTTTCTTTTCATACTTCGGCATTTCTAACCCTAGACACCAACGCCCAGCTAGGATGCCAACGTCGAGCACCCCCATCCTCCGGGCGCCCCGGCCTCTTTGTACTTTGTTCACATCTTTTAGGTTCTTTCTAGCCATTTGGGAATCTTATCTTTTTGGTAATTAGCCTTTTCAAGGTTAATTACGAAATTCAAATAAGGGAATCATATAAATATAAAGTTATGTGACCAAGCACTAAGCATTAGCTATCACCACCTAAGGTTGCATTCAAAGGTCATTATCAAGAGCATTTAAGCATCCATCTAGCATCCACACACAAGGGCAAGGGATTGATACTTATGCATACATGCATAGGAGGGGAAGTTCATTCTTTCATGCACACATCTATTTACATTTCTTACATCTAGTTACTTACTCACTATCAAATTGTGACACGCACAAGAGCTACCTAGGGCACAATTCCACACACACACATAGAACTACATTGGGTTTGAGATGTAGTGTAATGCTCAGTTGTAAGTTCACTGCGTGACAGCTTAAGAATAGTTCAACCCCTCATTGGAATTGTTTTCTTTTTGGGATTTGATGCACTTTTGAGGTTTTTACAAGTCATTTCTTCATTGCATGTTACAGGGGACATATGCAAACTTGGTATGACATATTAGCGACAAGAAGAGAAGGACAGTGAACATATTGCGGCCCTACGAAGTTGGTTTTTTGATTTTCTGAGCAGTCACTCGCACCCAAGAAGGTCTCTAGCACCCCATGTACCCTCAACCCTACACAGGTGCCCCAGTCCAATATATTCCAACACCTTTGTATTTTTCTAGGCTTCATTGTGACATTATGCACTTCATATTTTCTAGTTCTCTAGTTCTACACACCTTCGGGATCTCTGCGAATCAGCTAAGTCTTTTTATCCCTTCTTTACAACTAGGGTTTCATAATTTATAGCTTATCTTGCTTGGGTCAAATTTGTATTTCATTTTTTATTCATTTATTGCTACATTACAATTAGTATTAGGCATCTATAAATCCTATATTTGCTTAATCATTTGGTGAACCCATCACTCGAACACATTTTTCTTCTAGGGATTTTATCTTCTTTTTCATTATGGCTCAATCCTATGGTGAATTTACTGAAGCCCATCTCCAAGAGCTTAATGATCATCTTGCTACACATCCTCAAGATCTAGACCTAATTTTATTTGTTTCTTCCGATGAGGCCACCAATCTTGTAAAACTTAATGTTTTCACTCTTATCCCCACCTCCATTGCTACTCAACCACCCATTTCTACTCTTCCACCTACTTCTATTGTTCTTGTTTCTGTCCCTACTCCCAAAAATCACTTCACTTTGCCTCTTATTTCTCATACATGGAAATTTTCTTCCACTGGCACTCAAGATTTAGCCTCTCTTTATCATGACCTCCAAGTTCAAATCCGCCAATTGTGACAAGCTACTTCACGTTCATCTCCATCTTTGGATTCCACATTGTTGCTTCATTCCCCTTTTTCACCCTCCATTTCCACTTACACACTTCCACCTAATTTTTCACTCCTAAGCTACCCATTTTTAATAACAATGGTGACCCCCAAGAACATCTCTAAGCATTTCATGTGGCATGTCTAGATTTTGTAGATGATCATACTCTCTTAGCTAAGCTCTTTCCTCACAATCTTCATGATTACACAATGTGTTGGTTCTATGATCTACCTGTCCGCTCAGTAACATCTTTCACACATCTAGCCAATGTTTTTCTTGGTCACTTCTATATCAATATCGGATCTAAGATCTCATATTCTCAACTCAAATAACTTAAACAAGGATCTAATGAACATCTAGAGGATTATTTCTTAGACTACAAAAACAACTTAGCTAAGATGTCTAATGTGCTTGTGGATTCTAAGCTTCAATATTTATTTGTACAAAGTATATTGACGCACCTCTCGGGTGAGTGTTATTTTTGAAACATCTCCATCATTCGATCAATTGTGTCATACTCTTAAGCTACACAAAACTAAACTCTTATCTATCGGCAAGTTTAAATATCAGGAACAAGCTTCATCTTCGGTGTGCTTTCAAAGAAAAAAACTTTCAAGCCATCAGCAAAACCTACTGAATCTAAAGCCATTATCAACGATGCATCTAACACTAAAGAGATTTAATGGTTACCACCTAAGTGTACATATACAAAATTGACTATCGCTCCATGTCTTTTATTGCCACAACTTGTTGAGAGAAACCTTATTATGCTTCCTCCTCCACTCAATTTGGACCCATCTCATCTTAAAGGTCGTAATTACAATGAAAATTTCAGATGTGACTATCACCAATGTGTTGGACATTCTATAGATCGTTGTTTCAAACTTTGTAATCTCATCCAAGATCGATTGATAATAATGTAATTGAGCTTCCTGAGCCTATGGCTTCGACACCTATCAATGAAAATCATAAGCTCAAGATCTTTAACAATCCTCTTCGAAACATGATAAACAAGTGACTGATTCCTCATCCAATCATACATATCATGCAGTGCCTCCTCCTGCATCGGGGGCTCTTGATTTTATAGTTTCTCATGTTGAGACATCCCCACCGATTATTAATTTCTCTAATCATGATTATCATGCTACATTCTCTTATGATCACTTGCATATTATCTCTTCTATTGGATCTAATTCTATCAATAACACTATGATCAATCCTTTATTTTTCATTAGTGCATGTTCTATCACTACTTGTTTGTCATTATTGGCCATCCACTCTCACAAATTTTATATCTAGTTACTATTTTATATGGATATGTTAAGCTTCCAAGAATAAATCGGTCCTTTGACCTTGCTTGTGACTTTTCTTGTGGCACCTTCACCAAAGGGTGTGACATTCTCTTGGGTCTCCCCCTGGATCAATTAAACTAAGGCTATCATCTCGCATGTATTATTTATGTCTAAATTTCATTCACAACAGAAAGTTATTACTATCAATGGTGTTTCACCATCCACTCCATGGTCATAACCTCCCCTTGAGATTTTCATTACACTTGCTAGAGCATCTAGGTCCCCGCAACCTCTCGAAACTAAAGCACAATTAGCTCTTAGATCACCTATTCACACACCGCCTACACGGTTTCATCATGGTCTGTCAAGACATCACATCAGTCTAGGTCCACCACTCGGACAACTCCTTCACATCAGTATACATCACCCCCTCATATTTCTTCACATAGGTGTTCATCACCTCTGCTTTGTGCTTCACATAGAGCTCCATCACCTCTACGTTCTAATTCACATAGGTGTTCATCACCTTCGAGTTTTGCTTCACATAGGTGTCCATCACCTCTCTGTATTCTACTTCACGTAGGTGTTCATCACCTCCATATCATCCTCATTGGTCCCATGCACATATGTTTCATTTCTCGATGCAACGTCTCTCTCATACACCACCAATCTTAGAGCATGGTCACACACCTTTATCTCCACAAGCATTAAATGGAAGACCCTCGTCTTTCACTATCATCAGATAGTACCTTCATTAGAATTTACTCGGGGGCATCATACTTATTCCCCCCCTCCCTAACATCGTTATGTGTCTCATATTATCACAACACCGCATCTAGTCCTTCACACACATCATGCACATTCTGATACACTCTTGTCTCATCATTACCCAATGACGCACTCTCGTGCTATGGTTCACACTTGATTGTTGAGGGCATACTATACGCACGAACCACACACACTTTGTACATCACATGCTACACATTACACATCACATGCTACATGCCACACATCACATAATGCACACTACACATTATACACTACACATCATGCACTCAAAGCACATCTTTTCGGCATCTATGTCTACAAGCTGCGATCATTACCCTATCGCGCACTCTAGTTCCATGATCCGTATTCAATCGCTGACATTCCACATCTCAAATGGACCTCACCACACTCACGCATTCACTCACTCACTATTTCACTATGTTCTACACTCTATGTTTATCAATCATATCCTTTTAGCACACACATTTAAACCATTTCCCGATGGCGCACTCTTGTTCTACAATTCATTCTTGACTAATGAAGGGGCATGTATAAATGAACCTCATCTCATAAACACTCATTCACATTCATGTGGGGTGCACATGGCTCCTATCACACTCACTCTAAATTCCATTCCATCCCACTCATCAACAACATACCACATATCTTAGGTGCATTTACTCTTGTGTTATGCTTACATGTACATTTTTCTTACCACGCTAGATGATATATTTTCTATGTCATTATCTTATCATATACACATGCACGTTCACTTGATTTCTAGTTGTGATCATATATTTTATGGATCCATACATGCAACACTGATTTTTTGTGTAGTACCTCATATCAGTCCCATGTCGTCTCCTAAGGACATCCACTTTCGTACATTACATGTGTTATTTTTTCATTTTACATAACACATTACTATATTAGATTATACATGCTTTGACATATTTTCTATCTTCCTAACATGGTAACAAGTGCTTCATGTGTAGAATTTCTTCGTAGATCTATTTGCTTCCATGGTTGTCTATTACATTGTTTTCTCTTCTATGTCGAATTTGATTGTCATTGTTTGCGGGTTTTTCCTATCTTTCTTGTTCTTTGATTATTTGTATGCTTATGACCACTATGGATTTGATTATCTTACGACATCATGAGTGATGTCACATGTTTAAAACTCACTTTTCGTGGTCTACTTTGTTTTCTTGCATGTTTACATTATCTTCTTGTGTTTTAGCCTACACATTGTTTTTTACATGTGTGTTTATCTTGCTTGTACTAACACTTATCTCTTAGCAATTTTTTTGTGTGTGCCCTGTTTCTAAGCACACACTCCCTCCCCCCGCAAGGTATATATTTCGACACATCATTCGGTCCTCCTTTACGCCACATACTCCTCAACGATGTCTCATGCACCCCAAAAGAGGGGGCATCATTCGGTGAATCACTCACCCCATACAAAGAATTCACAAGTCATCACATAGCATAGTTCAAGACGGTACAACATAATTTAGTTCACGGTCAAATACAATCATTAGTCACAAAAATGGCCCAGATCCTGACTTGGGTCCTTACCACAACATAGAAACTAGTGCCCGGACCTGCAGCAGTAGTGCCTAAGTGCCCCTAACCCTTCTTGGATGCCATGACTGGGGGAAGTTACACGGCATTCTTCGATTCAACACATTTCTCGGCCACTTATTTCACATAGTAGATTTTATAGGACAACGATCCTTCAAAGACTCGGCATGTATACACTACACAAAGCATTTTGTACTTTCACGTTGGATTGGAACTATTTGAAACTTCTCAATTTTTACACACCATCTGGGCAGAGTGTTCACATTCAAGAAGAAGAAGTTAAAGGTTGGAGGATGACACCAGACTTTTCTCCCTGCACTTATTCCATTTCTTGGCATGAGATTACCCAAACAACTCACACACATCACAAATAGCATGAGATCGCCTGAAAAAATTGTTCTTCTACATCATCTTCAGGATCCTTTCTAAACCTTTCACTCATCATGGATCAGGTGCAAATTCTCCTTTTTTTTACATTTTTACATACTTTTTACTCATTTTGATCATATACTCGTGTATTTGACTACTTGATCATTCTTCTCTTTTACAGTCCATCCTTATGGGAAACAATAGTCACATCACATCAACAATTTCATTCATGCATCAACCACAATCAACACATTCGCAACAATCGACATTGACAACAATTACACACGTGGCATCTACATATACACTCTCGTCCTAAGGTTGTCATCATCATCACTTTTTTTTCACTTCCTCTTATTTAGTTTCCACGCTTCACATTTTTATCATTCCACGTGTTTCCTTGCCTCTTAGCATGTTTTTCACCATCAATCTACATGGTTATCAGGTACGCATCTTCTATCTACTTTATGTTATCGAGCTTTCTCTCAACAATAGGGAGAGTAGAAACCATAAATCTTGATCTCTTCCCAATGTTTGCATATAAATGTAGGTATTGATTATATAATCCAAAAACCACATAGAAAACTTGAAGGGCATGCCTAAATAACCATATGGGAGATTGGAAACCACAAATCATAGCCTTTTCCCAATGGTTGTAGTTATATGAAGATATTTAGTATTGATGGAATTAGAACACACCCTTACTTTTCAAAGAAACCTAAAATATTTAATATTGTTGTTGCACCCTATTGTGGTGCTCTTCTTTGGATATTATCGGGAAAGTGTGATGTAATCACTCATGAGAGAGTAGAAACTATAATCCTTCTCTCCTTCTAATGGTTGTAGTTGTAAGAATATATTAAGTATTATTAGAGCTAGAGCATAGAGGAAAATGTTAAGAGGATTGGAATTACATAGTGTTGGAGAGCTATGTCTAAGAAAATTTAAGGGAAAATGTGATGTAGTCATTCAAGGAGAGTAAAAACTATGAATCTTTAACTCTACCCAATGTTTGTATATAGGTGCGAGGTATTAATTTTTAAGGTTTATGTATTCTAACACCCACTTTGAAAATTTGAAGGACTTGCTCAATTACTCATCACAGAGTAGAAATCATGATTCTTGATGACTTCCCAATGGTTGTAGCTTATGGTTGTATAAATTTATTTAGCATTGCTACAATTAGAACATACCCTTATTGTTGCCAGTAACTAAGAATTTTGATATTTGGCATTGCACTCTATTACAAAGTACCATACCACAAAGATTATCAAGAAATGTGATATAATCACTCGTGAGAGAGAAACCATGAATCTTACATTTCTTCCCAATGGATGTAGTGTAGGAAGACATTAAGTGTTTCTATAACTAAAAATATAGAACAAACTCTTATTATTAAAGAAAAACATTAGGCATTGCTCTCTATTGGAGTGCTCTTCCTAAGAGAATATAAGGGTAAATGTGATGTAACTATTTAGGTGAAGTAAAGAAATGATGAGTGATGATCCCTTTCTAATTCTTATATATGGATGGATATAGAAATTATTTAAGGATTATGTAATTTCGCTCTATTAATTAAGTAAAGCTTTTGGAAGAATTTATTAATGTTAATTAGGTGTTATGTACAAGCATGGTTCATATCCCTCACACATAAGTTCACAAATCAATGGTATTCCTATTCTCCATTGATCGCAAATGTGCCTTAAAAATTTTCCCCACTTACCTACCCTAACTTAAAACCCGTGAACTCTAGCTTTCCATGCCTATGTCTTACCATTTCTCCATGCATTTCGCTTTGAACATGTTTTTGTGTGTTGTCAAAAAGGTAACAACACATTATGTTGTTAACTTTTCCGTTAGTTTTAACATAAAAATATAATAATGTAACTTTAAGGAACAATGCAATGTGTTGTTGCATTTTTAGGTAACAACACAATGTGTTATTACCTTTATCATTAAAACTAGTGACGACACTAACAGAAAGTACTTTTGACTAGGTAACCCATTTTATGAGAACTTACGTGAGGGATATGCTCATCCATGCATAAGTTCCTTTCAAAAAAATTCATTATTTTTAGTAACATTTCCATATGCTTACAAAATATTATGCCATCTTCACCATAGGATTTATGTCTATTACAGAGGTTAAAATACCCATTATTGGATGCATTTTTCTTTTATGTTTTGAGTATTGTTTGATGACATTCTATACATGTTTCCTTCCTTTTCTATTAGGAAGACAAATGACCCTTATACAATGGAATTTTGTAATTACACAGGAATTGTATCAAGGTTTCTTTATATTTTTCATTTTATGGATGTTATCATTTTTTATTTTTAATCAAAATATTTTATACGCATATGCTTCTTTAGTTTTTCATAAAATAGTTGGCAAGCTAAAGTATTGATACATTGTTGGAGTTATTCTTAGCAAAGTGATTCTTTTTTCTAGCTCGGTTTCCATGAAAGTATTGATAATTTTATTACCTTAGGAAAAAATGGTATGAAGAGTTATCTTAGCTACTTTTCCCTATGTTATTCTTACAATATATAAGCATGTATATAACCATTAAAAACTTACTTTATTTTTATGTCTCTAGTTACTTTTTTTGGACCAGCTTTACATTCATATTTCTTTTTGCATATCCAACTCGTGAACTACCTACACCAAGTTTTGAATTTTATGTTGCCTACAACAGTTTTCTCTAGGAGTGATAAGCATATAAGCCAATCAAGTCTTGTAGTTTGATCAAGGAAATTGCTACAAAATAAAATTGGTGATTTTTATTGAAATTTTATAGCACTTTAGCTACATTTGATATAAACCCATGTTGTTTCTTGGGTTACTTTTGTTCACCATATTTTTAAGGAGTTACATCATGCTTATCTTCCAAGGCTTTTTGGCCATCATCTTAGAATAATCATAATGGTCAAAATCATAAATGTAATGCACTCTTATTTCAGCATGTATCACTAACAAAAGCCTTAGCTAAGGATGAAATATTGGACCATTATATATCCTATGAACTTATTTTATTTTTTTCCTCTAGTTTTGAAAGCATTTTCCTACTTGTAAATAGATATTTTAAAGTTAAAGTTTAAGAGCCATGGTTTCCTTCTTTTCAAAACTAGAGTACATCATTTTATTAATCAAAAAATAAAAATAAGATAGTTACAATAAAAGGTGACTGGAAAAATACATGGCCCAATATTCATGTTGGAAAAACATAAAGTTTAAAAGTTTAAAAAATTCTAGAAGTAGTAGTTACATGTTAATAAAGTTCAAGCAAGTACACTAAAATATAAGCGTAATGAGCGGCATGTACTTATAACAATAAAACTAGGGGAGGTGGTGGATTGTACTTAGGAGGGAGAGTTTCCAAACCACAAGGATTTCCTACAGGTGGATCAAGGGTAGAGTAACTCATTTTGTACTTCATAATTATCTTACATGGCCAAAGGCACCTTTGTGATATTATACCCTAGTTGAGAGAACCAACCATTGTTATTCCTACTATGTTATGGAAGGACATCAAGAGGGACTAACAAGGGATTTCCCACATGATGGTGGAATCTAGTCTCCTCAATGATGAGGCATAGTTGTACTACCACATATAGTGAAAAATGTCATGATTTGTGTCAAATTTAAATCTATCCCCATTTCAATTACTTTTTTACATTTTCAATAGAAATTTTGATACAAGAATGATGTGAATATGGTGGTACACACATGATGTAAATAGCATCGCTTTTACATCACATTTGTGCCACCAATGCACCAAAATTTAAAAATAAAATGGGGTGGGACCATCCACCCATTATTTATGTTACCATATTATGCATTCATATATGACAGAAAAGAGAATCTAGATGGAAAGAGAGAAGGGAGTTCGGTCGAATGAGAAGAATAAAATAAATGGCATATACGGGCACTTGGTCATGCAAAAATATAACAAATAGGAGTGTTGTGTAATTCCCAATGCAATACCATCATAGCTCCACAAGGGAGAAGAGGATTTACATTCCAGAAATGGAAAGTAACTCTTATATGATGCACTAACGCACATTGACGTGTATGACAAAATCTATCATACCCCTAAGACATATATGACCTATGATCTCACCTAAGTGAGATGACTCACCAAGTGATGTGGAAAATTCCCTGAGATGACAAGGAAAGTACCCCACACCAACACCCCCCCTTCATTATAACTTAGGATGATGTAGCAAGTTAGAAATAAGAAATGGATCCTGACAGCTATGCCTAATGAGGTACCCATGTACAAAAAGGATCTCAAGTAATGGAGGAAAACCCAGTGGGGAAAACATCTACTTATAAGAGATAGAATACTCCCTAAAAACCTAAGAAAGATGTGTCAAATCGGTCCTAGAAACTAAAGGTTAGATGAGGTACCCATGTACAAATTGTAATATTTCTAGAAGAAGAAGAAGAAAAGAGAGGAACAAGACATGAGAGATAGAAGAACATATGAAGCCACAATGGACCTCACCCAATATGAGAGCACAAGTAAGGATATTTGGCCTCAATGAAGGGTTTGGTAAATAATCCTACAACCGATCTGAAGTCAACAACTCTATGAAGTCCCTAAGAATAATGTCAATGATGTGGTCTTCCACCTATATACTGAAGAAGATCCACCTACATCAAACAAATTTTATGCCCTTAGGAAGAATAGAAATGGTGTACTAAAATTTTTCCGACTCCGTGAAGGAAACCGAAGGTAGAAGTATGAAGAACTTTGAGTCTAGTCCACTAAAATGTGACATAGGTCTAGAAAATGAGTGCAATTGCAAAGGAAGCAAAGGTAATGCCATAAAGGTATAACTTTTAGTGTGTGAGAGAGGAATTGTTATGTCAAAAAAGTAGCACCCTAGGATTTACACATTATAAAACCCTACTTTTGACTAACATGGGATTGTCTCAAGGTGTGGGACCCTCACAAATGAGACAAACCTCTAGAGAAGGTTGGTTCCTCTACCTATTCTAATGCTAAAACTACTCCTAGAAAGGGAAATGCAACTATTCTAACACTAACCTAGAATTTCCAAGGGACCAGGGAAGAAAGAGATGCATAAAATGAAAGTCCTAAACTAAGGGAGGTGATAACACCAAGAAAAGGGGATGGAGATATCCTTAGTGAGTGAAAATGGAAGAAAATGAGGTAGAAGAGGGTAGACAAAAGTGCCACAGTTCAAAGAACACATTCAAACCTCCAATTTCGTGGAGCACAATGAATTTAAATCTTGCAAAATAATATAACATGCATAATATACCTGAAAATGCAATGAAAGGAAAAGGAGGCAACACAACTCGAGCTAGGGAAAGAAAATCCATAAAACACCAATTTTATTGCTTAAAATGATGCATAATCCATTACAATATAGGCACAAGGCAAAAATCCTTTACAAAATGCATAAATTCAAGGCATGCGGCTCACAAGAGTGCTGGAACAATTTTGGCAGAGTTCCCTTACAATCCAAAATCTCCCCCACAAATGAGGGCAAATTTCATATATATAGAGAAGGGAGATACCAACCGAAAACCTTCATTAATTTCTTGTACAGAGGTATGGATGACCATACCGATTCACTTTCCAATGGTACTTTTCTTACACAAAGTAAACATGGGTGTCATACCTCATTAAACCGGTTGTTGATTTGCCTTATACAATGCTATTAATGCTCGGTCCATAAATTACATTCCTTGATAACACTTGACAAGAACCAATAATTGACACTTGACAAGAATGGGAGGAAGCGTTGCCAACAAGGGAATGAGTTGTTGTACAATAATAAGAAATGTTATCATGCGGCAGTGAGGAAGGTTAACGCACGTCAAGAATGAATGTTGGCGTGGGACAACGAAGGGGACATGACGGTAAGGAAGAATGACACGTTACAAAGAGGGGAGTTTTCACATGATATCAAGCGATGTTGTCACACGATAAGGGATGGGCAGTCATGCACGCGTCAGGCGAAGCAATTGGCGCATGACAAGGAAAAAGCAGTTAACTTGCGATAAGGAGGAGGTGGGTGTCATACGACAAGGGAAGTGGTTGATGCGTCAACAAGTGGTGGTGACGTGCATCAACGAAGGAGGCATTATCATGTGATAAGGAGGGATGTTGTCACACGTCAACGAGGGAAGATGTCACATGACAAGGAGGTGGGTAGGTGACACACATCGGTAAGTGGTGGTGACACGTGTCAATGAAGGAGGTGTTGTCACATGAAAAGGAGGGACATTATTGCGTGTCAAAAAGGGATGTTTTTGTGTGAGAAGGAGGAGGGCAGATGACACGCGTCAACAAGAAATGGTTAAAGCACATCGGGAAGATGGTTTACGTGTGGTTGTCATGCAATAAAAATATATGGCTCCAAACCTTTGCCATGGCAAGCTAGGTATTGACTAAAAATACAAAGCATTGCTTGACCAATCAACTGTCAATGCCTCGACTTGTGAAGTTGTCCATTTTACAGGGGTGCAAAATATGGATAACATGAACATTCTATGAAAGTGTAAACACCCAAAATTGGGATGACACCCTCTAGGTCCCCTTTTATTACATCCCCCCTTACCATGACCCCTTTCACATATTTTTATTAATCTAATTACCTATATTAGATTAATTATTACCTCACCCTCCACCTCACCTCTCCACCTCACCTTAGACCCATTCCAAGCCCATTTAATAACTAAGACTGATTCATCACTCCCCTAACCAACTAAGACTTCTTCTAAACCTAATATTAATTTCCAACTACCTCTCCCACCAATTTCCCATGTGATTTAATGAGAATCAAGACTCCTAACCCATAACCATTCTTGACTCACACCAAAAAGGGAGAGAAAAGGTTATTTTTAGCAAATAATACTATTTCTCCCTAACCAACACCGATTATTCCTCGGTTGGCATTAGTCAAGGAACCGCCATCAGTTCCTTTAAATAAGCATTTTCAACTCTTTTCCCGGGTTCTTATTTTGGTTAGCATTATTTGATCTCACATCTTTGGGCATTCAATCGACACCCTAATGATCAACTGAGCACCAGAGCATCAAACTCTCCACCAGTAACCAATCTACAACTTCATAGGCTTGAACCATTTACACAGAGAAGCACTCAACCTTCATTGTCACGCAGACCGAATATCGCCTTGTCTCTCTTATATATACCCACAAACCTCCGAAGCTTTGATAAGTATTCTTAACCAGGTTTTTTATTTCATTAGCTTTGGTTTTAGATCCTTTTTCTCTTTCTAATTACCTCCTCCCTCTCTTGGAAACCTTCTATAGCCCATTCACTTGATGCCCTACCAACCCAAACCAATTTTCCCTTTCAACCACCCCTTTTACCCCTACTGAGTCTTTACCTAAATTTCTACACCCTACCTAAGACCTCCCAATACTTTGTGTAATCACAAAGAGCCCAAATCAACCTCCTTTCTACCTAAGCTCAATTACTCCTACCATAATCGGCTACCCAACTAATCCCGGCTATAACCAATGACCAAAGCATCCAGTATCTATGTCTAGCATTTTCCCCTCAGACCAACGAGCTCATTCCTCCACCTAGAACTCTCTAAAACCTCCCAAGACTTCACCTAGACCTTCTTTCTACCCTCTGTCATACCTATAGACCTAGCAACTGACCATTCTCCTAGATTTAATCTTATATTCGTCATTTATATTATATTTAGACTATTGTGTTGTGTGAGATACCCAAATCATATAACTATAGTAGGAATTTCCATTTCATGATATTTATCAACATTAATTTGTATTAAGACGTGGATTGGCAGCCTTTAAGGAAGCACCCCACTTCTCGATCTATTGACATTAGGCAATCCACTAACCTATGTTATTAACTCTATTTTGTGGTCTTGTTTTACTTCTCAGGTAGTCCTTCCAAGATAAAAAGGAGTGCTCTACAATCAGATTGGTCTTCAACAACAACGTGCGCAACCTCTTCACAACCTCTAGGTATTCCTCATGTACCTTACCTTCACCTTTTAAATCATTTTTTCATATGGTACTCCTATGTGGTGAAACATTTGGGCCAAACCAAGAATCGACGTCGATCGGTATTGGCCAACAAAGAATTAACCAATCGGCTTTGATCAAGGAGGGTATCGATACCATTTGTCATCTTCCTCGTGAATAACCTCTCCACTATTCATTTTCTAACTCAACCAATGCTCAAATGAGCACGTTTTGGGCGGGATTACATTTTTATCTCACTATTTTGATGACCGATGTCGGTCGGGTCTTGCCCTAGGTGACTGGCATTGGTCACCCTACCCGCATGGTCACCCTGCATATAACCAAATAAGCTTCATTTTCCCTAATTTTTTCTCTTGCTTGCCTTTTTTAGTTTTCATGGCCCTAAAACCTCCCTACATGCTCACCTAATAGCCTCACCACCTCACCAACTCCCTACGGATACTTAGGGGCATGTTTGCCTTCACTCGGGCCTACCCATGACCTTACCTATATACCTTCGCCAACCCAACCTCGCCTATATGAAAATTAAACTCGCTTACTCGCTCTATCATGTAATAATGCTACCCATGTTGTTTAGCATACCGACCTTACCTCGCCTTATTTCATGACATTTATCTTGACCAGACCAAACCTTTTGGTGTTTTGAAACACACCTATACCTGTTCCTACACCTAGCCTTGTTGTGTTTCTAGGATCACATCCTATACCTTGGATACCTGGACCACATCACCCTTGTTTGGATAAACTATCGACCATTGACAAGTTAGCGTTTGTGTGCTCTTTAACCTTATGTCTTGTTACATTCTAAGCATGTGTGTGTGTTTGATTACCTCCACCTTTGCATATCATCATCACTACCTATACCTTCACATAACCCCATTTTTCATCACCTACCACCTTATTAAACCCATCACTAATTCTTCTTTCACTACATCAGTTCCTAGTTTAAGGGGATAACCTCCACCCATATCTGGGGCATCCACTTCTTATTTTTTTCATCGTCGCTTATTAGTACAAGCTACGCGACAAAAAGGGGCAAATGTAGACACCCAAAATTGGGATGACACCCTCTAGGTCCCCTTTTATTACATCCCCTCTTACCATGACCCCTTTCACATATTTTTTATTAATCTAATTACCTATATTAGATTAATTATTACCTCACCTTAGACCCATTCCAAGCCCATTTAATAACTAAGACTGAGTCATCACTCCCCCTAACTAACTGAGACTTCTTCTAAACCTAATATTAATTGCCAACTACCTCTCCCACCAATTTCTCATGTGATTTAATGAGAATCAAGACTCCTAACCCATAACCATTCTTGACTCACACCAAAAAGGGAGAGAAAAGGTTATTTTTAGCAAATAAGACTATTTCTCCCTAATTGACGTCGGTTATTCCTCGGTTGACACCGGTCAAGGAACCGTCATCGATTCCTTTAAATAAGCATTTTTAACTCTTTACTCCGGGTTCTTCTTTTGGTTGGCATTCTTTGATCTTGCATCTTTGGGTATTCAATTGACACCTTGACGATCAACTGAGCATCGAGCATCAAAATCTCCACCAGAAACCAATCTACAAATTCATAGGCTTGAACCATTTACATGGAGAAGTAATCAACCTTTATTGTCATGACACTGGATCTCATCTCATCTCTCCTACGTACACCCACCAACCACCACCTTCTACCAACCTCTAGATCTCTGATAAGTATTCTTAACCAAGTTATTGATTTCATTAGCTTTGGTTTTAGATCCTTTATCTCTTTCTAATTACCTCTTCCTCTCCTAGAAACCTTTCATATCCCATTCACTTGATACCCTACCAACCCGAACCACTTTTCCTTTCAACCACCCCTTTTACCCCTACCGAGTCTTCACCTAAATTCCTACACCCTACCTAAGACCTCCCAATACTCTGTGTAATCACAGATAGCCCAAATCAACCTCTTTTCTACCTTTGAAACTCAATTTCCCCTACCATGATTGGTTACCCAACCGATCCTGGCTATAACCAATGACCGACATTGGTTCCCTAACCGGCATTGGTCTTTGTGTCTAGCATTTTCCTTGTAATGAAATTACTTGTATAATTCAGATTAAGAGCAATAATAGAACACCAAATAACACAATATTTCAGAATAATGATCTCAATATACAATTAGAATAGCTTCGCCACTTTGAGGGGGCAACCTCCAAACCATATAATAAGACTCAAATGCTCAAATGATAATGAAATACTACCTATAATCCCCTATATATACTATTCATATGTTATGGCCATCACCAAGGCTAACCTATTAAGCATGAGAAAGTATAAATGATATAATAAAATGATATGGTAAGCCACAAGTCGATTACTCATATCCTAATACAAGCAATAGGTTAAGGGCGTAGCATGCCCTTCCCCTTCAAACCAATGTTGTCCTCAACGTTGAATAATCATGGATGTTGCTGTAGAAAACCTTCATCCTCCCAGGTGGCATCTTCTATGGTCAGATTCTTCCACTTGATCAGATATTCCTTAATGTCTCTAGTTCTCAGCCTCTTAGTACATGTTTACAGAATCTTCTCTAGCTCAAAATGATTCTTCCTTCCTCGTCAAGTTTTGGTAACTCTGTATGGGCTTAAAATTTCTATCCAATAACCTTCTTCAAGCATGAAACATGGAATACTAGGTGTATGTGTGAAGATGGAGGCAACTCTAGTTTATAAGCAACACTACCAATTTTCTGTAGAACCTGATAAGGGCCATAATATTTAGGAGCAAGTTTGTTTTCCTTTTCTATTGCTTTAGGGACATTTTTTATAAGGCTGGAGACATACAAAAACCCAATCAGCAATTTCAAAATGTCTTTCACTACAGTGTTGATCTACTTTTTGTTTCATCCTATTTTGTGTTAATGCTAAATTCTCCTTCAAACTAGCTAAAACCTGTTGTTGATGTTGAATGTGTTCCTCAACATCTCTGACCTTAGTTTGCACCCTCAAGGAGGAAGTGATAGAAGGTGGATGGTAACCATATAAAGCTAAAAATGGGGTCATTTGAGAAGAGGTATGAAAAGATGTTTTATACCACCATTACGCGGTGGTAACCATTTAATCCACCTTTCTTGCTTATCTGATACAAAACAACGTAAATACCCCTCTAAGAATTTGTTGACCACTTCTATTTTCCCATTAGTTTGAGGATGATAAGATGAACTATGAGCTAGCTGAGTACCCAAACATGAAAATAATTCCGTCCAAAAATTACTTGTGAAAATAGGATCACGATCACTTACAATTATCTTTGGGGTTCCATGTAGCCTTTGAACTATCTCCAAAAAAATAGTTATGACTGTATTGGCTGCAAATGGATGTGATAGGGCAAAAAATGGGCATATTTTGTGAGCCTATCCACAATCATGAAAATAACATTCTTACCCTCTGAACAAGGCAATCCGGTGATGAAATCCATGGAGACCTCCTCCCATCTCTGGCTAGGAATTGGTAAGGGTTGCAACAAACCTGGTGTCTTAATTGTTTCCCCTTTGTTTATGTTAGCACACTAAACACTCTGATACAAACTTTTGTACATCCCCTTTGAGTCCTTCCCAAAAGAATTCTCTTTTTATTCTATGATATGTCTTAAAAACCCAGAGTGTCCTCCAACAGGTGAGGCATGTAGCTCTGCAAGAATCTTATGCTTCAACTTAGAATCTTTACTCAAGTATAACCTATCCTTGTACCATAGGGCATTACCTTTCCACTCAAATTTTTTAGATGTCATATATCCTTGTTTGATATTTTGTATTAGATATTGTGTATCCTTATCTTGATTCCATTCCAATCTTGCTTCATCCACCCAATCGGCCGTTAACATGGACATTCCACATAGTAAGGCATCTGCGGATGTATCCCTTCTGGACAACGCATCAGCTACTACATTTTATTTACCCTTTTGTATATGATTTCAAAATCATAACCCAACATTTTTGTTACCCACTTTTTTTGTTCCTCAGATGATAACCTTTGCTCCAAAAAGTATTTGAGACTATCATGATCAATTTTTACCTTAAAGTGTCTACCCATGAGATAGGGCCTCCATTGCTTGACCGCATGAAGAATAGTCATCATTTCTTTCTCATAGACAGGTTTGAGTAGATATTTTCCTTTGAATTGGTGACTCTCAAATGTAATTGGTCTTCCTTCCTGCATTAGAACTACTCCCAATCCTGATCTGAAGCGTCACATTCAACAATGAAGGTTTTTGAGAAGTTAGGAGTAGCCAAATCGGGGTGCTTGCACATGGCTTCCTTCATCTGCTCAAAGGATTTAGTGGCTACATCTATCCAATGGAAGGCATCCTTCTTTATCAATGCAGTGAGTGGGGTTTTTATTCTACCATATCCCCACACAAATCTTCTGTAGTACCTGTTAGTCCTAGGAACCCACGAAGATTTTTGAGATTTTTGGGCCTTGGCCATTCCACCATAGCTTTGATCTTCTGAGGATCAACTTTGACACCTTCATGGGATACAATATGACCCAAGTACTCTACCTCTTGTACACCAAAAGAACATTTGGATGGATTTGCATATAGAGTATGTTTCTCCAAAACTTCCAACACTTTATTTACATGTTGTAAGTGTTCTTCCCATGTCTTACTGTAAATCAATATGTCATCAAAGAAAACTAATACAAATTTCCTTTAAAACGGCCTAAAAATAGTGTTCATCAAGCTTTGAAAGGTTGAGGGTGCATTTGTAAGACCAAAAGGCATTACCAAAAACTCATAATGGCCCTCATGAGTCCTGAAAGTTGTTTTATGAACATCTTCCTCTTTTATCCTAATTTGATGGTACCTCGAATGAAGATCTAATTTTGTGAAATAAACAGCACCATGTAATTCATCAAGTAAATCATCAATTATTGGAATAGGAAACTTATCTTTGATGGTGTACTTGTTGAGTTCTTGATAATCTAGACACATCCTCCATGTTTCATCCTTCTTATGTACCATGACCACTGGTGAAGAATATGCACTCTGGCTATGCCTAATGATACCTACCTTCAACATTTCCTCCACCATTTTCTCGATCTCACTTTTCTAGGAATATGGGTATCTATATGGTTTGATGTTAGGTGTTTGGCTCCCTGGAATCAACTGAATGGCATGATCATGATCCCTAACTGGTGGTAGTCCCTTTGGAATTGCATCAAAAACAGATGAGTGAGCATCCACAATCTTCTGAAGATCGGGTGGCATTGAAGACTCTGTATTTTGTACTTCTATGGAAAATAACTTTGCTATAAAGCCATCCACTCCTTTTCTAAGAACCTTCTGCATCTAATGAGAGCTAATAATCTATGGAGACTTAGCTACCATCCCATTCAATTGTATTGTCCTTCCATCTGAATGAAATCACATGAACAATTCTTGGAAATTCATCTCTATAGTACCTAAGGTTGTGAGCCATTGGACACCCAAAACAATATCTGCCCCTCCCATAGAAATAGAAAACATAGGTGAGTCTAACATGTAGTCTCCCATGGAAAGCTTGATACTATGGCACTTTCCTGTGCACTTGACTGTCCCACCATCCACAATCATAACTTGCATTTCTGGAGCTGGGTAAATAAAACAATTGAGGTGGGTAGCTAACTTACTATTTATGAAGTTATGAGTACTCCCGAGTCAATCAACACCATCACCTTCTATTTTTTGAGATAGCCAATAACCTTGAGTGTTTGAGGAGTACTAATACCTGAAAATGCATGGTAAGAAATTGTAGGTTGGTGATCCTCTACTTCATCTTCTACTGGTTCCTCAGCCTCTCCTATAATTTCAGCTTCCTCATCATCCTCATTACCTCCATCAATATAGAATAACTTCTTCTCAGCACATTTATGTCTCTGGTCCATATTTACTATCACAGTTAAAACATAATCCTTTTACTTTCTTTTCTTCCATTTGTTGAGGAGTCGTCTAATTGGCCTAGCAAATGAAGGGGAAGAGATATCTGACAGTCTCTAGTGTTAATGAAAGGTGGCCTCCTACTACAAAGAACTTTTTCCTCTACATGACATGCCATGATAATAGAATCAAAAAGCTTGAGTGGATTAAACATACGTACCTCATGCTCGATGTGGTCCTTAAGACCCCAAGAAACAGGTCATTCAAATTCTCTTCTAGAATATTCTCCACCCTTAAGGATAGGTTTTGGAATTGATGCACATAATCTTTGACTGATCCTGTTTTCCGTAACTTTGCTAATTGACTAAAGTAGTTCTTTGAAACACTGGAACTATAGTGCAATTGCAACTCCTTAGTAAAAACTATCCAAGTGACACCTAGACCATTCTTCTGCCTCTGAGCACATAACCATCGATACCAAACAAATTGGTCGGGTTCAAGATATAGGGATGCCAATGTCACCTTTTGTCCTAATGGTGTTTGATGTAACTCAAATAATTTCTCCATTTGATTTATCCAATTCAGGGGATCCTTACCATCAAATTTGTGCATATCCACTTTCGGCATCATGTTCCGTGGTTACGAATAAGTTTGATTCTTATTTGGAACTGGAAAAGTGATCCAATATGGTTAGTTTGTCCATGATTTTGAACTGAACATCCTCCTTGGTTGATATGGGCTGGATTTGGGCCATACTAGTTACCCTTTACATGTTGCATGATATCATCCAACCGATGATTGATTTGGGTTATGTCTCCTTTAGAGGCCATCTCAGATTGTACATTTCGCAACTCATACTCAAGTTGGCTCACCTTATGATCACCGAGGTAGCCCCTAGTCTTTGAGGAATCTATATTTACCCCTTATAACTCCATCTCTTCAATCACTACCCCATCTTTATCGGGGTTTTACCCCAGAGTAACCAATTAATTTTTGCTCTTGTGGAAGGCCCCGCCATGATGTCAAACCTTAGGGTTTAGGATTTCGATACAATTTAGTATAAAACAAAAAAACACAGAAGATACTAATACTATTTTTTGAGAGATTTCGAAAATGTAAAGAACTTGAAAATTTTCCACAATTTGCACCCTAGGGAGCGATTTTATGAAAAACCCTAAATTTGTAATAACTTTTGCAAAATAAATCAAAAAGTCTGAAATTTTTAGGGAACCTTAATTGAAATGTTTCACAACTTTGGTAAAAATATCTCCACCAATTATCTCTAGTTTGCGTAATATGTTGTAGAAACAAAAAATTAGGGTTTTGCCCTAATTTTGGCCCAGATCGCAACTCTGATACCACTTGTAATGAAATTACTTGTATAATTTAGATTAAGAGAAACAATAGAACACAAAATAACACAATATTTCAGAATAATGATCTCAATATGCAATTATAATAGCTTCTCCACTTCGAGGGGGCAACCTCCAAACCATATAATAAGACTCAAATGCTCAAATGATAATGAAATACTACCTATAATCCCCTATATATACTATTCATATGTTATGGCCATCACCAAGGCTGACCTATTAAGCATGAGAAAGTATAAATGATATAATAAAATGATATGGTAAGCCACAAGTCGACTACTCATATCCTAATACAAGCAATAGGTTAAGGGCGTAGCATCCCCTTGACCAGCAAGCTTTGGATTCCTCCATTTTTTATCTTTGCTTGCCCTCTAAAGAACCCATAGACCTTAAAACTAACCATTCTCCTAGATTTAATCTTATATTCGTCATTTAGATTAGATTTAGACTGGATTTTGTTGTGTGAGATACCCAAATCATATAACTATTTGGTAGAAGAATTTCCATTGGATGATATTTATCAGGACATTAATTTGTATTAAGATGTGGAGGTGAGCCGTAGATGAGGAAGCAAGGGACTGCTAGGATCTGGCTACGAATGCAAAGAATCCACTAACTATGTTATTAACTTTACTTTTTGGTCTTGTTGGCCTCAAGTAGTCCTTCCAAGACAAAAAGGAGGCTCTAAGATGTGGCCCAAAATTTTAACAACAATGGACGTAACCTCTTCACGAACCTTCAGGATTGGCCACATACCTTACCTTCACCTTTTAAATAATTTTTTCATAAGACGTGAATCCATGTGGTGAAATGATGGGCTAAAAGGATGCCCAAGTGAAGTGAAGGTAAAGTAATACCCCACAATAGTTGAAGAGGATCATAGAAGAGGAGGTGGGTCACTAATGGTCTCCAAAATAGTGGAAGTGATGTACGTCCTAGAACGGGCACTCTCAAAAAGGATATGGAATCCTCTAAAACACCTATAGAAGGAAGAGAGACTACTGCATTAACACCATAAGAGTTTGTGATTGATGAATACATGACGAAGGTTTGGAAGATTATCCCAAAAGGGTTCTGAGAAAATAGGCCAAGAATAATGTCTAAGAATTATGAATCATTCATCACATGAATGAGGAGAATGTGGAAGAATCCTCACAAGAATAAGTGGATGATCATGTTATAATGAGAGTATGATAGGATAAAACTTTCTAATGTCTTGATGAGAAGGGAGGAGGTTTGAACATTCTCCTCATCAAAGGTGGTTTGGAGAAAAGTCTAAAGAGTCCTCATCGTAATCTTCTAAAGGAAATCTCATGTGTAACATAAATGCCTCATTGTTTATGGATAGGAAGAGGAAAATTGGTATGAGTTGACTATTATCACATGAAGAAGGTGAGAAGAAATAGGTTATTGTATCGAAGAAAATAGTAATGAAAATCTCTAAAGGGATCTATAAATAAGGACTAAAGAATGCTCAAAACAGTGTGAGGACACTTCATGTACACCACATGATGGTGGAGAGGCCTGGAAACATGTATTTTAAAGCAACCAAGAACATGATCACACTGGTCAAACTAGTCTTCAAGATGATAAGGATCAGTGGGTGCGGGAACTTTCCCATACATAAATGGATAAAGGCCTTCATTGATTAAGGTAATGTTCCATACAAGAATGCTATGATGTATAATTCTCTCTGCCCAAGAAGAAGAGGTTTTTGAAGGTTTTGAGAGCTAATTTGTGAATCTCAATGCTCTAGATTTTCTAAAAACATCCTCCATGGTATATAGATGTAAAGAGAAATTAGTTAGAGGATGTGTTTTGAATTCGGGTGTGAATACATGTTCAGAGTTTGTTGACATCATACTCAAACGGAAAAATGTGTATAGAATGAGAAAAGAAGGTTGTAATAAAACACATGATTCTACATCGGACTAGCCAAGAATGTGTCTCGCATGTAATTACAACACCTAAGAACAATGATAACCCCTATTTGCGGAACTTTATAAACAATGTGTTGATTAGAATAAGGTGTGTTTTTGTGACGTGAAATTTTGACCACTCTTGAAGTAGGTCACAAATTGCATAAGAGTGGAGGCGCATATTTAAGCCTCATCCAAAAGTAGAGGAATAAGATGTAAACATGATGAACAAAAGGGTGAAAATAAGGAATAATGGGAAAAAATAAAGTATGGTGTGAGAGAAAGTGTCTCACATCACATTAGGTGGTGTCTCTACCGTAACTTTGATGGTATATGTGCTCACTAGCTAACAAGAAAAGAAAGCACTACAATGATGAAGAGTCAAAATCCAAATGAAAATCCTAGAATAACTATATTGAAACCAAAAAAAAACTATTCTTAATTGAAAGAAAAATTTAAATTAATTTTCCTTAATTAAATTTAATCTAATTAAAAACTAGATTAAAAAAATAAAAAAAAGATTGAAAATTTAAAAAGGGAGAAAAATGTACTATTTTTGCTTGGAGATGGAACCATCCCATCTCAAAAGTCATGAAGAAAGAGAGGACCACGGCGTAGAGTCACAAGATGAACAGCTTAGAGGAGGGTGAGTTAGTTGGATAAAAGGGTCCTTGAAGTGAGTTGGTGACCACGAGTTGAATGGGTGACATTGATTGGTGAGTTGAAATAATTTGGTGCTAAGGTGGGCAACAAGATGTTTTAGAGGAAGCTACATTGTTTAGGTGCGGATAAAAGGTTGACAAGTTTGAGGGGGAGCATCGTGACAAATGTCAATTAGAGTGAAGCTACCATGAGTAGGTAGATAGGTTTAGTAGGTGAGCTCATGATGGTGAGGAAATATTGGATTGCGAAGCGGGGGCTCTAATCGTTATGGGTGAAACGATAGACAAGGCATGAAACAACTCTAATAGGCCACCGAGCTCATGAGAGAACATGGGTAAAACATCCCGAATGGGTTCTCTAGCATGAAGCACAATGAAGATAGAGGTAGGTAATGCACATGGGGCTTTTGAAACAATGGTCAAACTTTGAGTGAGATTGATCGAGCTCATCGACAAGGGAACACATCTAGGGAGGGAGGAACTAGAGAATTCATGCTAGAAGGAAGAGCTCAAATTGGAGGCGTTAAAGAGGTCTAGACTTAAATTGCATGATCGAACTTCTTCACAAGGCCAATGCTCGGGTGATTTGGGCACATATAACGACAAAAATTAGGTCAAAGATGACACAAAGATGGTATTACAACTTGAGGTCAAGGCGAGGAACAAGCATGCAAAGGAAAACAAGCATAGATGATTAATCAAGCGATAGGGGATCAAAGTTGGAGAGGAAGTCCTAAATGCAGGATACATAGTAAACATGGCGAGCGATTATAAAGGAAATAGAGACAAGTGAAATGTATGCCACATATGAGTTGATGGGTGGCTTGAATGTTTCAATTCCTAAGAAAGCTCGGGAAGATTTGGTCAAAAATAGCCTTCCACCTTCAAAACTTGAGGAAACCTATAATGAAATTCTAGAAATCACGAAACTCCAAACCTATAAACCTAGAAACAATTTAAAGATGGATAAACACAAGGAACAATCAAACTCAAAAACAAGATGTTAATGACCAAAGGAATAAAAAAAACTTTAATATAAGTAAAGCACAAATGGGAAAATGATTATGAAGTTTGCACAAGAAACTAGAAAAATGAGACACAATCACACAAAGTTGTTGTTTTAAAAAGATGGAAGTGGCATGAATTACTTCCAACAACATGCTCTGATACCTTGTGAGAGAATATGAAAACAAGGTTACATATGGGATGGAGTTCACATAAATGAATTGCAGTCAAAACAATGTGAACGGAGTGACCTCTAAATAAAGCATTACCATGAAATGTGCATTAAAATCAAGGTCTACTCATTCCCATAGATCATAAAAAAGGAGTACAAATATGAGTGATTGTAACTCCAATGAAATACCATCAACTTTGAGGAGAATAGGAGTTATGATTTCAAAATGAAATAACTGATATAACATGCACAAGTGGTAACATTAACATTATGATGAAATTTATGATGGAATATGTCATATCAAAATATGACCTATGATCTACCTAAGTGAGATGACTCACCAAGTGTATTTAGGTCAAGAAACAAGAAACCAAATTGTTGTGGATAATGCCCCAAGATGTAAAGGCAAAATTTTAGTGACATGATATAAACAATGGGATAACCGAGAGAAGGAGGAAATTTTTGATGAACCAAGGCTACGATGAAATTTTAGAAAAATATCAAGAGGAAGTGGAGGATAAATTTGATATAAAAATTCATTTGGTTTTTAACCAAATTTAAAACCTCTCTCATTCATTTTGGCGTCGAGAATGCATGATTTTTACATTTTTAGATGGCAAAAGAATCAATTTTAAAAATAATACTTTTTATGATCTACAAAGTGTCAAAAGAAATGGAGTTAAATCTAGATAGATATTTGAAAAATATTTAGAGCCTCACTTTATGGATGAAAATAAAGTCGTGATAAGGTTATGGGGCTAAAGAAAGAAATAATAACTAAGAAAAAGTAATGTTTCACATGTTTCATGATGAATGATGGCTCTTAACTCAAAACTTTTTGAAATGGTCAAAGTGGGCTCCTGGCCAAAGATATCTTCCTAGGTGGTTCTCTCAACTAGGTGTTACAAAGTTATCTTAAGTGAGCTTGATTTACCCAAAAATTCGTAATGACTAATTTGGGAGTATCTCAACTTTACTTTACCCCCTTCAATCATAGTGGGAAACTAGTGTGTCCACGTGTACTATCACTGGGGTCACCATATGGACAACCGGTAATGCTAACTCACAAGGAACAACTAGTCAAGTAGGTTGTGTGGAGCACTTCCCTTTCGTCCACAAGGTTCCCTCTTGTGTGGACTACTTTGGGGTTCCTAGGACCACCCCCATTATTGTAGCTTAAGGCTTATGCCAAAGGGGTAATGTCCTAGTTTTAGATGGACGAGATGTACCCTTATCCGAACTTGGAAATATAGTGTTTTGAATGTGGTGTTTTTTTTATCTTGTTTAATTTGATGTGGTTTTCTTGAACACCTTTTGGAAACCTGCATAGAAACTATATTAGTAGTTTGATTTTTTTTTTGACTCCACCTTTCTTTGACAAGCATGTGTTTTGGTTCTACACAATGGGTTAGTGATTTTTTCATATAAAGAGATAAGACATCATTTTTATTTCCCGGATCGTCCAAGGATGCGAGAAGAGCATACGTGACAACAAGGAATCTCAATAAATTTGCAAGGAATGGAAAATACAATTAATTCAAAAACACACCAATTTAACTCACTTTGAAATTTAATTAGGACATTCTCAATATTTTCAAAGTGCCAAAAGACCTAAGAATCGTTTTTATTCCCAATATCACCCCAAAGGTGAAGGAAGAGAATACGTGACATTTCCTACTCTTACAAATAAAGATGTAAAAGTCTATCTAGTTAATACAAAATAAATTAAAACAGGAACCCTTTAAAATAAGCATTACAAAAGTCGGAGAAAACCAAGAAAAGTTATCACTTTAAAATCTATTTTTGAGAAAACTGAAATATTTACAGTTTTTTGAAGGGAGGCACTTTGGGAGGTTTAGGAATTAATTATGCAAAGGTAAATTTAGTTTGGGTGTTTATGCCCCTCTGCTTCCTCTTTCCGATGTGTTATTCAGATTCATTGCGCCTGCACCACCCGAGAGATGCCTATGTTAGGGTTCAAAATATATGTCAAAACAAGGGACAGCCAAAAAGGTAAACAAAACTCCGGATTAAACAGGTATACCTACACACCCAAGAAATGCCTACGGGGACACTAGAGTTGGGTTTAGGTGCATGCGTGTGGTATTAGGGTGTAAAGAAACGAAACTCCTACAATGTGCTGCGCCACCCAAGAGATGAGGGTGATGTCTACACTAGAGTACGCAAGAGACCAAAAGGAGGTATGCAAACTCAATATTGTTTTGCACCACCCGAGAGATGCCTGCACCAAGATTATGGGTGTGCGCTAGGGTAGTAAAAGGAGGTACGTAAACTCTTACGGTGTGCTGCACCACCCGAGAGATGCCTACGTTAGGTTTAGAATATGTGTTTCGGGGTAGCCAAAAGGAGGTATGAAACTGTAAGATTAGGTGCATGCGCCTACACCATGAGAGATGTCTTGCACTAGGATTATGGTATGTGTGCGGCTGACGGGTTTAGCCAAACAATGAAGATAAAAGACTCGGCGGAGTGTGTGCACCCAAGACGTATGTCCGTGTCAAGTTTTGTGTGTCTATGTCAAGTTTAATGTACTGCGCCATGTTTAGTGTGTCTACGCCCACCTTGCAATCAAAATACGGCCAAAGACACCAAAAAGCTCACAACACTTCAAATTTTAGTAAGTTAGCTTGAAATTGACAACCACCCATTAGAATGATATCTCTAAATGAAAACCTACACATATAATACTAGCAAAATTCTAAGAAATTGAACATTATTTGTTATATGTGTATATCAAAGGTTAGCCAAAAATAATAAAATTCAAGCTAGAATGTTAAGGGACTAAGGATCCGTCCCCGGGCAGTGCCAAATGTGTACATGTATTTGTTAGCAATGCAAAAAGAGTTAGAACTAACACCTAGTAGTCCTAAAACAAAGCTAAATCAAATTCAATGCACCATCATGCTTAGAGCTTAAGAAAGACTAATCTACTAACATCCTTGCATTAGAACATGAACAAATATTCAAACTAACATGTTAATCCATTAATCTCTATCTCTATTGAATGCTAATCAAATGAAATGAACCTATTTAGATCCTTAGCAATCAAAGGTTTGATTGTATGTTTGAATCCCAAGGTTTTCAAGAATGGAGTCTTGTCAATCCATGGCTACAAGACCATTTGACATATCCCCATATGACTTCAAAACTTGGATGGATGAATACAAGAAATGAAAGTAGCTAGCTTCTCCAATGAAGAATGCTCCAAGATGACAAAATGGCTATAGCTTAGGCTCTATGCTCATCTAGGAATGTAAAGGTGTAGGTGTAAAGGTAGGAGGAGGGCTCTTTATATAGCCCAATGGATAGAGGAATCTCTACATCCCTTTGTATGTGGGATAATAGAGATGTTGAGTTAGTTATGGATAAGGGGGTTTAGAAAGGGTTGAGTTAACTTTAGGAGAGTTTAATTTGTCCTTTAGTGACTCATGGGGATAAAGGGGGTTTATTAATTAACCAAAGTGATTAATTAATAGGTGTGCAAGCTTATAAGATATTTTTAGAGGGATATTAGCATGATTTAGACTATAGAAGGGAATTAAATCAACTAAATAATGATTTATTAGTTTAATGAAAGGGAAGCTAATTAATTAATAATAATTAATTAGTCTAGATAGAAGGAAGAATTAATTAATGGAAGGTCATTAATTAGGATATTTGTTGAATAGAAGACTTAATTAATTAACGTAATGTAATTAATTAATGATGATATGGGAGAAGATGAGCACTATTGACGATAGGTTGCCAATCTACGGGAAAGGGGATAATTAGCGCAATTTAAGTATTTAAATTGTTGAGGCTAAATCATAGGTGTCTACATTTTCCCCTCTTTGGGGTGGCATAAGTGACGCCACTTCAAAGCTAGTAGACAGATAAAATTTTAAAGGGGTAAAAGAAAAATTAGTAGAAATGAGAGATGCCCCTCGAGTGTCGATGGGATGATGAAGGAAGATGATCGGCAATCAAAAAGGTGATAAATAGATAGAATAAATGAGAGGGGAAAGATGCCCAGGTGAAGTGGAAGAATAGTGATGATAATAAGGTGATGTAGAAGAAATATGGGGGAGCAAAGAGAAGAACTAGCTTTCATCCTTTGCATTAGAACAACTTTAATGTCATCATATCGCCAAAAGATATACATTATCGGTCCTTATTAAAAATATAAGCATACGACAAAAGTAGAATGACATGAAAAGCCATACTACGAACATTTGTCCATTGTTGAAAAAACCAACTCTATGTAACATACAAAAAGCAATGCAATATGAGAAGGAAACAAGCTCATTCAATAGGGAAAACAAGTACAAACACACATAATCGAACCAACAATAGTCGAGATGATTGTAAAAATATTTTGTTATCAAGCTGAAGATTTTCTAGATGGTCGTGATTGACAACAAGGGTTAAAAATGATGCCCCGAGCAAGGATACATGTAGGGGAAATGATGATGGACACCGGGTCCAAGGAGAAAGCTTTGTGTGCCATGAAAAACAACATGCAAACTAGCTTTGTGATTGGTTGTGAATCTGATGATCTGCAAGTCGTGTGATTGGTGAAGATGTGAAAATTTCAGCAAGATATGGAAAGAATACCATGCGCAAGACACGAGTTTCAGCCGCATTCAAGCGGGTTTACCTATTCTTATGATTTTTATAATTCTTAGGATTTTTTTGGAAAATTTTGAATGTTTTTGGATTTTGGAAGGGTATATATTGTTTTTGTTTCTTTTTGAATTGTCCCAAATTGGTGGATGTGGGATGCATAGAATAAAGTAGAAGAATCATGACGAATCACCTAGACGCAAGAAAAATGCCCTGTGGGGAAGAAAGAAGAAGTAGGCGACAAATAATGTCCCCGTCTGACTTGAAAAAAATTAATAAAATAATTATTTAATAAAAAAATTATTCGTTGGAGTGTGTAGAGGAAGGAAATCACCTAGGAGCAAATAAAAATTATCCTAGTGAGAAGAAAGAAGGGGTACCATACAGGAAAAAAATGCCCCAGCACGATGAAAAATGAAAGAAAAATAATTATTTAATTAAAATAATTATTGACGGCAAATAGAAAAAAAAACAACGGTCAAAACAAGCCTCTCGGTATCACGACCGGCAAAAAATGGCTTGATATACCCCACTCAAGTGGGGTAAATCATCGACCAATTCATTTGTTACCAACCACTGCTAAATTTTTACCGCGAGACCCTGATAAGCGGCAAAGGACAATGGTGAGAGCACGAGACTGCATGAGACGCGTCTTTGACATAGTTCGAGGGTATGTGACATCTTGCCGACAATGGTGTCTTCATGAGTAGCTTAACCTTCTTTGTCAATTATGGTAATTAATGCTAGAATATGGGGTTATGGTAGGGTATGGCGCAGGCATGCATGTGTGAGGGCGCAGGTGCCCTAACAATGGCACAGGCACCCCTGAAGTGCATGAGCCCATGCCCAGGCACCAAGAGGCATGTATGTGCATGGGCATACACCCTCAATGCATGCACACACACATACACCAAAATGATAGTGCACACACACCACACACGCACATGCGCACATGTGCATGCACACAAAAATGGCACAACCACCCTTAGGCGGATGTGCACACGCACGCTCACAAAAAGGGAGCACACATGCCATGGGGTGCGCACATGCCCTAAAGGGCACAAGCACATAGAATAGACAAATGAGAGAGGAAAATTTCCAAAAAGGATGACACTTAGAAGAAAATTAAGATTTGTAGATGAATCTTAAAGAATGATAGGCATGACTTAGAAGAAATGTTAGTGGCTGACATACGTGATGGTTTTTTTGTTTTATAGTGACGGTTTCTGTGTTACGGATGTGAGAGCAACACACCCACATAGTGGAGATAGAGGGGAGCATGCACCGATGATATCGGTACGTGGTGGCGATATTATTGAAGGTGGTGGGCCGAGGCCCTATAGTTTGCATGCCCTCCATCACACTGGACCATGGTCTACTAACCGCGTTGATTGAGTGGTGGCATAGTGAGAGCCAGTGCTTTAGGCTCCCGACAGGAGAGATGAAAATTACTTTGGAGGACGTATGGCAAATCCTTTGTGTACCTATTATAGGCTCGATGATTGGGTACATGAGTGACCTTGGGCGAGATCGGGGTAACGATCGGCGACCTTTTAGACCATGACGAGATACCCCATGATGGCATGACAGTTTTGTTGCATGAGTGCATTGCTGATCCGGCTTTACACCGGGGGCCACTCTACATGATATCACTTATCGGTGGGTTTTTACACACTGATAAGACATGCACATCCTTCCCGATGGGTTTGATGACACCGGTGCATGGAGTATTCGGTGGTAAGCGATCTGTGGGGGCAAAGTGCATCTTTGGCACATCTATACTGGGATCTGCATTTGATTACCTACCACCATCAAAAGACTATGGGGTCGGCCTCCTTACTACATATTTGGTCTTGGGATCACATAGCGATCGAGCACCCTGTAGGTGCATTACATGCCCGAGTCCCGGAGGAGCCGACATACATGGCTTGGGTTTCTGTAGGTGATGACGTATGAGGGCACTTAGGCAGCGTGTACCATTATCGGTAAGAGTTCGACAAGCTGCTAGACAGAGATATTATATGGAGGCCCTATAGGAATATACAGTGGCCCGAGGATGGAGTAGAGCTCGGTGTCTATGTAGTGGAGCACTTTCTTCTTGGTAACCGCAGCTACATCATAGAGGTTTATAGGGTAGATAGGTGTTAGCGATAGCTTGGCAGGGTGCAGGGGGTTCCACATCTAGATCTATGGTATGCTCGCCAAGATGTGGAGAGGAAAACCATGGGGCCATGTATATAGGTGGCTTAAGCTAGGGCTAGTTTTTACATGTGGTACCACAGGCATGGGACCCAGCCTAATAGATTAGAGACTCAGGTACTATAGCCAACTACATGGATTTGTATGCCACTATTTTACCATGGTGCCTAACCATACCCGATGAGGGATGGGCGGCAGGTGTTTGACCACCACCAGAGATCCCCTACAGTAGTGACGAGGGGAGGGTGCAGTAGCTCATGACCCAAATGATCCGTTTGATGGGTAGCCACATGACAGGCATGGTCCAAAGCAAGTACAGGGACGAGAAGGCAGGGGCTAGGACAAGGACATGCACAATGTCTCAAGCTTAGATTGTGAGATCGGGGTCATGCCTCTAGACAAGTAAAAGAACAAATACAAGGACAGCCCCTCGTGGTGCAACCGGTGGTACATATATCCACCCTACAGTAATGCTGCAGCTAGTTACAATGGAGAGAGATCAAGCCCGATCTCATATTTTGGTTGATGACAAGCAAAGCAAGACCAAGCTAGAGCCCGGGGAGGGATGGATCTTCACTTCAGTAGATACGCAAGATGGAAACATAGATGGCCTAGGTGATGAGTCTGCTCACAGACGCATGCTCGGCTTCTGACCTATGACATTGGAGAAATATTGGTTGAGGCAGAGCAAGCGGTGGGTAAGGCCGAGGTTGCCCGACTATCAGTAGAGATAGCATCCTTCTGACACACAGATGGGATAGTAGTGATAACCCTCACATAGACTTGGCTACAGCAGAGGGCAAAGCTTCCTACTACCGATCCTTGTACTATGAGGTAGTTCTGGCTAAGAAGCAAGCACCTTCATATAGCCAGCAGTCAAGTAGATCAACAAGGTTAGAGAGACCTTAGGCCTTAGTGGAGCAACCACGGGGGCAGCCGGCAGGGCCATCTAGCACACAGTCTATGGGTCCTCTACGGGGCAAACCATCCAGCCCATTCGAGGGCTCTAGTCATCCATGATTAATCAGTGTATTGATACATTTGCCTCTTGATGAAGGCTATAAGCATCCTATGCTCGATGTATAGCATTATTGATGTACAACATTTTTTTGATATATGCCTCTCGATGAAGACAGTGTTGATGATGTATATCCTTGTTGAGACAAACATACTACACATGTATATATATGGAAATTTTGACATGACACATGTGTTATGAGATGATGGATTTTATTGTTGTTTTGATTGATTACATGGATTTATGGATGTGTAATGATGTTATCTGATTCGATACCTCCATTTATATGTATCTTGATATTTGATGTATCGCATGCGCTTTGATTTTTAGATGATAGATCTGCAGATGATATCAAATGTATTGCTCATTTTATGTGCTAGATTTAGTGGATGGGATGATATGATGATATTGATGCGAGGGGGATAGATTTTCATATTTGTGATACCTCTTGCCCCATTTGATGATATGATATGTGATGATTAGCTTAGCATTCATTTGTGATGTATACTTAGCTTTTTATTTATATAATGTATAGATGATGTTAGATGTGATGATAATGATGGAAATATGATGATGTGACAAAAAATTATGCACATGCAACAATCAAATGCTAACAAGAAACATAATGAATCAACACAACAATGTACCAATATACACCAGCATGCAAAAACACACTTCAATATGCACAAGTAAGAATAGATCTAATCTAAGCAAGAAAAGATGAATTCTAACAAAGTATGTCTAAGCAACAAACTATACAAATGTACAAACATGAAGCAACTATAGAAGCAAACAAGTAAAGCAAGAAACAAGATAAAGTAAGTAAACTAAAGTTATGCTTTTGCAAGATTGTTTTGTGAAGAACTTTTCTACTATTTGTTTTTGTGTTTTTGTGAAACAATTTTCTATTGTTTAGATTTTTATAAACAATTTTCTATTCTTTTGATTTTTGTGACATTTTTGAATGTTTTTATGTTTTTCAAGGTTTTCTCGAGGTGATGCATAGTAGCGAGAAAGCGGATGCCCCCAAAGACATTAGATAGATAATATACAAGGGCAGGCGCCACATGCTTACAAACATGAAGGGATCAAGGCTTGACAAGAATAGGCTCACATGGAATCTCAAATGCAGAGGCAGAACTAGCCCTAGGCTAAGTAAAAGTACCCTCCAGATGCAAGATGCTTGTGAACAATGAATCCTCCCAAGGCGCTGGAAATTGGTTTTCACCCAAGGACCTATCCAAAGTGCCACAATTGCATGGTTTTCACTTATGGATGACATGTTTTCTCTTTTTCTTTTTCTCTATTTTTAATTTTTTTGTATTTTGATCATTTTTACTCTCTTTTGTTTTTATTTGCTTTTCTAATTTTTGTGCCATGTTTAAGCATAGAACCACTTAAGGTGCATGGCATTCATATGTTTGTGGAGCTCATCACCATTAGGATGGGCAAGTTTGTATGCTCTTGTACCATACTTGGCCATAATGACGTAAGGTCCTAACCAATGTGGTTCAAACTTGCCTTTCTTCTCTTTCTGCCCTTTTGTTGAAATAATTTTCCTTCATGACCAAATCACCAACCCCAAACTGATGATGTATGATTCTTTTGTTGTAGTTGCGATAAAATCCGTTCTAATACACTTTAAGATTATTTATGGCATGGATGCACTTCTCATCCAGGAGTTCTAACTCTACCATTCTAGCCACTCTGTAATCCTCATCCTTGTCCAGATAATCCCTAAGAGAGATTCGTAGGGAATGAAGCTTGATTTCTAATGTGATGATAGACTTTGTTCCAAAAACTAGGGAATAGGGTGTCACACCAGTAGGAGTGCAAATAGAGGTCCTGTAAGCCCAAATATCTAGGTGAATTTACAAATTCCAGTTGCGACCTATCTTACTTACCATCTTTTCCATGATTTGAACCAAAGTCTTGTTAGTGGCCTCGGCTTGTCCATTGCCTTGGGGTAATACGGTGTAGACCATTTTAATCTTATTTGAAACCAATGACAAAGATATTTCATGGTCTTAATCTTGAATGATTTTTTGTTGTTAGTAACTATGGCTGCAGGAATGCCATACCAACAAATAAGATGATTCATGATGAACTTTGAGATCTCGAGCACACACTGTTACATAAGTCAAAGGGACATCTTCCACCCACTTGGTAAAATATTCAATAGTTGTAATGATGTGGGTGTGGTCATCAGATGAAGTAGGGGTAAGATTCCCTATTAAATTAAGTCCCCATTTGGAAAAAGGCCATGAGGTTGTGATGGGTTGCAACGGCTCTGACGGGGCATGGATAAAATTTCCATACTTTTGACTGAGTACACACTTCCTCACATAGTTGCAGTTGTCAATTTCCATGGTAGGCCAATAGTAACCCACTCTCAACAATTTCTTGGCTAGAACCATCCCATTTATTTGGGCTCCAAACACCCCTTCATGCACATCTTTAATTACTTGGGTGACTTTGTCGTATCAAGGCAATGTAACAGACTCCCATTGTAGCCACATGATGATAGAGCGTACCTCCTAAGAGGGTATAGCGGGCTATCTAGTGGATAAGGCTTTGTTTCACGGCTTGGGAGATGTCAAAAGGGAATGTGTTGTCTTTAAGGTAAGTGAAGATGGGCTCATACTATGGGGAATTGGGACCAACAACATTGCAATCAGACAGGATTACGGCATGTCATACACAAAGTTGGTGTAGATTTTCAACAAAGAAAGGCATATCATTACTTTCTAGTGGAATGTGTAACATAGAACCTACAGTTGCCATAGTGTCTGTAGATCTGTTTTGTGCTCTTGGAATCTATTCAAACATGATACGCACAAAATACTCTTTCAAAGTTTCAACCAGACTTCTTGTAAGGGATGAGCTTCTCATCCTTGACTTTGTACTCATCATTGACTTATTTGATGATTAACTGCGATTCACCAACAATCTTAATGTGATGAATGTCCCATTTGATTACGAGCTTCATCCCAGTAATGAGCGCCTCATACTCTGTAATATTATTCATGCAAGGAAAACCAAGGTGAAAATCCTGAGGTATGGGGTCGCCAAAAGGAGTAATTAGTACCACACCTGCCCTTGAACCATGAAAAGTAAAAGATCCATCAAAGTGTACCTACCACATGATGGATTCCTCAATGTATCAGTAATGAAGCATCTAGAAAATCTAGATTCACAGGTTTTGTTCCTTGTAAAGGTGCTTCTGCTAACTGATCAACAAGTACTGTCCCTTGACTGACTTTTGGTGCACAAACTCGATGTCAAATTCACTCAATAGAATGATCCAATTAGCCATTCTACTAGTAAGGGTGGGTTTAGACAGCAGGTATTTGAGCGGGTCAACTTTTGATATAAGCTTGGTTTTAGTATTTAATAGGTAATGGCGAAGCTTTTGAAAGGTAAAAACTACTGACCAAACAATTTTTTTGAGTTTTGGATAGTTGAGCTCATACGCGATGAGAGTACGACTAAGATAGTACACAACTTTTTCTTTATGGCCGATGTCATATTGGGCTAGCAACGCACCAATAGCGAATTGTGTGGTAGAAATATACAAAGCAAAAGTGGCTCACCAGGAGTTGGAGGCATGAGGACAGGTGGATTGGCTAAGTACTACTTAAGCAAGGTGAAATCCTATTGTTGCTCTGGTCCCCAAATAAAGGAAACATCCTTTTTAGCAGATGGGTGAATGAATGACATTTTTCAGCCAGTTGGGAAATGAAGTGGCGAATAGCATGTATCTTCCCCTGCAAGTTGCACAGTTGTTTAATGTTTTTGGGAGGAGGCATTTCAGTAATGGGAGTAACCTTAGTAGGGTCTACCTCAATCCCTCTTCGTGATATAATGAAATTGAGCAACTTTCCTTACAGCACGCCAAACACACATTTATTTGGGTTCAAACAGACCTTGTACTCCCACAGGCGTTCAAAGATATGCCACAAAATATCAGGGTGATATTCCCTTGTCTTGGATTTCCTGAGAATATCATCCACATAGTCTTCCATGATGTCATGGATCATATCATGGAAAATTACCATCATCACCCTTTGATAAGTTTCTCCTGCATTTTAAAGGCCAAATGGCATTACCTGATAACAAAAAGTACCCTAGGGAGTTGTGAAGGTCATCTTGTGTTGATCTTCATCAACTATCTTGATCTGATTGTAGCATGGAAAGCCATCCATAAGAGATAGCATTTTATATCCTGTAGTTTAATCAACAATCATTTTGATATTAGGTAATGGAAAATCATCCTTTGGGCATGCATTATTTATGTCTCTAAAATCTGTACAGATTTTGATCCCAAAAGGATTCTTCTATACAGGGACAATATGTGATATCCTTTTGGAGTAATCAATGGGTCGAATGAATCCTGTCATAAGAAATCTTTCTAACTCTTCCTTAACTAGGAGAGCCACCCTCGGGTGTATCTTTATGAGCTTTTTCTTGATGGGCTTGGCATCTGCGTGTACAACTAAGTTGTGCACTACCAAATTTGGGTCCAAGCCTGACATATCCTTATAGGACCATGTGAATACATCTATAAATTCCCGTAGCAACATGGTGAATGTTTTTGTTCCCGTGTTGAGAGCGAAGCTCCCAACTTGACTATTTTTGGGTCATCTTTTGTGCCAATGTTTACATTAATAGTCTCTTCTACCAAGTAACTTTGACAAATCCTCCATATGTGTAGGATCGGGAGGAAGGTTGAGATCTTCATCCAAGGATGTCTCTATGAGATTTTCATCCTTGGTGTGGTCACTTTTATTGTCCTTTGATTTTTGTACATGTTTGTCTGTCAGCACCTCAAAGAGGTTTTCACTGTGTGACTTGGACTTTGAATTTTTCCGAGGCTTTTCATTAGAACTTTTTCCCTCACTTTTCTTAAATTTTGCTGACCACGAAGCTCAAATTCCTCTCCAAAGTAGGCATAGGTATCTAAGTCAATGTAGAAACCCTTTTTGTGATCTCAATGGGGATTGTATCCCGAATGCCCATGAATTCTACAATGGCTTCATCATTTTCAAAGAGATCCAGTGGCACATGACATTGTTGGTCCCATTCAACAAGGAAAGGGTAAACAAGGTCAATTTTAGGTTCAGTAGGGGTTATGGTGAGGACAACGATATTCATGAACAGGTTTGTGGAGGTAAGATCCTCGTATTGGCTACAGTGGGAATTTGTATCACTATCTAAATAGTCAGAGCTATCTTCACACTCAGAATAGGTGGCATCTTGATCGTTGGGGTACAACCCATAGGGTCAAATTCCAATGTCGTACCTTTCCATCTTAAGATGTGGGAGAGGAACTAGTTCTCGATGTCCTTGCTCATTCTTTCCAAATCCTAGACCTTTATAGCCCATGGAATACATCATTCAACTAGACTTCGATACTCGGGATTTGGTAGCAAGTTGGTTGAGTATCTTCCGAGATCCAAGTCATAGGTGGATCCAACAATTTTTCTTCAGCAAATAACCCTCCAAGTAAAAATGACCCAATAGTTCGCTCATCTCTAGGCCGTCGAAGCGATAGTTTGGTCGGCCTCTAGTTTTAGGTGACAATGAAAGGTATGAAACTAAAAGAGATTTTTGCACATTATACTCTCCAAAACCATATTCTAGAACCTTATTTTCCCATGAATCAAAAGGGTAATTTGATGTAGAGGCATCACGAGCACAAGAAGGCGATGGAATCTGAATCCACTCGGGATTCCATGGCTTGGATTGAAGAGGAACAGCTATATCGGTAGAGGGACACGTATAGGCACCCTTACGCATAAAACTATCGAGAGCTCTGAGGAGAAAAGGGCTCTAGATCTCCTTGTATCATGACAGTTTATCCCTCGTGTTTCAGTTTGATGCATTGATGGAACGTTGATGGCATGACCTATATGGCATGAATCCGTGGTCATCCTAGAAGCATATTGTATGGTAGTTCCAAGTCCAGGACATGAAACTTCATTTGATGACAAGTGGGTCTGACTTCCATGGGTAATGTGATTGTGTCAGCTGACTCTCTTTCCATGTTATCTTAAGTGATTATGGTAATGATCTAGGACTCGATGTCCTCTTCGGTATATCCCAATTGCTTAACTAATTTCAATGTGCATATATTCAATCCTGATCCATTGTCCACAAGCACCCATTTTATCTTTTAGTGGGTAACGAATACCTCAATATACAAGGGGAGATTATGTGTTGGATCTTCAATAGGGATCTCCCTATGATTAAAGGAAATGTACTTAGTTGGGACAATGTTGGCTACCACAGCCTGAAGATGCATAGGATCTACTTCTAGTGGAACTCCTAACCCTGAAGAGTTTTGTACAAAATTTCCTTATGTACATTCATTATTTTGAGGAGATCCAAGATTAAAATCTTGACAAATGTCTTCTCAATTTATTCTAAAAGGTTGTACCTATTGTTTTGCGAGGTCGACAGAGAGGGTTCAGGAATCGTGAGGTGGGCACACCTTGTTACTACAATGCAATATTTTCCCTTAATTCGAATTGTGTTCATATGGTCACTAGGAGAGCAGATACATCCAATGAGCGAGTCATAATGATTATTGTCCTTCTTGGTATATAGATAATTTGTTGCTTTATAACTCTGGGATGACTCTCCTCAATCGACTTTGGCTCCTCTGACTTACCATGTTTAGGGAATGGTTCTTTTTATATCCCCATCTTTTCATTAAGTGTCTGATTTTTTTTTGGGTTGTCCACTTCTATCTCCCCATTTTTATGAGGTCTTGGATGTAGTGACGAATTCATAGACATTTGTCTGTTTTGTGTCCCTTAACACGATGTAATTCACAATAGTCATGCTCTTTGTACCATGATGGTTTTGGAGCATTGTCATCAAAGGGTTGTGTCGTGGGATAAGTCACCATGTGAGATGCATCCAATTGTTTCAATATAACCAAAAAGGTTCGTTGAGAGGAGTGAACATTCTACATTTAGGTGGTGGTTGAATAGGTCCTTTGGTCAATTTAAAAGGTTGACTAGTTTGAACCGTTTGCACGCATTTGGAATCTGTGATTCTGTCTCCCACCACGTTCTTGTTTTTGTTGAATATTTTTGGCTTTTCCATAGGTTTAACTCTTTGGTTATCTTTAGAGTGTGATTTAAGAGTTCCTTTGGCAATAAGGGCTTTCTCTATTTGAATTCCCTTTTCAATAACCTCCTCAAAAGTGCAAACACAATGCATTTGAAGGTGGAAAGTGATGTATGGATTTAGATTGGGCATAAAGATACTCATAAGCTACTTTTCAGGGAATGTACAAGGAAGCGACTGGATATCCCTCTCCATCTTTGTAGGAAGCTAGCAAATGTTTCGATGGGACATTATTTAGTACCACACAAGTCTGCCATGGTTAAATCACTTTCTATATTGTACGAGAAGTGTTGTATAAATATTTTTGCTAGTTTAGGCCATGTAAAAATAGACCCACAAGGTAAGTGAGTGAACCATTCTAAGGCTTGGCCCCCTAGACTCTTTGGAAAGAGTTGTATGAGGTAGTTTTCACTGTAGGCCACTTCTTGGCATGCCATATAAAAATATTTTACATGGTCTCGTGGATCACCCTTTCCTCTGTATTTGTCAAATTTTGGCATGTCAAACTTTTAGGGAAGGGTTGAAGCATCATAGTTTTGTCAAATGGATAGGGACATAGCTCTTCATATTGATATTTTTTGCTATTCCCCACAGTGCTCTCTTGGAGACTTGTAAGTGTCACTTTCATAGATTGCATATCTTGAGCGAGTAATTGTTCTTTGGTAAGAGAGGCAGGGATATATACGATGATGTTCCATATTGTCTTCTCCTTGATTGTCCAGTTGAAGTTCACTAATTTTGACCTTAGGTTTTGCCTTTTGTACATTCTTGTTTGTTTATTTTTGCACATGAGATGTTAACAAGGCTAATTGTCAACTAAGGTTACAAATTTGTTGCGTTGAATAGTGACTTCTTCTTCAAAAGGTTCCTCTTCTTCTTCATGCTGCAGAGGTTGTTCAACATTTTCAGGTTCTATCCTGACTTTACATGGCACTTTAATGAAAGGTATTCTATGTCCCACTACATTATCATTTCTTGCATTGGAGGTAGAAGCATGTCCGTGTGTTAAAATATCATCCATGTTGATAAGAGGTCACTCCTCGTTATTAACATCATTTGTAGGTGGGATTGTTTCTTGTTCAATAGGAATTTTGGATCCCAATTCTACAACTCGTGTCCAGTACCCTATCCTTGTTTCTAAAAAGGAATTCATCTAATAAGGTGGGGTTGAAGTCAAACTCTGCATGTGGGGATTCCAACTCGTCACCACTATGATCTATCATTTCTTCTACCTCTTTTTCTATGCAGAAAATAAAGGCCCAAGATCATGGCCAATAAAAGGGTTTGACCCTTGTTTGTTTGAGGCCTCTCACATCTTTTTTTTTTGCTTCTAATGTTTACTTTTTGAGCCCTAATATTGTTTTAGGGGCCATGATGTGTAACATTTTCACTAAGGTATTTGTGAATGTGTTCAAATATTTGCTATCAAACCTAAGTGAAATGTAAAAATAATGTCAAGAATTGAATGAGTATAATGAATGTTAAAGTACCAATGTGATAAAGTGATGGCCTAAAAATGCACAAGTTAATAGTGACACAATGTTTGGTACCAAGCCTATCAATCAAATGAAGTACTTCCTAGGTTTGTTTCAAAAGGGTAGTTGATGTCATAAGATAATTAACAAAGTGTCCCTACTCATGTCGAGTTCAAAGACATGAACAAGGCGTAAGTAATAACAAGAAGTTAATGTGAACTCCTAACAAGGTATACTAGAAGCAAGCCCAAATTCCATCAACACTTATATCTCAAAAAGTTCGAGTTACAATTGTGAGTGACACAACAATGTCACTAAGATATGCTAACCAAAATTTGTGATAAGTAAGGTATTGATATCAAGATGATATTGATATAACACACACAAGTGGTAACACGTAGCACTCTTCAAAATCGAAGTAGTAATGGAATCAAACTAAAAAGCTTATAGTATAACTAAGAATTGTTAAAATGTGTATAATGTAACCTTGCAATATAGATATTTAGGTCAAGTTTACAAGAAACAAGACGTAAATATCAAAATTGTAGTGATACAATATAAACAAGGTAACATTTCAAGGAATTTCAAGATGATGACCCAAGCCTAACTATGATGATGATCCCGGACGTGGGTATCAAGATCACAAAGTCTACCAATGATATGAATACATCTCCACACACTTTAGACGTTTAACTTACCCAACTGTAAACATGGATGGGTGTAAATGGACAAAAAAGTGGTAGAAACAATCAGTTGATAACGCAAAGGTAGTCACTTTTCTTTTGATCAACAAAGTGTCAAAATAAAGTGAAGGAAGTAGATCAAAATGGGTGTAAAAAATGTTGGCTTTACTTCGGCAGAGTTTTGCCTCGCCTTAAGGCAAGTAAAAAAACTAAGCAAAAGTAATGTTTCCCATGTTTCGTGATGAATGATGGCTCACAACTCAAAACTATTTTGAAATGGTCAAAGTGGGCTCCTGGCCAAAGATATCTTCCTAGGTGGTTCTCTAAACTAGGTGTTACAAATTTGTCTTACGCGATCTCGATTTACCCAAAAAGTCACAATGACTAATTTGGGATTATCTCATATTTACTTTACCCCTTTCAAGCATAGTGGGTAACTAGTGTGTCCACGTGTACTATCACTGGGGTCATCATATGGACAACCGGTAACGCTAACTCACAAGGAACAACTAGTCAAGTAGGTTGTGCAAAGCACTTCCCATTTCGTCCATAAGGTTCCCTCTTGTGTGGACTACTTTGGGGTTCTAAGACCAACCCCATTGTTGTAGCTTAAGGCTTATGCCAAAGGGGTAATGTCCTAGTTTTAAGCGGACAAGACATACCCTTATCCGAACTGTAAATACAAAGTGTTTTGAATGTGATGTTATTTTTATATTATGTAATTTGATGTGGTTTGCTTGAACACCTTTTAGAACTCCTATTTAAACCGTATTAGTAGTTTGATTTTGTTTTGACTCCACCTTTCTTTGACAAGCATGTGTTTTGGTCTACACAATGGGTTAGTGATTTTCCATAAAGAGCATAAACATCATTTCGATTCTCCAGATCGTCCAAGGACGCAAGAGAAGAGCATACGTGACATTTTTTAGAATCCAATAAATTACCAAATGGAAAAAAATTAATTCAAACACACCAATTTAACTCATTTCTACTCAATTAGGACATTCTCAATATTTTCAAAGTGCCAAAAGACCTAAGAATCATTTTTATTCCCAATATCGCCCCAAAGGATGCGAGGGAAGAGCATACATGACCTTACTCTTACAAGAAAGCATGCAAAGTCTATCTAGTCTAGCAAAAGTATGTAAAACATACCCTAGAAATAAGCATTAGTCAGATAAAACCTACAAAGAAGTTAGCACTTTAACATACAAGATTTGAGGAAACTGAAATATGTAAGTTAATTTGAACCAAAGCACCTACGCATAGGTTTAGGCATGTGCGCGTGGGTTAGGGAATTTACGCCCCTCTGTGTTATTCAGATTCATAGTGCGCCTGCACCACCCGAGAGATGCCTACACTAGGGTTAGGGTATGTGCACCAGGGTAGCCAAAAAGAGGTACGGAAACTCCAACAGTGTGCCTGCGCCACCCAAGAGATGTCTACACTAGAGTTAGGGTATGTGTGCCGGGGTAGCCAAAAGAGGTGCAAAACTCCTACAGTGTGCCTACACCACCCGAGAAATGTCTACGCTAGGGTAGCGAAAAAGGAGGTATGCAAACTCAATAGTGCTCTGTGCCACCGAGAGATGCCTGCGCCAGGATTATGGTATGTGCGTTAGGGTAGCCAAAAAGAGGTACGTAAACTCCTACAGTGTTCCTGCGCCACCCGAGAGATGCCTACATTACGGTTAGGGTATGTGCGCCTGGAAGGTAGCCAAAAGGAGGTATGGAAACTCCAAGAATGTGCATGTGCCACCCAAGAGATGTTTGCGCCAGGATTATGGTATGTGCGCCACTTTGACTGAGTTTCCAACTATAGTATGAGCAGAGTGTGTGCACCTTGGAACATGTGTCTGTGCCAAGTTTTATGTGTCTATGCCATGGTTAGTGTGCATGCGTCATGTTTCATGCGCCTACGCCCACCCTGCAATCAAAATACGGCCAAAGACACCAAAAATCTCACAACACTTCAAATTTTAGTAAGTTAGCTCGAAATTGACAACAACCCATTAGAATGATATTTCTAAATGAAAACCTACACATATAAAACTAGAAAAATTCTAAGAAATTGAACATTATTTGTTATATGTGTATATCAAAGGTTAGCCAAAATAATTAAATTCAAGCTAGAATGTTAAGGGACTAAGGATCCGTCCCATCGGGCATACCAAATGTGTACATGTATTTGTTAGCAATGTAAAAGAGTTAGAACTAACACCTAATAGTCCTAAAACAAAGCTAAATCAAATTTAATGCACCATCATGCTTAGAGCTTAAGTAAGACTAATTTACTAACATTCTTGCATTAGAACATGAACAAATATTTAAACTAACATGTTAATCCATTAATATATATCTCTATTGAATGCTAATCAAATGAAATAAACATATTTAGATCCTTAGCAATCAAAGTTTTGATTGTATGTTTGAATCCCAAGGTTTTCAAGAATGGATTTTGTCAATCCATGGCTCAAGACCATTTGACATATCCCCATATGACTTCAAAACTTGGATAGATGAATACAAGAAATGAAAGTAGCTAGGTTCTCAAATGAAAAATTCTTCAAGATGACAAAATGGCTATAGCTTAGGCTCTATGTTCATTTAGGAATGTAAAGGGTTAGGTGTAAAGGTAAGAGGAGGGCTCTTTATATAGCTGATGATAGAGAAATCTCTACATCCCTTTGTATGTGGGATAATAGAGATGTTGAGTTAGTTGTGGATAAGGTGGGTTTAGAAAGGTTACGTCAACTTTAGGAGAGTTTAATTTGTCCTTTAGTGACTCATGGGGATAAGGGGGTTTATTAATTAACCAAAGTGATTAATTAATAGGTGTGCAAGCTTATAAGAGCTTTTAGAGGGATATTAGCATTATTTAGACTATAGAAGGGAATTAAATGAACTAAATAATGATGTATTAGTTTAATGAAAGGGGAAGCTAATTAATTAATAATAATTAATTAGTCTAGATAGAAGGAAGAATTAATTAATGAAAGGTCGTTAATTAGGATTTTTTTAATAGAAGACTTAATTAATTCACATGATGTAATTAATTAATGATGATAGGAGAGAAGATGAGCACTATTGACGATATGTTTCCAATCTCAAGTAACCATGTTGTATTTAAATTGTTCATGCTAGATTATAGGTGTCTACATAGGGCACTTAGCCATGAAATTACAATCAATAGATCTACTTTAATACTAAAATTATATTTAATTCCCATGAGTTAAACAAAACACACACGTGCATGTAACCAATGTCGAGTTAGTCCTCGGCCGATGATGGTTCCTACTTGCACGACGTTCTTTGGTCATAGGCTACCGATGTCGATCCCTTCATAGCCGATGTCGATTCTTGTGTTTTCCAAGCCAAGTTTAATATAGCATGTTAAACTGAATTAATTGAGCTCCACATCTCAACATTCTCCCACTTGGAGATAAATTACTGCACTATACTTGTACAGCGTCATTCTTGGATCCTTTCCTTAGCTTTTTTTCTTCCTCTTCAAGTCTCAAACTCGAAGACCAAAAGAATTGGAGTGTAGCTCCAACTTCTCTTTTGCTAATGGCTTTGTTAGCATATCTGCAAGGTTCTCACTCATATGAATCTTCTCAGTTTCAGTTTCCCATCCTCTAATACCTATCATATGAAGTGATACCTTAACTAAATGTGTTTCATTCTAGAATGAAACACTAAGTTCTTTGCCAAATGAATTGCACTCTAATTGTCACTAAACAATTTGTAATCATCTTTCTCATTTCCCAACTCTTCCATGAACTTGCTCATCCATATCATCTCTTTATTAGCCTCTGTAGCTGCAACATACTTTGCCTCTGTAGTAGACAAAGCCTGACCTTCTCGCAATCTCGATATCCATTAAGCTGTCGTCCCACCTACTATTAAAATATATCCGGTAGTACTCCTTCTACCATCCAGGTATCTCGACCATATCCGAATCAACATAGCCACATAAAGAAATATCCGAACCTCCATAGCATAATTGCATACTAGATGTCCCTCGCAAATACGAGTATCCATTGTAATTTGCTTTCCAATACTTTTTACTGGATTGGCCATAAATCTACTCACAAGTCCCACTTTATACTATGTAATTTCAGTGCAGTACAAACCATAGTATACATGAGACTCCCAATTACTTAAGCATATGGTACTCATGTCATGTATTTAACCTCCTTGTGTGATGAAGGAAACTGATCTTTGCTCAATTTGAAGTGTCCAACCATAGGTGTACTTACAAGTTTTGAATTCTAAATTTTAAACATTTCTTACATCTTGTAGATATAATCCTCCCTGAGAGAAATACAATTTTGTGTTCTTCGTGTCTCTGTGTATTTGCATGCCAAGGATTCTTTTTGCAACTCCTAAATCCTTCATAGAAAATGTGTGAGCTAGTTTTCCCTTAAGCTCATCAATGTCTTGCATACTAGATCCTGCAATAAACATATCATCCACATACAGTAACAAAATAATATAACTCCCATTTTCAAGCTTCTTGAAATAAACACAATGATCAGATTCACATCTCAAGTAACCATGCTCATGCATGAAACTATCAAACCTCGTGTACCATTTCCTTGGAGCTTGCTTGAGCCCATATAGGCTCTTTTTCAACTTGCACACTAATTTCTCCTTACCCTTGATTTCATACCCAAGTGGTTGCTGCATATAAATCTCTTCATCCAAATCACCATGAAGGAAATCCATCTTCACATCTAGTTTCTCTAAATGCAAATCATCTACTGCAACTATACTCAATATAGTATGTATAGAAGTCATTTTAACAATAGGAGAAAATATTTCACCAAAGTCAATACCTACTTTCTGTGTAAATCATTTTACTACAAGCCTTGCCTTGTACCTTTTCTATCCACCCTCTTCTTCCTTGATCCTATAAACCCATTTTTTCTGCAATGTCCTCTTACCTACTGATAACTTAACCAAATCCCAAGTCTATTTTTGTTCCAAGGAGTCCATCTCCTCATCCATGCCATGCTCCCACTAAACGTGGGTCTCATCTGTATTGCTTCTTTAAAAAAATTTGGTTCACCATTATCAATCAATAATAAATAAGATAGAGAAGGTGTAAATCTTTCTGGAGGTTTACTTACCCTTTGTGACCTTCTCACATAAGTTTGGGGTATCGGAGGCTCATTCTAGACCTCTTGGACATTTGTTTCTAATTTTGACAGTGACCAACACCACGGTCACTGTAATCGACACTTTGGTTCAGCTAACCAATGTTGGTTTAGCTCTTTTGTAACCGATATCGATTTAGCTGACCGATGTTAGTTAGGGGTTAACCGACACTGGTTTTTGTGTAACCCTGTAGGTATGACTTTTAAATCTCAAAAGTTCATTTTCATTCACAAACTTCTCAATCGGTTCATCCTTGGGTACCAAAATTTGATCCATGTACATTTTATTTCCATTCCATTCAATTTCATGACTCCTAATAATTTTAGAATTTTCTAAATCCCAAAAACGGAATCGAAATCACCAGATTCATAACTAATGAAAATGCATCTCTTGAATTTTGTATCTAACTTTTTCTATTTTCCTTATCAATATGCACAAAACCTTCGAACCAAAAACTTTAAGAAAGGAAAGATCTACCTCTTTTCCAATCCAAGATTCCTTTGGTATTCCTTCGTCTCGTGAACTTAAAGGCCCACGGTTAATCAAATAAATTGTTGTAACAATTACTTCTGCCCAAAAGTGTAAGGGAAATTCAGCATGTATCCTCATACTTCTAGCACATTCCATGATTTTCATGTTCATTCTTTCTCAAAAATATTATCTTGTTGTGTTCTTGGAACTATCCTTTCTCTACATATTCCATTCATCTTTGAACAATAATCATTGAAAGTCTTGCTACAATATTCACCACCATTTTTAGATCTAAGGCACTTTAACTTTGAATGTGATCCATTCTCAATAAGGTCTCTCCATATTTTAAAAGTATCAAAAACATAAAATTTATGTTTAATACGATAAACCCATACCTTTCTTATAGCATCATCAATGAAAGTAACATAATATTGGGATCCTCTATTAGAAGCTACCTAGGTGGTCCCCACACATCTAAGTGTACAAGCTCCAATTTCTGCTCCTTCTTAGTTTCCCCAACTTTGAGAAATCTCACTCTCTTTTACTTTCCAAAAACACAATGCTCACAGAAATCAAGATCTAAATCTTTCAAATCGGTAACTTACCCTTAGCCTTTAAGATATCCATTTCTTTTTTACTCATATGGCCCAACCGATTATGCCACATGCATGCATATGAATCTGAAGTAGATAACACAGAAAAGGAATCAGTAACATAGGTAGATAAATATAACGTTCCTACCTTCTTGCCTCTTGCCACAACAAAGGCACCCTTGGTGACTTTCCAAGAGTCTGTTGTGCATGTAATCATGTAACTAGCTTCACCTAGTTTCCCTGTAGAAATAATATTCCTCCTAAGGCTTGGCACATGCCTCAGATATTTCAATACCCATGTATTTCCATTCTGCAATTTTAGATGAACTTCCCTTTACTAGTAATACTATAAGGTTCATCATCACCTAAATAAACATGCCCAAAATTGCCCTGGACATAATTTCTGAAATAACCCTTATTAAGGGTTGCATGGAAAGAAGCTCTTGAATCTAAAACCCATGATTCTATTCTATTATCCAAAGAAAGAATAAGAGAATATTACATTACCTCTGCTGCAATATTTGCCTCTTTATTTGTTTTTTACCTTTGTCTAGGTGTTGGTTCTCTTTATCCTTTGACCAACAATCTTTTCCTGCATGTCCTTTCTTTCCACAATTCCAATAGGTAACTCCCTTACCTCTAGATTTAGGTATGCCATTCCTTGACTTTGATTTTCCATTATTCTTACTCTTAGATCTCTCTTTATATCTCGCCTCTGCTTTCTACATTCAAATCATTCCCAAATGATGATTCCTTTGTACTTTTCTGTGAATTTCTTCATTCAAGATTATACTAACCACATCATCAAACTTCAAAATATTATTAGCGAGATGCTATATTACTAACAACCATTACCAAGTTTTCCAACTATCGGCAAATAACATAAGAATAAGAGTGCTTTCACTTCATCATTAAACGGAATATCAATCAATTTTAACTAATTTACAATAGATCGGAAATCTTCAAATGACTAGATGCAAATCCACCTTCATACATCTTAGAACTAAATAGTTTCTTCATCAAATAAAATTTATTTGAAGCACTAGGTTTTCATATAAATTAGCAAGAGATTTCATTAACTCTACGGTATATGTTGCTTCGTAATATTAGAAGCCACAAATGTTTCAAGCTCAATCTTATAGATCCCAAATCCTTTTCGTCAAGAATCTTCCATTCTTCATCGAGTAATCTTCATAGTTCTAGACTTTTCATCCAACGGTAAGCACAAATCTCGTGATACAAATAATCCTCAATATACATCTTCCACAATTGATAATTTCAGTCGTCAAACTTCTATACCTTGCATTTTTTTTTCTTACGCCATTATAGTAACTCCCACTCATTCGAAAACCCTCTGTGAGTAAATGTCAACACATAAAACCCTCAAAAAATCTACGATACCAGGTTGTTGGGGTTAGCACAAGGTTGTATAGATAATATATCAGATCTAAGCATACATGCAATAAAAGTGGATATTCTACCAGAAGAAATATACAAAACAAGAGATATAAATCAACACCAAATTTAATGTGGGTCACTTGATGTGTGCTACATCCACCAAAAAACAATTCAATCTATTATCTAATGCTTTGGAAGATATACTGATGAATATTTACAACCTTCCACACCTCTCATGATGTAATGTAATTTCTTTCTCTCAAAATTCTCCTTCTTCTTCAAGAATTCTCTCTCACACAATTATTTTCATAATAATCATTAACTCTCTCTTCTAACCCTAGATTTCTAGCTTATAAATACCTTATACAAACTTAGGGCACTTAGCCATGCAATTACAATCAATAGATTTTCTTTAATACTAAAGTTAGATCTAATTCTCGTGAGTTAAATAAAATACTCACGCATTGAGTAAGCGATGTCGGCTATCCTTAACCAATGACGGTTCCTACTTACCTGATCGATGTCAATCATAGGTGACCGATGTCAATCCCTTCATAACTAATGTCGGTTATTGTGTTTTCCAACAAGTTTAATATAGCATGTTAAACTAAAGTAATTTGAACTCCACATCTCAACAATACTAAAATAGGGTTGTTACGTGTTCCATAAGATTCACCATCCTTTAGAAATTATGGATTTTTTCCATATGGGTTAATAGATTTTCTTTTGAGAGAGGAAAATTGTGAATTTTTTGTTATTAAATAAGTGTAATCGTTCTTAGTTCATGTACATAAATTAAAAAAGTGTATCATTTGTACGGTAGATCATAAGTAAATTTGTATGAATAAGGATTTTTTCCAAGTGTTTGACGAAATGTGTAAGCACTAAGATCTCTTTGGGTAACCCTAGGGTAAATGTTTCAAATGTTTTACTAAATTTTAAAATATTTAAAATAAATATTATAATTAAGGATTTTAGGTTCATATTGCAAGTTGGCTGAAGAATGAAACTTCTAGATACGATGCATGGATAAATTATTAAATTGATGGAAAATGAGAGAGAGGGTTTCAGAACATTAACTCCATTAATTTAAAGCATGCTTACAATGTATACATTTCTTTTATTTAGTTGATAGGATTTTATTTTGAGAATCCATTCCCAAATAGCATTTGGTAATCTTGTCACACACTGGTTAACTACCTATGCATCACCGCATATTGTTTCCATTTCAATAATTAACATGTCTCACCTCACACTCAAATGAAGTTTTAATTTTTGTAAGTGTTTCACGCCTATGAATGTCAATAACCAATGAGCTAACACATCAAGTATTTCACCCAATGTGTTATCCTACTTGGAAATCATGGGAAAAAACAAAAAACTTATGAAGACTTTAATAATCAATGTTCATTAAAATTTTCAACAAATAATATTTTTAAATGGATTTCAAGAAACTAAATATCACAAATTAGCATTTATTTTACATTTTCTCATCAAAATATAGTGTAGCTTGGAAATTAACGAATCATATTTAACCCTTAACATTTATTAAAGAAATCACATAATATTTCAGACAATATTTTCACCAAAATAGTCTGCTTGATTAGATTGGACATGACAATCCAAAAATATAATTCTTACAAATATTGAATCTCTCTCACTACTTGGTTGTGAACGTCCTTGTTCCTCCTTTCCATTGGTATCAAACATTCGTTATTCTTGAGGCCCTCTTACTAAAAACTATTTTTTGAAATTACGGATATAATGCTTTTGGGAAATGAATGCTATACAACCTCTACCAACAAAAGGGAAACATTTAGTGTAGTAGCTACAACCATAAAAGACACCATAAAGGTAAAATAATGCAAATCTTAGAATTACTTTTGTTTCTAACTTGGAATTAAATTCACATGGTAGTTGCAACTAATAATTAGCATTTACATTTTGGGTTGTCCTAACTCTTGAACAAACATATGAGACCTTATATAAATGGTCACATCTAATATAATGTATACATAGTTCAAACATTTTGAATTTAGATACCACACATGTGTGTTAGCATACAGGGATAAATGTGGTGGTATTAGAACTATCAATTTTTTCCTTCATTGAGAAATAGCCCTTACACATAAATAAAATGTTTCACTATTTTAAAATATAGTATTACCAAAATTTGAGTATAATTTGTCTTGTTGTCTCAAACATCTTGCATTCGTGTTCTTGTAGACAATAAGTATGTTAAGTTGTTATTTATTTATTAGAAATTACTATCTTAGCAATCACATGGTTGTTAATGTGGGTTAATATATTTGTATAAATGAGTTGTTTTAACAACTTATATAAGTTAGGAGTTTGGGATAATAATGTTGTGAGAGATTTGTACATGATTGTTGGGTTGTTCAACCAAATCAAAAATATAGGAGAGAGAAATGAAGGTTGAGATATTTTAGAGGTGTTAGAGAGATGTTTCTCATCTAAGTTCTAATCCTTGAGCTTAGTTTTGCATGCACAAGACTACTACACTATATGAATGTTGAGATTTTTGCAATAGTTTCAAACATAATGTGTGCAACGATAATAGGTAATCTTGATAATTATGTTGGTGTATTCCATTATTCTCTTACTAGCATTTGGTTCACCTTCTCCGGGTTGACTAACACTTGAATTTCCATCTCGTACCTATCCCTTAGCTCTTTTTCTCCTTGCATCTTTTATGGATAGCTATGCATTATGATGATATAAAAACATTCAAATATTTACAACAATGTAAAATTAAGACATGTGCATATCGCTTGAGTTGTTAGCACTTTATATTATATATATTTTCATCACTTTTATTTGATAGATAGCATGTTTTATTTATGCACACACATACGTTCACTTGGGTATATTGAGTTGGATGCGGGACACAAAGATCAATACACACTTATAGGGTCACTCATGTCTCCTTACATTTGCATCATTTGGGGCAATCCCTCCACATCTTATATGTGTTATTATTTTATTATAGTTCATTTTCACTTCCTCATTTATGCTTAATTATATACATTGTGTACTTGCTACTTTTTAGACTAACAAGACTAACACATGTGTCTTGTGCAACGTTGACATATTTTGGTTTATCTATCTTTTCTATTTTGGTTACCATATCATATTATCATGCTTTGACATGTTTTATTCATGTATACATACTTGTGTGTGTTATTGCTTGAATGTTCTCCTTGTTTGTGGCCTATGTTCCCATTAGTGCAAAATTACACCCCCCCAAATGACCAAGTTGGGAATGGGGCATCCAATTTTCTAACATTGGACTATCTCTTAAGCTATGTGACCTGTGAACTTGAGATGGTCCTCCGGAGAAGGTCGGCTTCCTCTACCTAATCCTAATGTTAAACTACTCCTAATTCAATAAAAACACCTAACTACACCTATCCTAAGACTTCATAGGAGACAGGGAGAGAGAAAGTTCATAAAAATGGGGAAATCCTACACTAAATGGGGTGATAGCACCAGAAAAGAGGGCGAGATACTCTGTTGAGGGAGGAAGAAGAAGGAAAATAAGGCTGGGAGAGGTTAGGCGAATGTGACACAGACCTAGATCCTAATCCGCCATCAAATATCTAAGGAACACAACATCATTAACTGCAAGTAAAAGAACATGCACAAAATACAACAATGATAATGGAGAGGCAAGAGAAACACAAAAAAAATGACCATTACATTTGATGCACAAAGGCATAATTACATTGACAGGCCCAAGAAGAGGCTCGCAACTCAAATGGAGTTGAGGGAAAATTTTACAAGAGTTTCCCTCTTGATGCACTTAGAATCTGTAGAAAACCCGGCACACTGGCACATCACTCAGCCTAAGTTGAGCACTCACCGGAGCGCGAAAAGGTATTAGGCCCCTCTTTAGAGTTTCTTGTGTAGAATGTTAGTGTGATGATGATAATACATATTCAGATCCATAACCAAACATAAACATTTCACAATGCATAAACTAGATCTAGATTTTAGAGAATCATGAATTTAAATAATAACCATAATAATATTAACCATACATGAACCAGATTCAATTACATTTAACACCATTATCCAGCCAATATTATCCATTGCATTAAACATTGTAAAACACAAAATCTTCTTACACTATAAAGTATCACCATAAGTCATGTGTGCATCAGATCCAACAACATAACTCTACAATAATTCAGTCTCTCTAAACTACATAGTTCAATACATATTTATAGAGGTGGGGACTTTCCCTTCACCGCCTATGCACTTCTCAAAATAGGTCACATGTTGATAATAGCCATGCACCTTTACAACAACATGCATACATGCAAGTGTTCTAATAATAGATGTCCTATAGTTAACTGGAAGAAGCAATCCTATTATTAGCTCAAACCATGCATGGTGCTTATCAACCACTCATTCCCAAAATACTATTGTGTGTAGCACAAGTCTTCATCTTTATGTGTGCTCCACACGTTATCTCCAAAAATAGCCCTTATCCACAAAAACGGCTAATTCTCGAGCCAAAGTGTTCTGGCACGCGTTTCCTTTCCTATCTTTCCGCACCTTCAAATGTGCCTTGTTCCCATGCGCGCATCCTTTGTGTGTCTTCTCCTTAGAGCAACATTTTTTCTACTCAACATTACCCCACACTAAAGTACATTGTTGTCCGACAATGGGAATTCTTTTTGATGTTCCCAATAATAAAGAATAAGGAATGAAAGAATTAATGAAACATTATACAAAAGAATGAATTTTTACTCTGCAACACCCTCTTCTTCAATTGGGAGGATTAACTTTGTGGATATTCATTTTTGATTTCAACCTCCAATGTCTATCAGTCATTTAGCACAATCCTTTTCTTTTCTAGAATATATGTGGCTATGGCATCCAGCTCATCTGAGTAATCTTTTCTTTCTCATTTTGTAGTACCTAGAAAACATTGGCCATACCTAACATCATTCCTTCTATGAGGTCCATATTTTGTACTTATGAGCTTCCCAATCTCATCAATTTTATCTTTATGTGGATAATTGGGTTGTTGTGAGGGCCTCGCGTGTTTGTTTCACCAACGCCATGATCTTTTTATGCGCCCTAGTGTCTCATATTTCATTCTTACTAGAACTTTGTTATCTTCTACTAGAGTTTTGGTCCTTATTATTGTTTCGGTGCCGCACATAAATTGAGAGCTTGGTCGGCTTTCTTTATCTCATCCTTCAAAGTTTGGAGTAATGCCTCATAAGTTGAAATTTTCCTAACCATAGAGGCCCTTTCTCTCTCTACCTCTTGTTTAGAATCTTTTGGTGCGAGGCATCCGAATTGGTCCATCATCTAACACCAAATTGACCAAAGTGCACACATAATGCATAGCAGATGGAAACTTTTATGGTACCTAAGATTCTAGATGAGGCCTTGTTTTAAGGAACAATTTCCTCCACCATGCTCATGAAGGCCTCATTATTTTCCCATTCTCATTCCTTCTCTTCCTTTAAACACGTTATCTCTTCATTTTAGCCTTGTTATCTTCAAGTAGCACTCTAATGGTGGCAGCCTTATCAATGTTTCTCCACGCCACCTCAGTAGATACTTTGACCATTGCATTGTTGACCTACTCATCAGACATTAGAGTAGGTTTTATTGTCATGTTCTGCTCTAGGGTGCCTTATTCACTCTTCGTGAGACACAAGACTCCTTGCACACGTCAAAATTTGGTTCATCCATATGATTCTGCATGGACCAAGATAATTTCTTCCTTATGCACGTAGTGGCCATATCTGGATCCATTAGCTCCCACCCATATAACTCCTTAAGGCCCATAATGCTCTAAAATCGGGCATGGATGATTTTTCTTATGTCCTCAGTATAGCCCATACTAGGGATAACATACTCTTCACTTGTTCTTTCTCTTTTTGTTCTTGACCCCTTAGGAACTTGGGTGCCAAGGTCTGAGGTTGGTCCTTCTCCTACCTGAGTCGTAACATGCGCACTAGGTTATTCTTGCACAATTTCTTCTACCTCTTTCACCCCTTCCTTTTCATCTCTCATTTCTTCATCCCGGGGTTCCTCCATGTCTTCAAGCTAGATCGGGGTTCTAGCACACTCTCTTCAGACTCCTCCTCCTCGTTAAGATTCAGCTTTCTTTTTCTCTTTCTCTCGGGTGCTTCTTTCCTAGGGAGAGTCGAGGTGACCTTCATAAAGGTTGTGATGTTTCTGCACCTTGGGTCCTGGTTCTTCTGAACACCTTCTTAAACTGGTGCTCCTCATGGACTACATCTACGTCTAAGTCTTCCTCTCCTTGCACCTATGGGGGAGTATCTGCACGCTCACTTTCCACTTTATCTGTGGGCTACCTCTAGCCTCTATGGTCCAAGCCTCCACTATCCTCATGTTCTTCTTCTTCATATATCTCTATGGTCGAGGCAGGATTTGGAGTTGCCACATTTTCAACTATGTTTTCCCTTAGGTGGCCTTGGGAGCATAAACTCATTCTTCATGTACTTGTTATTTTCCAACCTAGGCTTAAGCTGGAGATAGACAAGCGTGGATCCACTTGTCCCCAATAGCCAAAATTATCAGCTTCATACTTATAACATCTGAAATGAGCCTCTCAATGTAGGCAGACTAACCTGGATAAACATAATTTTTTTCTAAGAGTATGGTAGTCACAATCTACCTTGTCTGCATTAAAGCTCAACCGACGTGAATTAGTAAAATTGTGTATTATTGCCTAGAAATAGCTCGTTATGAAGGTGTATGGTAGTTTGCACTAGGGACTCCATGTCCCATCCTTCATTACAACTGTGTGATACTAAAATGTTAATACACCACAAAGTGCACCGCCTTACCCACTACTGAGGGTAACTCTTTTGGAATGTGCCATTCCTCTTCAAAGGTCGCATGTAGTCGATCATACCGTAGTTCTGCCCTTTATTTGAATAGGCCACTCATTGTTCCCTCACACAAATACTTCTCAAACCTCTCTGCAAAGAACTTTTTCTCCACAGGGTATTCCTAGATCTTGTTATTTGGCCCATCGGGCACTCTAATTTCTACAAACATAAGAGATAGTAAGATAGCACCAAAACTTATCTTTTCACCTATACGTGCTTCCTCAATAATTGTTTCTGCTATGAAGCTTGCTAAGTTGTAGACTTCTCCTTGTGACATTTTCTTCACAATATGTAGCCACATGGTATTTACTTGAGACCATCTCTCTTGATCATTCAGCTTAGTGAGCAGATGTGCGGTTGCCTACACCACAGGGTACTTCCTTAATTTGTAGATGTCCATTCCGCATGGACCCTTGGAGTATCCCAACTCCTGTTTGTGGCTATAACAGTTGCCTTATTAGTTTGATCACTACTAACCTCTATCCCTGTGCCCTTCAACCATGTCAATGTGGTAATCAAAGGCACATGGTGATCCTTACCCATCATCCAGAAAAATAGAAAAAGTCCTCATGGACTCTGCTCATAATCCATTGGTATAAACTTTCTAGTTTTCCAAAATATGGGAGTTCATACAATTGATACACCCCTACCTTCTTGAGTAACTTCTCCCCAACATCATCATATATTGTCATCTCATCCACCATGCTTGTTGGTCTTCTTATTTAACAATGTGCCCAACTCTCCCTTGTTATCGGTGGTGCGGTGGTTGTAATCACTTACTTTACATCTATGGATATGGGAATCCCAATCTCGCTCGATGATCCCTCCCTCTGGATACTGAAGTTCTGAAAAATTGATCTCGTGAGCAACTTTGACCTCGACTTCCACCTTCTTCTTCATACCTGCTACAGGTGGCTTCCTCGATGTCATTGTAAAAATCTCATCTTTTGTCTTCTGTCAAGTAAGCTTTCATGCCCTAGCTCCAAATCATGTGCCCTAGCTCCAAATCGCATGCCCTAGCTTCAAATTGCATGCTCTAGCTCCTTCGCAATGCTTCTACTTTTCTCAAACCCTTCTCCAATGGAGACGCAAGCCACTTTTGTGCACAAATCTTCTCCACGTCTAGTTCTGCAACTCACCACACCTCAACATGTTTCGCTTGGCTCAGTTGCAACTAACTCGCTCGAATACTTGTGATCACAAAGGTAAAAATGAACCCGCATCACGTCCTTATATAGATTTTTGAAAAGTTATTACATTTATTGCTCCTTTACCTACCACTAATCCTCTCATTAATTGACCATTTTCCCAACTTCCGCGTGATACACCTACATGCACTAGCTATAACCTTCTAGCACACCTTCCTACCTTTTGGCTACAGACCTCCTTTTATGCGCTTCCTTGCACCAAAGTACCTCGCCATTGTGCCTTCTTATAGTAGTTTCTATGGTCATAACTTACCTCACGTTATATTATTCATTCATTTATTTCCAGTTATGGTCTTCTCTAGGAGCAATCTTCTTTCTAGCAGCTCCTTTCCATACGGTAATAACACTGTAATAGTTTTTGCTTATGTGTACCCATTTTTGAATAAAAAAAAAACCACCCCACACCAATGGTATTTGCAGTCCTCTGCACATAAAAATACTTTAGATTGTAATTAGCTTCCTATGCGCAAACGTGCTTATTACACAAAACACCAAACTAAATTAACAAAGCATGGCAACAAAGAAGGAAATACGTTAAAAGAAATATAGAAATGGAAATCTGTACTAAATGGAAATACTGCCTTATTACAAACACCAAGAAGACGTATTTATAGTAGGGCTTGACTGCCTACTCATGTTAAAAATGGCTAGGGTAACCATGTTCCATCAAGCACCTCTAACTGACAAGTGCCGATTCAAGGATGTGAGTGATAACATATGGTCCCAACCAATGCACCTTAAGTTTTCTGGATGGCAAAAACTTGGAATCATAAAGAAGTACCATATGTCTAACCTCAAGCTTCTTATCCCTGATGTGTATGTCATGTCATGCCTTATGCCTAGCCTTTTCTTGCTTCTAACTCCAATGTGCTATGGCATGCCTCTCATCTAGTTGTATTAAATTTTCAATTCTTTCTTCTAATGCTTGCTCATCAACTAGCCCCTATGCGCGTAATACGTAAAGAAGGTAACATGAATTCCATGGGAATAATTGCTTCTACGCCAAACACCAACTGAAAGGGTGTGGCCTTATTTAACCTTTTGTAAGTTGTTCTATATGCCCAAAGTACATCAGAAACTTTATCATCCCAATCTTTCCTTCCAACATCAAAATTTTTGTTAATGTCTAGCTCAATATCTTGTTAAAAGCCTCAATCAGTCCCATTTTCTTAAGGGTGATAAGGTGTAGTCTTGTGGTGCGCAACCATAAATTCATCCAATAATATCTTGATTGTCTCATTCAAGAAGTGTGTGCCCTATCACTTGTCAAACTCAACGGACATCCATACCTAGTAAGAATATTTTCCCATAAGAACCTTGTTGTTGTAGTTGTTGTACAATCCTTTGTAGGTGTTGCTTCTTACCCATCATGTAAGATAATTTGTAAAAGTGATGATGTAGTGTGATCCGGTCCTATGTGTGGCTGGGGTAATAGGACCCACAAATTCTATCACCCATTTTTCAAATGGCTTTGCACTATTAATAGGCCTCAACAACATTTCATCTCTTTTCTAGGTTTTCCAAGGCATTAACAGTGATCACACGCCTTACAATACTCTTTACAATCCTTGTACATGGTCTCCCGCCATAATCCAGTGAGTAGAATTTTACACACGGTGGCGTCACTTGCATAATGCCCACCTATAATACCACCATGAGCTTCTTCCATGATATTCATACACTCATGTTCTAATACACACAGTGCAATACTTCATCTCAGCCTAGTTTGTATAAGTCATCATTGATTAACATGAAGGGTGCAGCATGAATTATAAGTTGTTTCTTTTATAAGGCTTTCATTCTTTTTGATGACATATCTGTGTGTAAAAAGACAGCAATATCCTATTATTCGAAGGTGTGCGATGTAACTGTATAACTATGCATACATCATTGTATCTTTAATTATCTGCGCGTCCTCTCTAATTGAATTCTTGATAAGTGGTCTAGGCTAGAATTACTTTTACCTGGTTTTACCATGATTGTAAAGTCAAATTCTTGGAATAAGAGAACTCATCAACATATGTGCCCCTATAAAACGGGCTTATTTACCAAGTATTTTAGTGCCATGTGATCTATATAAAATACAAAAGGTATTGCTAGTAAGTATTGTCTAAACTTATGTAGCACGTATATCATCGACAAGGCCTCACACTTTGTAGTTTTATAATTATGTTCTGCATGAGTCAACTTTCTACTAGCAAAGTAGATAGGATGATCTATAATACCTTCTCAAGATAAGTTGTCACTACACCAATGGTCGTCCCAGAGGCATCCATATGTACGTGAAATAGTTGGCTCCTTGAGGAAAACAGAATGGGAATGGGCGTTGTAGTCTCTCCTTGATGCCTCAAATGTGTGTTGCTGCAGTTCTTGCCAATAGAATGTCCCTTTTCCCTTTAGTATCTCCTCCGGGGTGCAGCAATATTCACATATCATTTGATAAATTTTCTATAATACCCTGTATGGCCCAAGAATACGTGTACCTCACTCTAACTAGTAGGCTCCTCCAAGCCTACAATAATTACAACCTTAGTTGGATCTACTAACAAACCTTCCTTGTAGATGATATGCCCTAGAAGAGTTCAAAAGGTGTAGCAAATACACACTTTTTATGTTTAAAGAGATGTTTAACTATCTGTCTTTCAAACATTAAGCACAAGTTGTCACAATGATCCTTAACAAGCCCATATACCATCCAATCATCCAAGTAAACCTACAAGAATTTGTGAATAAAATTCTAGAATGCTTAAACAACTATGCACAAAAACACAACAGCACGTTCTTCAAAACCAAAGGGCATCACCGTATATGCAAATATTCCCCATTCAGTGGTGAAGGTTGTCTTCTCTTGATCCTCTATGTAATTCTTACTTGATGATACCTAGAGAATCCATTTGTAAAAGAGTAAATTTCGCACCTTGCAATGCCTTCTAATATTTCCTCGGTGAAAGGCGTAGGAAAAGGATCAATCACACATGCAACATTCAGCTCCCTGTAATCCACACAAATCCTAATCTAACCATCTTTCTTTATACTGATTACCATGGGGCTAACCCACTCTAATTCTTCTAGGGGCTTAATGATGCCAGATTTCAGCATTTTGTCAATTTCTTCTTTAACTTTTATGTGCATGTTAGGGTTCATCCTGTAAGGTCTCTTCCTAACTGGGTGTGCTCCTTCCTTTAGCTTAATCTTCATCTCACCTAATGACTCATGCACCCCCTTTAACTCATGGTAGCCTTGAGGAAATAAGTCTTGGAAATCACGTAGTAACTCAATTATCTTTTCCACTTCAGAATCAGACCAATAATCTCTAATTATGGCCTCCTTAGGTTCAACATCCATGCCAATGTTCACTTTCTTGGTCTTCATAGGTTCATGATAGGCGTGCACATTTTTATCCACATTGTCTAAGACCTCGCTCGTACCTTCTGAATGATTTATGTCCGAATCTTCTACTTCTTCATCATCCACTATGTAGACCATCTTTCTCTTCTCCTTCTCAAGGCAGTTGCACTTAAATAGTTTGGCATTTGTCTCATCTATTTCATCAAAACATGCTCATGGTTCTTCCTCACTAAATAACTCCTAAATTAGTTATTCAGCCTTTACATTGTCTCCCATAGTCAAGCGTTCCATAACCCGTAATGCATCTCTCACCAGAGGTTTAGTAGAGAAGTAGTTGAAAGTCTAGATCATTCCTGCAATCAAGTTTTACCAATTTCCAATCTCCCTATGCAGTTTGGCATAAACATACCAAGCACGTGCGCGCCTTGCAACGTGGAATAAATTTTGTACACCTAAAGTGAAGGTGGTAAAACTTCATGCCCCTCATCAGGAGTCTCTCATGCTTTATTGACGTGGTCTTTGAACAAGTTGATTACCATGATATATGCATATTTGAGTAGGCACATTGCTCATGAGAAATCAGGTTATTAGATCAATTCTTACTTCATTCTATTCTATGAGATTATCCCTGTGAACCATCCACTAGCACATTGTCATCTTGCATGGGGTATACACTAACATATTTCTTATTTCTACTTGATCATCACTTTGCTCCTCCATGGTGCATAGGAATACTATAGGATCTCCTTCACACAGTGTATCGGGGGTACATAGTTGTTACCTATCCGCCTAATACAACGAGGTTTGATCCTCTCGTGTAAAGGCACTTTTACTTCGCACCCAACCATCTCACAGGTGTTATGTGCCCAATTGTCACAAGAAATACTTGTAGTATCACTAATAGACTATGTATCTTCCCACTAGAGGATTCCCTCCTTAGATGGCTCAAGTACTTCCAAATCTTGAATGGCGCGCACATAAATTTGTTCAGGTCTTCCTCACTCAAAGGTTCAACATAAGGTGTAGATTTTCCATCTATCAAAGGGATAATAACTTATTCTTCCTTGTTCTCAAAACTTATATACCCCTTATTGAACCGTAGATCAACATTATTTGCATAACACCAAGGGTGCCCAAGTAGAGTTGGGAAGTTGTTTGCCTCTGCAAGTGCCAAAACCTCAAAGTCCCTAATGAACTTGGCCCCTTGTATAGTAATGGATGCATCCTTTAAAACCATGATTGGAGTGGCCTTAGTCGATTAGCCATAAATAGTACATTAGAGGATGGCTATAATGAAGGTCTACCCATCTACACCCATGCATCTAAAGTAAGCACATTCACTTCCACGCCTATATCAATCAATATATTGCTCAAAAGCCACCCATCCACAATGAGCATTTAGAATTATTTCCGTGTCATAATCAAGCTATGAGGAGGAATATTAACATGTAGGATCTATTGTCCATTCTCAATACCTACGTGCGAGTGTTTCCTTTAGCCAATTCCCTAGTAAAGGAATATTATTCTCTGGCGTGACATCTTACATACCTCTTTCAAATCATTAACATATGACTGGACCATCTCTATTGCCTTATTTTGTTCCAACTTTCATAACTGTTCCTTTAAACATTGTATTTCACCCTGAAGATTTATGAGTACCTCCATGGTTTCCTAATAAACCTCCTTCTGATGTGTAGGATCTAGGTACCTTACATGTAAAACCTCCTCCTTAGTAATGGTAGGCTTGTTATATAGCGTTTCTCTAGCATACACAACCTCAACATGTGTAGTAATCTTCACAAATACTACCTCAGGTTTTGGTGCCAACTTTTTCATCCATTGATTTTCCATGGCATGTTGTATTCTAACCATCCCTACACCCTTGTTCTCCTATTTATGTTGCTTGCTAAAATGCTCATATAAGTTCGGGCATTCCTCATAGTTATGATTCTTCCCATAAAAAGAACAAGTAATATTTTGAGGGCATTCGCACTGTAGTGGTCAGGAGATCTACATGTATAACATGTTCCATGAGGAAACTCGCCTTGTCCACCACCATGGCCTTGACCCTTAAATCCCCATGGTATCCTCGACCTCTGCCACAACTTCCTTCAAATCATCCCTCGTTCTGATCATAGCACCCTTGGGTGTGATCATGATCATGGTGCTCACTTTTACTTTTAGAGTTATCTGATACTCTGTCTATCGCACACCAATATCGATGACATCATGGATCTGACCAATCAACATGTAGTCTTCTGTATTGTGAGTTGTGGACCGAAAAATCTTACAATAGCAAGATACGTTCTTTTTTTATCGTGTGTTGTAATAATGGGAAGCGGCTTACATCATGGTCTAAATGACATATCTCACAATCTAGCAATAATGAATGTCCTTGACTGTGGGGATAATTATCCTTAGTGTGCCCTTCCACTTCATAATTTGTACACCAAATCCTAGTGTGCATCTCATGTGTTGAATTGGCCGATATTTTCTCTAATTGCTTCACCATAGCTACAATTTGTGCTTCTAGGAATGGGCTCACTCCAGTGTCTATACTTTCAACTGCCTCAGTGTGTAATGCTACTTCAAGTGCTTCACGTGGGTCCGTATATGTCTTAAGTGACAGCGCCCTCCTAAACTCTTGTGATCAATCCCTAATGAACCACTATGCACGTTGGATTACATGGATATCATACGAAAGCTTAGAAAAAGTGTTTTGAAATGGGAATCATATTCACTAACACTTTAAGTAGTTCCCTACTTAGTATCCTTAAGCACTCTTATACTCTTATGCTCGAACTCAGGGATATGAAACTCCTTAAGGAAAGCTTCCCAAAATGTTGCATAATCTACGCAAGTCTAATCAGGGTCAAAAAATTTGTACCAACCGTGAGGCGCACCTGCAACATCATTACAAACTAAATTTCCTTGTGCTCGAAGTTGTGATCCCTTTTATGTACCACTTTGTAACTCACACATGTGCATATGCTCAATAGCATCTTCTATTCCCCTATACTCTGGAAGATGTAGTGACATCTCCATGTAAATATTCTAGGGTTGGTGAGGACCATGCCCACCTGATCCAAAACCTCATGTGTTACCTCTGCCTCCAAACCCACCAGATCCACCAGAACTAGAGCCACCTATACCCCCTGATCCTCCTCCTATAGCCGAAAGTGGACCAATGGATGTATTGCCCTGTGTCCCAATAGTGGTACTAAACTGAACTCCTACAGTCTACGAGGTGGTACTACTCCCCGAAGTGAGTCCAAAATTTTACGTGCGTGAGTTCTATGACGATGATGCGCTGAAAAGGTACCTCCAAATAACAAAGAAGACATTTTCCCTTCCATAGATGCACTTTCTATTTGATTTACTCCTTTTTTGCTACTCCCCAAACTAGCTTGTTGACTACTGGTTATACTAGATATTGGAAAACCAAGCGCAAGTGCTAGGTCACCATGTAGATTTAGATGCACACACATGGCACATGTCATCTCTACTGGCGCGCTCCCATATGAGGCTGAGGAGGGTGTTAGTGCTCAAAATAGTCTTGCCCCATTTTGCCATTAAAATCTATCAGTTTATGGCCTCTGCCATATTTCATCCCCGTGTTGTGCCTGAGAAGTCTCTGCCTTCCTTTTTTTGTCATAACCAGTCCTTCCTGGGCCGAGGATCACATATGGATCCATAGTTGTTTCCTTGTTTCTCTGTTTATCTAGAAAGGGTCTATAATTTGGGTCCCCCATTCTCTATTCATCTAAAAACTCGGGCTCTCCCATTCTTTCTGTTTTCCACAGTCGAGATTTGTTGTCCTTGTCATTTTTGCCCTAAATACTTGAAGAAAAATGAATGGATGTAGCTCAAAGGAATGTGTTTGAGCCTTGTAACATTTCTAAATTCTTTGTCCTTGGAGAAAATTTCATCTCTGGGCTCAAATGGTCATTTTCCGCATTTTATGGTTTAACGGGCATTTTCCCAGTCAAATTTACATCTTTTCATCAACAGGGACACGTGGTGAGCCCACACTCATTCAAGATCTCAGAAAAGGGGACCCATTTCTCAAACTGTTTTCCCGCCCATTTGTATGGATTCGATACAAACTACGAAGGGGCATATCTTTCGACTCAGGGCTCAAAATATTGCAAATCGACACCGTTGGAAAGCTCTGGACCTCCACTACACCATGGAAGCATAAAATATTACTTTCAACAGGACCTTGATAGGTGAAAAACTAAAAAACAACTTTCACGCCATTAAAGTGGATCTGGTTGCTTCCACCACTCTGTTTTTATATTATTTGCCATTCTTCCTCCCCTAATACACCAAAGCAAGCATGAAGGATATAAAAAGAAAAAAATTTAGATTGTGGACAGATTTACAAGAGCATTAACGACTGGTGGTCGAGCTGTCATCAAATTTTCCTTTTTTCCTCTGTTTTGGTCACTTCTGATATAAATACAAGAGCTCTACTCTTGGTAAGGGGTTAGAGGTTGAATGTTGGAGTGTTAGAGGTCAGAACTGATTTTCTAAGAGAAAAGCTTGATAGAGCCCATCTTTCTGAGGGACTATTTGAGAAACATGTATATCTCTTTTGTATTAAAATCGATCGTGTCAAGGTGGTTGCGAGTGTACAACCATTGACAAGCTCTGAGACTATTCTAGAAACTTTCCCCTATTGATAAGTTTAATCAAATTTGAGTTATTCTATGTTGACTCTGAGCAATTAGTGTCTGCTTTGTTCAGAATGTATGTAAATAGTTTCATTCATTCCTATTGCAATCTTATACTAATTTTTTTGTGAAATCACACAGGATCTCGTCCTTATGATAGTTTAATGGTATTTGCAATTTCATCTCAAGAAGAGCCTTCATCTTGGATGAGATAAACAAATTTAAAATCAATTCACTGTCATTTGTTGATAAAGATTGTCTGTAAGTCTTTGGGTGTACCTTAGGCATGGTTAATTAGAAACTATAGTGTTTAATTGAATCTTCTAATTCGAGCCTTCGTATTGGAATCTTAAAAATTATGTGAAAACGTGTTGATCGGGCATCCATTGAAGCACACCTTCTAGTTGAAGGAACGTCTTGATTCAGAAGCTTTACGTTGTGAAGTTGCTCATTATTGTGAAGTCCCTCCAAAGATCTGGTATAATCAACTTTATCTTGCTTCACCTCCCACCAAAAATTCACTTAAAAACAATTAATCATACCCATACTACCCTTTTTGTCATGTATGTATACAAATGCATAATTTTTACTACCAAAACATGCAGAAACAATCAGAGTTTTCATTGTCTTTAGTGGCCTAAACCTTGCCTAGAAAATATATCCATTATCTAGAGTGACAACTCGTGAGAGTTAGGTTTTGTTGCATTGATCATATTTTCTTCAAGGTTTTCTTAATATTTCACAAGGAAGGACATCTCCATCTCCTCCATAAACAATAGGCTACAAAAGGGGTCCTCTCACCTTGGTTGAAAGGCACAACCATAAAGTAGTGAGGATAGGTCAAATCCTCTTGAGGGTGCTACCCATTTCTCCACATCTGAGTGACAAAGAGCAAGTTGCATTTCATCCCCAGCTACAAAATGACACACTACATGCTATACTTGTCTCTAAGCTTCTGCTAAACTGTGATGTTTCTCAGCTTCTAAGGGAGAATCAATTTGGGTACCAACACTTTACTGGCACCATTGCTGGGACGCTTTGAAGAATTTAAAGTTTTCCAGACCCTGGTAATGTTTCTTGTAGTTCGTGTGCAAATACATTTTGAAAACATCATTCTCTGATCAGATCTGTAAGGATTGAACAAAGTTATAGGTTCTACGTGTTGTCTGTCTAATTTTTTCCAGCAGTTATTGTACTAGGTTTGCCTCACCATTGATAAATTTGGGTGAAGGAAGGTTTGATTTGTAAAGCTTTGCATGATTTTTAGTCTTTGATGGATATTTATGATTATTTTAGTGCATTTACACAACTAGGGTCTACTCGAGTTGATTTGATTTTGATAAATGCCAGTGTCTTAACCTCTGTCAATTGAAAATTTGTTACTAATCTTTGCAAAGCTAGAAGGAAGAAGATATTTCTTCACCATAGACCCTAGTAGAAGGTTGTTTCCAGAGTTTGGAAAGTCTAATTTAGAAGGAGGAAGAATTTGGAAGGTTGTTGGAGATCAAACCTCAAGAAAAGAGGTCTCCATTGGTGAAAATGATCAGCATGTGATTGAAGATTGCAATGCTTCCTACATTGCTTCTAAATCAGGTAGTCTCTTTGTAAATCTGAATTCTCCATCTGGAGAGGGGCCTTCTCATTCCACCCCTGTATTTGAAATATTTGCATCTCATTCTACCCCTGTATTTTCCAAATCTGATAGTGTCTACCATGAAAAAGAGCCATTAGGGGATCGTCATTCTAAAAATTGTATCCCTGTACCACATAGACCCCTCACTCCTCATCACTCTATTTCTCCTATAAGATCACCTCCTCGAATAATATGGCTCACCTCCACCCAGACCTCCATTTTTCATTAATACTTTTGGTCCCATCAGTTTTAGAGGTATGGCTAGCTATCCAAATGTTGTGCCACATGATGTAAGAAATAGATTACCAAATTTTCAAGGAAATAATGCAATAACTGGTGATTAGCACTTGAAACTCTTTGTCAATATGATGGAGGATTTTGAAATAGAGTTTGAAGATGTGTACATTAAATTGTTTATTCATACATTAGAGGAGGATGCAAGGGACTGGTATAAAGCTCTACCTAATAACTCTATTGATTCTTGGACTGAAATGAAGAATGCATTTAGATTGCAGTATGGTGACAAAACAGACCCTAGGTTTCTTTTGTCAGAATTTGAGAATATTAAAAAGAATCCTAATGAATCAATGCATGATTTTAATACAAGATTCAATAAGACATTGAGAAGATTTCCTGTGAATTTGAGGCCATGTGATGAATCTTGTCTTATAAAGTATGCTGATGCATTTGACAAGAAGGTTGCATACTATTTGAGGGATAAAAACCCTAGCACTTTGAGGTAGGCCTTTAACATGGCTCTACAAATTGAGAACAACATCAAAGCAATTGGAAAACCTCCTAAGAGGGAGGGTGTCAAACTGATAAACCCAAAAAATCCTCAAGCAAGCAAGAGTGTGGATCTTGAGGAGGTTGTTAGGACTTTGGTCGGGGTTGTCAAAGAAATCTCTTACAAACTAGCCCGGGAAGAGAAAGGAATTGGGCGAATTCACAAGGTCAACAGAAGGCACAAAATCATGACAAATTTGGAAATCATCCTAGGGGTGATCAAAGGTCAGATGACAGAGGTAAAGGACCCATGGGATCTACAAATAGACATCCCCAAGCATGTGAAAGTAGAATGGTGCCTGATCCTCTTTTGCCCAGGGTTGTTGTTGTTGATGAAGCAAATGAGATTGATTGGTGTGATAGATGTTTTCTACCCCATCCTCCATGTGAAATAAATCAGCAAGAAGAGGAAGTTGATGATGATGTTGGTACTGATGATGATGTTTGCATGATGGGTTGCTCTTCAAGCTCACAACAAGGAGCAACTTCAACCGAAGTGATAAGTGCTCGAACTGCTACAACTTTTTGGGATTGCATTCATCGGGTACCACTTCTTCCTCCTTCTCATACTTTTGAAATAGATGTAGTGCAAGCTTTTGAAATACCTAATAATGACTTTGAATATTTAAGAGCTCTGATGATAAAGAAGTATGATGGAGGAATCCCATCTGAGGAGGACAGGAAATTGTTGATGAATGTTGTTGTTGCCCAAGAGGAGTACAACACAAGAAGTAGGGTTGTCAAAGGTACAGGGCCTCAGGCCAAGCCAAAAACTCCATTGCTTTCAAATATTCCTAAAGAGGCCCCTAAGAAAGATGCATCTGCCAAGGGCCTTGTTGTCCCAAACAAAACTCATACCCCTCCTCATGCCCAAGTTGTCAAAAAACCGGTGCCATCTAATGAGTGTGTCAGCTTTCCTTCCAATGTTGCCTTTCCAAAGTCTATCCCTTATGATATTGCCCAAGTCTTGAGTTAGATCAAGATCTCAATTCCAATTGTTGAGTTTCTTAGGATTCCTAAGCACAAGAGGAGGGCATTGGAGTATTTTGGATTGAAAGAAGAGAAGAGTGCCCAGGCAAAAATGTAAATATTGTGGAGACTCCTCCAATCATCGAAGAACTAGAAGCACCACCAGCATCAGAAGAGCTAGATGAACCACCTGAGGTTTATTTGGGGACATCCTTGGTAGATTCCTAGCTAAATGTGGATCCATTCTTCACCACTCTGATCATTAAGGATAGACTGCTACATAACTGTATGTTTGATTCAGGGGCATCATGTAATGTTATGTCTTTAGAAGTTATTAATGAACTGAACATCAAGGTAACAACAGCATATGGGAAGTGCACTGTCATGGATTCCAAAGAGGTGCCAGTGGTAGGATGTGTGAAAGGTCTGATGGTACAACTTGCAGCCTATCTGGTGTAGAAACTTGAAGCTTGATGTAGTTATTGTTGACTATCCAGCCAAGTGGGGTATGTTGTTATCTAGAAAATGGGCTGCAAGCGTTGGTGGGAGTGTTCAAATGGATATGTCCTATGCCACCATCCCAATTGAGGGCAGCCTTGTCAATTTGTATGGGGAAAATAAGATGTTTCACCTTATTGAAGATCCCAACAATGCATCTTATGAAGTTTTGTACACAAGTGTTGATGTCGATAACTTTTTAGGATTCGCTGATGGAAAAGAGCACAAGATTGAAGAATGCAAGTGTCTTGAATAGGAAGGCTCTCCGTGGACTTTATTGTTTGATGGAGCTTGCTCCAAGTTTGAAAAATGGTGTTGGTATTATTCTAATCTCTAAGACATGAAGGGTTTGTCTTTTCCTTCAAACTCAACTTTGAGTGCACTAATAACATTGTTGAGTATGAGGCCCTATTGTTAGGTTTGAGGATTGCTTGGAAATATGGTGTTAAAGACATCATTTTCAAGGGAGATTTGGAATTAATTGTAAAGCAAGTCAAAAAAATGTATGCCACAAAAAATCAGCAAATGAAACAATACAAACATGCAGTTTGGGATTTCATTGAGATGTTTGTTTCATTCAATATTGTGCATCATGATAGGAAGTTCAATGATTTAGAAGATAAGTTTGTAGTATTGGGATCTCGGTTTGATGATTGTGCGTGTAGACACCAAATTTGTGTCTTACGACCCCTTTGTGACCCGCATCTCATTTCGTATCCTAACCTCATCACCTAAACCTTACACAATTATTTATTAATTACCTCGTAATTGATAAATCCACATCACCTCACCTGCCACCTCATTTTGCCACCTCATCGTGACCTAGTCCTAACCCTAAACTAACCTAATTAAGACCTATAACTTGGTCTACACCTACACCCATGACTAAGGACCCCTTTCTCACACCCAAAACCGACCTTCTAGTCACTTGACCAAGCCCCAACTGATCTCTCGGGAGAAAGCGGGGAAGGTGGGCTATTTTACTAAAAATAGCCTACTTTTTCCTCACCGATGCCGGTTCCTGCTCGACCGGCGTCGAGTTACGTAACCGCCATCGGTTCCCTGTAAATGGGCTCCCCGAACCAAAATCAAAGGAAAAAGGATTTTTGAATCAACAGAGATCATTTGGGAGTGATCAAGAGAGTCCAGATCTTCACTTGACCGAGCAGAGATGAGTGGAGAAACCAGAAGAGTTTGCAGCAAAGGAGATCAACTTGCATCTTCGTCAAAAACCAGTAAGTCACATCTTGCATGTCCTCTGTTATAACATTTCTTATGCTTTTTGAATCACAGTCCTCATAAATCCATTCCTGAATCCACTACCCAGCGTGCCATTGCATCTAACTATCATTCATCTACCTCTCATCACCTTATTTCCTAATATCACCTATATCTGACCTTTACAAACAACACAACCACCCCCACAAAACAACTTGACCTTCGAGATCTTAGACCATACCGATATCGGTTATCAGTAACCGGTATCGGTTATCCTGACTATAACCAAAAACCAGCCTTTCCCCTACCCAGTTCAACGAAGCAATTTAATTGATATCTTACAGTCTTTTGTGTTAATTCATATTAGCTAGAGGTGACCACCTTGAAAGGAAGTTTTATATTTCTGGGCCCAAGGCAGTTCCCTCATTTATTGTCTAATCAAAATCGTGTGGTCTTGTGTTCTTATTTGCAGAGTAGTCCTTCCAAGACAAAAAGGAGTTCTTCATGATCAACTTTGATCTTTCTCTATGGTACGCGCACACCATCTCGACGTTAACGAGGTATTCCTCCTAGCCCTAACCTTATCTGTTTCTAAAAGGAATGAAACATTCGAGTGAAACATTTTTGCTATGCCTTGGTGGGACCCATTTTGGGTTTCTTTCTTTCTTGCTTGCTTTCATATAGGGAGTATACTTGCTTTGTTTTCTTCTTCTAAAAGATATTCACAAGTTTTATATTATTTTGATAAAAGAACTTGCTTTGCTTTTACATCTCGCATTAGTGAAAGTCATCTCTTTTGCTTCATCGAATATCATTTCGATTTGGGTTTAAAACACGTGCATTGCATTACTTGCTTGCTTTGTTTTCAATTCTAGTGAACATAGATTAAGTAACGCAAGTAGTCGTACACGTGGGGGTGATATCCATGGTATTGACAAGAAATTAATCTTACTTTCCTTTGCACAACACATACTGCGAATCACTTCACAATTAACACAACAGCTCAAACACCCCCTTTTCCGCGGTATTCCTCACCCGATTGAGAGTAACCTTATAAGCCAAAACAACTTGACATTTCCCCTAAGTCTTTTGTTTAGGATTGACATCGTTCAGCGTCTAAAGGCATAAGCCCACAATAATTAAAATTAACCCTAGGGTTAGTCTACGGATTTGCGTGTGCATCTTGCTTGTTTTTAGTTCTGTTTTCTTTCTCATACCTGTCTTACGTGATCAATAATTGGACAAGTATACTAAGCGTTGTTAAAAATCAAATTAGCAGCCTTTTATATCTTGTTAGCCGGACTTCTTACAGCGACATCGGTTACCTGACTGCCGTCGGCTATAGTATAACCGACATCGGTTACGAGGCCGATATCGTTCTTGTCTTTCCCAATTCACGACAAAAAGCAACCTACCAATTTCACGATCGAGTTTGTTTACATTTCTGACAGTTGAAACCCTCTTTGTGAACTCCTGTCCATGGTTGTTATCACTCGAAAGCAAGCCGCCGCCATGGTTTCACATGCTTGCTCTGTTTCTTTGCTGAATCACCCCCTTCACATTACGTGGGGAATCCTACGGATACCGGTGAGGTTCTAAAATTCTGTGGGAGATAAGGACTTTGCCAAGTTTCGGATGCTAATTCTAGCATTTTGTCAATACTATTTGTCTCATACCCACGACCATACGCACTTTGATGGTCAGCTCCTTGTTGGTATGCCTATTAGTATAGCTGCTCATTTAGCTCCCACTCCGCTTTGATAACACCGCCTTGCTTCCTGCATCTCTAGCCCCGTCTCCCAATCCGACGGCTTCAGAGGTTCATACGACTCAGATTGGCTTTCCGTTGGTTAATCTTGGACCCCACATATCATTACCGCCGACTGCCCCTACCTCATCTCTCTTGCAGACTGCTCCGTTCATGACTTGCTCTCTGCCACCTATCCACACTAGCTTTCCTTCTCAAGCTCCGCCTACCTTTTCTTTCCCATACACGTATCCAGTGACCTCAACATCTTATATGGGACATCCCTATTCGGTCGCCTCAACATATTCATCCTCCATACCTTATCAACACTTAACCCCACCATTGTCCAGCGGAGGCCCTTGGCCCAATTTGCCTCCGTTTACCACAATCGCACCATCATCTCATCCAACCACGGATTTCATTAAACAAATGATGGACAAAATGCAAAACCTGGAGGCTTCTGTTTCAGGAAGTCGTAGCGCCTTGACATACGAGCAAGTTTGTCGGGAGCCTATTCACCCGTCTGTCCCCCTTCATTCGTATCCTCCTCAATGGGAATTACCAAAATTTACCCGTTTTAACAGTAAAGAGGACCCTCAACAACACTTGCGATCATTTAGACATGCTTGTTATTTGATTGCTCATGATGATGCCTTGTTACTCCGCACCTTTCCCATGTCCTTATCAGGACCCGCCTTGGAGTGGTACAGTGCTTTAACCCAGCACTCAATCTTCTCTTTTAACCAACTAGCCCAATCTTTCTTGGATCATTTCTCCATTAACATTGCCAAGAAAGTATCTATCACTGACCTTTATGCCATCCGACAATTCGAAGACGAATCTATCGCAGATTTCGTTGGACGATGGCGGGGCCTTATCAACCAACTTACATATGCCTTGCCTCAGGTTGAACTTATCGAACTTTTTACGCGGGCATGTGCTAAGCACATTTCTCCTACTCTTCAAATTCAAACTTTCCACACATTTGATGAGGCCTTTACCATGGCTCGGAAACTAGAAATTCGAGCCTTAGAAGAAGAGAAATTGCGGTTGCGCAACAAAAACCCCAATTTCTGAACTCATTCCACCAACAAACCTAACACCACCGATCCTCACCCATCGACCGCGAAATCAAAAGGGGCCGTGCGCGGTGATGGTCAAATCCCAACCCATCTCAATACCCGCCAAAAACCACTTATAAGTATAAAGCAGAACCCATCAACTACACTCCCTTGGGAGAAACATATGGTGTGATATTGGAAAAATTGCTCAAAGCAGGAGCCATTACCTTACCTCCTGTTAAACCTCACTCCGGGTTTGATTCTACCCGTGTTTATACCTTCACAGTACAAAGAAAATGACTTACGTAACTTTCACCGCGTAAAAGGACATAGTCATGAAAACTGCAAAATGTTGAAAAACATAGTGCAGGAAATGGTTGACGTAGGTGATATAACCCTCGATAATCCTAATGCCCCTGCCAACCGAAATTTGAAAATCTTCAACAAACCATTCCCAAATCACTCGTCCAATAGTAACGTAAACCGGGATATCTTAGCGAGGAGAGTGTTCATGAGATCCATGCGGTCTTGACTCCGACCAAAAGCCTCTATCGAGAAAATTTTGAATCAAGCCTCTCCACTAACACAAAGAGTCGAACCTCCTTCACCACCATCAAGCCAAAGCGAAATCATTCCTTTACCCATAAAAGAGTTAAGCGCCGAGACTTCTCTTCCCATCAATAGAGTCTTCTTATACCACTTCCCTCTGAGACTATGACGGATGTTATCTAATCTATCTATTTCCCAAACTTCTCCTTCTACCGCTCTCTTGCTGCCACAAGAGGAAGGTCGCCACTCCTTTTGACATCCTTAGGCGAAATCTCTTGCATGACATCACCAAATTCTTTAACCATGACAGATCCTCTCGAACATGCCCTCTTACCTATTAGTTCTTCATCGCCTAAATCTTTTCAAAGACAGTCGACCTCTTAACATCTATTGATACGACGGTGCCTCATCTACCCCTGTATCATACCCACCCACGGTGGATTGGAATCTGACCCACCTTTCTTCCAGTACAAAATTTACAATTCACACTGAAGATTGTCATTCTCAGGAGGATAGGCGATCCTGTGGGAGCGTTTGAGTACCCCTATTCTACTCAAATGCGGATGACCGATCCAGACACCTCTACCATATACCCTAAGTGTTTACAGAAACTCAAAATGCCTATGTCCTCATTCTCGTCCCCCGTATCTATACCAAGTATCCCATCCACCTCTATTAACCCAACTAAATCTTCCCCTACACTTGGGACCTCACCAATACCCAGTCTCACACACCCGCCTAAGCGACTAGATTTATCCAAAAATAAAGCCGCCCCCCCACCTAGGAGACAAACTCAACCAGTGCCTCTATCACAATCAAAACCATCATCGTCACACCTACCTTCCATATTGGGACCTCATCCTTCCACCTTGCATCAATATATCATACCTCCTGTGTTTTCTTCAAAACGACCTACGCCTTCTGCACCTATACAGAGATCTAAAGGTATATCAACATTGTCACCCCACATATCCTGTCCACCCATCAACCCTAAACGAACTCCATCATCAAAGGATTTATTTTCTGTCACTCCCCTTTCTCGTGGTTGTTTCCCTTTACCACGTCATCGTAACCTCATCATCTAACCATTTGAATATAGCTTCTGTGCCAAAGAAACCACGTTTAGTGAAAACCACGTGTCAACACCCCTCGGCTAAACCACCACCGTCACGAACCAACCACGCCCAAACATTACCAAAACCCATGAAAACCAATACCCTCATCCTCCTCCGATTTTGACCCACTCAAAGGATCTTACGCCAAAATCCTTGCTATGTTGGTGGAGAATGCGACCATTTCCTACCCCCACTTAGACCTTATGACCCGTCTAAACCTCGACCTATAGGTTATGATGAGTCTAAAATCTGCGCTATCCGCGCACACGAGGACATGATGTGGAGAGATCAAAGCTTTAAAAACCATCCTTCGTCAGTCACCTCTCCCGGATCTGAGGTTAAGAAAGACAACTTACGAAGGAGAGACCTTTAGCTTCAATTCCCTCTACTATACCATCTATCCCCGCCTCACCAAGATCTATCATTATTCTGACCCCACCTCTTGAAGACCATGATTTATCTCGACCATCTTCTTCATCTCGGTCTACGAGATTAATATGATTAGTGTTCTTACTCGAGCGAGAAAAACAACGAGAAAGCAAAAGAAAGCACACATGCGTCCTCTCTTTCTCCATCCGGCATCCGATTGCACCACCACCCAAAGTGGTTATTCGTGGACCCGCTTACCCGTCTCTCAATGGAGTTGCCCATCGAGCCATGATCAAACAAGCTTCACCGATCACCCGTAAAAATGACACTATATGATCTCATTCGGACTTGAATCCCATCGACAAGCTCTCGTTGAAATTCTTCAAAGGATCGAGGTCTTACCTAATGAAACCCACACTGTTGCCTCCATTCTAACACCCGATCACGTTGCTTCTCTCACCCAAAACCCCTTGACCCTTTGACCCATACATACAATGACAATTTGCGGCGATCGGTTTCTCGAAGATGAAATTGTTGACTTTAGTACGAGAAGATCTGACCTGCCCTTTTCATCTCGAAACTTACGTCGGGACATTCGGGTACGTCGTGTTATGATTGATGGGGTCTTAGCCTAAACATCATCTCTTGAAAGCCTTCCAACAAATGAATATCCCTTCAGCTACATGTGTGCCAATCCCATCATGTTGCGGTCATTGATAATATTATTACCTCTACCTTAGGCACCGTGATCCTCAACATTCGGGTAGGACCACGTACTTTACCCGAACTCTTCTATGTCCTTGAAGGAGAGTTCGATATAACATATTGCTAGGTCGCCCTTGGATCGGGCTATGGGATGCGTTCCCTCAACATTACATAGATGCATAAAATTTGAGTACGAGGGAAGTCCTACAAGTAAAAGCTGATCCTCCCCCTTTAAAACCTGTGATATGTTATACCGCCCTAACGATGTGCTTATACCAATCAAGACACCCATACATTCAACCCTGACCATCCTCTTGAATGTACCTCAACCATCCACCTCAACCGCACTTACTACGCCTTGGTGATGAAACCACCATCGCAAAAACCACTTCCCTTCCCACTTGACTAACATCCCAACCGCGAGATCCCTTAGTAGATGTTTTTCAACACGCCTTCTTTGGGGAGTATCGCCTATATACGTCGAGTTCTTTCCATACCCCACGGGAATACGGACGAGTACATGCACATCTACCTATGACCGTCGTGTGGGGAAGTAATCTCTTACGGACCACCCCATTGCCGCACCAACCTAACGTATGGGGGTGTTGGCGCATCCTCCATTACCCCTGAACCCCCTCTTGGTGTGGTTCCCTTCGATCCGATTTTCAATACTTGACAAATCGTCGTTCATCCCTCACCTTCTTGACATTTGTCTTGGAAAGGCTTTGGTTTTGGTCTTTATGAACAAGGCCGACATACACACTCATTCCGTGACTACACGCAAACACAATGATGATCGTAGTGGTCTCGGATTTCCGGGAACACTTATATGAGGAACCTCGTGTCGGTTGTCTTCTAGAAGACGATGGCGTTACCCCTACCAGAACCATCATCACCCATTTTGCCTTCGTCACCCCTGAGTCGATAGATCCGAATCTATCCCTCCTAACTTTTTTTTTTCATAAATGCTATCTTCCTAGGTCCTCTCAATTATCAACGCGATAATGAGGACCCCTCTTCTATCCCCCTTCTATATCCAGACATGATCGAAGAGGACTCACCTTGATTAATGTTGTTGAGTGCGGGATGATGACTCCATCCTCACTTACCTTGGGGCGGATGACTCCTATATTCAACGCACCTTACCATCTGAAACTCAAACCATGTTGAATGAATCGACTATAGAAATCAACATCCACACGGAGGAGGATCCTCACATTGTGAAGATCGGACAATCCCTTAACGCATCAGAACAAGTCTCCTTTACTACCTTTCTCCGTGCTCATGACCAAGCTTTCGCTTGGTCCCTCTACGTGACATGCGGGAATTGATCCTACCATTGCCGTCCATAACATCACTCTAAACCCTGATTCCAAGCCAATTAAACAGAAATTGAGAAAAATGCATCCACGCATTGCTCTCTTGGTCAAAGAGGAGCTTCAACGACTCCTTTCTGTTTCTTTCATTACTGCTATTATTGACTATCCTCGATGGATTTCTAACATCGTACTGTCCTTCACTAAAGCGACGGGGGACTTCGGATATGCGCAGATTTTCCGGGATCTTAACCTCGCTTGCCTAAGGATGACTTCCCCTACCTAGTATTGACCAACTTGTTGATCTCACTGAGGCCATGAGATGCTCTCTCTCATGGATGGCTTTTCGAGGATCTGACCAAATTTTGGTTGCCCCTGCCGATCAACAAAAGCGCCTTCATAACTCCTTGGGAACCTACATTATCGTGTAATGCCATTTGGCCTTAAGAATCTTTGGTGCGACCTATCGGTGGGCTATGACCTATATTTTCATGACATTATGCACACTATCCTTGAAGATTACGTCGATGATCTTCTTGGCAAATCTAAACATCGTAGTGAACATCTTGATGTTTTAACCATTATTTTTGATCACTGTTACAATATTCTTGTCGCCTTGACCAAAGAAATGTGTCTTTGGTGTCCTCCTTTGAGAAAACTTCTTGGCTTTATCGTCTCTTTGCGTGGCATTGAGGTCGACCCATCTAAAGTCAAAGCTATCTTAGAAATGCCCCCACCTACCGATCTCGAACAATTGCGTAGTTTACAAGGTAAGCTCAATCTATCCGACGTTTCATCTCCCGACTCTCGGATCGATGTCGACCTTTCCATCACCTTCTTAAAAAGGACATTGATTTTCAATGGGCGAAGAGTGCCACCAAGCCTTTGAAGCTCTCAAAACTTATCTCTTGCGACCACCCGTGCTTATCCCACCTCAGACGACCGCCCTTTCTACCTTTACCTTTCCGCCACTTGACCACATTTGTAGGGGCCATGCTTGCACATCGTGACTCGAGAATCGAGAACAAGCCGTTTATTATATAAGTCGTACTTTGGTGGACTATGAGACTAGGTATACACATGTAGAAAAGTTATGCCTAGCCCTATCATTCGTGGCTACCAAACTCGACACTACCTTACGAATCACAAAACTTTCGTCATCACCAACACGGACCCCATCCATTACATGTATGCCAAACCTCATCTAAACCAACGCATCGCCCGATGGCTCATGCTCCTCGCCGACCTCGACCTTGAGTTCGTCCACCAGAAATCAATCAAAGGACAAACCATAGCAGACCAACTTGCGGAAGCCCCTTTACCTGGGGAACAATTTACCAATTTTACATTCCCAGACGAACTCATCGCTACTCTTTCCCTCGAGGAGGAGTCGTATCCAATGACCCTCTTCTTCGATGGATCCAAATGCCAGCGCGGTGGAGGAGCCGGCGTTGTTCTCATTCCTCCCGACGCCGAGCCTATGCCTCTTTCATTCCGACTCGATTTCCCTTGCACTAATAATACAGCGGAATACGAAGCCCTTGTTCTGGGTCTCCAGGTGGCGCTGCACTTAGGTATCAAATCTATCAATATTTTTGGTGACTCTCAATTGGTAGTCAATCAAGTTATGGGCATCTACCAATGTAAAAATGAGGAACTTCAAAAGTACAAACACTACGTGGATTCACTTCTAGCCTTATTTACTCACTATTCTATCCAAACCATTCCCCGCTCCACTAACAAATTTGCGGATACTATGGCTTGCTTAGCCTCGCAAATTCCAGCTTCATCAACTGACTCTGAATTATTCGTCTTGGTCCAACAACTTTTTGCCCCATCCTACTCAACCCTGGTAGTTTGTATGATAAATATTGTGTCTGCTAACTCGCAGGATACTTGGTATCACCAATTCCACGACTACCTTACAACCTCTGTTCTCCCTTCTGACCTTACTAGTACTGGTAAACGCGCTTTTCTTAAACACGTTTCTCGTTATGTAGTTATGGGGGGACTCCTTTATAAACGTGGCTTTGATGGCATCCTCCTTCGATGTCTCACCGGCGCGGAGGTCACCCATACCATCCAACAGGTCCATGACGGTATCTGTGGCGGACATTTTAGTGGCCTTGCTTGCCATAGTGGCCAAGCAGAATCCTTCGCCTTGGTTATTATTGGCCTACTCTCAATAATGATTGCTACGAATATGTTAAGCGTTGTGTTATGTGTCAACAACACGCCAACCTTCAACATACTCCTAGCCACCCCCTACAGGTCGCCTGAGATCTTTGGCCTTTCTCACAATGGGGTTTAGACCTTATTGGTGAGATTCACCCGTCCTCTTATAGCGTCACCGATGGATTATCACAATGACGAATATTACACAAAATGGGTGGAGGCTATTCCACTCATTTCAACCAAAAAAGAAAAAAATTGTAGAGTTCATTAACCACCACATTATCATCGTTTTGGTGTTCCTCATCGCACGATAACGAGATAATGGAAAATCTTTCAAAAATAAGTTATTGCAAGACCTTTGTGACAACTTTGGTATTAAACTTAGCTTCTCATCACCCTACTATCCACAAGCAAATGGACAAGCCGAATCCTCTAATAAAACCCTAACCAAAATCCTCATGAAAGTTGTCATGAGTGCGGAAGAAATTGGCACGATCACATCCCCTTTGCCCTTTGGGCTTATCGTACTAGCATTCGTACCTCTACTAATGCTACACCTTTTCTTTGGTATATAGTGCAGAAATTTGTCTTGCCTCTCGAAATACAAATACCCTCCCTCAGAATATCTCTTCAGGATATTCTCACCAACGATGATTTCCGCCAAGAGCGGTTAGCCCAATTGGAGCTTCTTGACGAACGTCGTCTTACAGCTCTCGATCACCTTCAAATCTACCAAAAACGTATCAAGCGTGCTTATGATAAGCGACTTCATGAGCGTACCTTTAAGGTTGGTGATCTTGTCCTCAAAGAGAATCAACATGTAACCAAACTAGAAAAGAGCAAACGTGGAAAATTTGCTCCTAATTGGATCGGGCCTTATATAATCACTCACACTTATGGATCAGGCACTTATCGTTTAGCTTCGCTTAATGGTAAACCTGAGCCTGAACCCCTTAATGCCTTGCATCTTCGACCATTCTACTGTTGAATTTAGTGTTATATCACTTCTTATCTACCCTTGCTCGTCCCTTGAGCTCATTTACTTACATACACTTTGTTTCCTACATCTCCAAATAAAATCAAGCTCACTTCTCACCTCCCCTCAATGATGCCTTCCCCTTTTTAGTCTAGTCCATGACTTCAAAGTCTTAAAATAACACCTTCTTATGGGATTTTCTTGAGTCAAACTTCCTACCAAACTAGATGCTTCACGCCAAAAGAACATCTAGCTATCTAAATTATATATATTTGCTCCCTCGAAGGACACTATATGCCAATTATTATTGCTTATTATATATATATTTGCTCCCCAGAAGGACAGCTATGCACTAAAATCATATCTGCTACTATAAATAGACTGCTCCCTCGAAGGACAGCTATACACAGTCAGCCTTTATCAGAAGCTTCTCGCATGGATCAGCTTTGTGAAGACCTCAAGAATAGCACAATCAATATCCCTTGTAGACTTCCCGCATCGATCAGTCTATATTCAGTAAAATAAAAGCCTCATTCAAAAGAACTTTTTGGGTCATGGACTTGTCTATTTAGGGTAGGTTCTCTTTCGTCAGAACACTCACTTTGTAATAAGTTCTCGTACCTCAACTATACCATTCACCTCACCTCACCATTTGTTTGACTCGAGGGACGTGGCGTACACACGATATGTTGTGATCATCTGACTCTTTTCACCTATTGACTTCTCAAATCATGCATGCGGTACCTAGGGCTTGAGTTCGTTCTATGTTGTGTGGTTTGTTTTGCTCTGTTCACCTGTGGAGCACTCTTTCCTCTTTGCCTTGCATCTAGGATTGTGTGTTGATCTTAATCAGGACATGATTCCCTACCACTTGGGTAGGCTAACTTTCGCTTCCCTTATACCTTTTACAACATCACCAATTCATTACCAACACCATCAACCTTACCTTACCAATATTACTATCAATACTTTTACCAACCAACCAATCGCCTAACCATACCTAAATTGCCTGAATTCACCTCTCCCTGGTCCTAAGGGAGAACTACATCGGTCTGAGGCCCCTCCTTGCTTTGTGCAATGGGCTATGTAGGCAGCACTTCGGAGACATGGGGTCTCCCAAGGTTAGCTCGACCATCCCCTACCATAACCTATCATGTGTAGTAAATATAAACATTTTTTGTGTATTTCTATTTCATCACATTCCTCTTTATCCTTTTTTCAAAACACCAAAAATCAAAACACAAACATTCTTATTATTATCGTAACTCAAATCAACATACATATTCAGCTTTATTTAGATGTTAAACACATACATCTTCTCTATCATCGACACGCAGGTCGGCATCCTTATTTATTCTTATACCTTGCTAACATTTACTTAGACCCTCACGCCTCATCCCGAACTAGGGGATGATCGTGATCAACGCCTCTCGCTCACGGGCCTCTCTGTCCTCAACGGTACCATTTATTGGTACCGCCCTGCGATCTGCTAATCTCTCTGTAACATATGAATACGCCCCTCGCATGGAGGAATCCAGCCTCTAGTCTCTGCTCGTGACTCATGACCACTAACAATCCTCTTGTCTCATTCACTGCGTTTGGAGCTGCTGAACTAAACTCTGCAGACGATCTCTCTCTGCTGTAATCCTAGCTATGTCAGGACGATCACGTACACCTCGCAGTTCTGCTACCCACCATAATCTATAGGCCTCTGTCGTTCCTGCATCCATTACCTGCGATGATTGCTGCTATCTCCTTGAGGCCCTTACGGAGGTGTTGGCGGGGAGGTGAGAATCTTTGCCTGCGTCGATCCTCATATATGGTCTATAAGCTGCGGTATGTCTTGCACCAATCAAATTGTGCCGCGCACGCGATCTATAGGAATCCTCTCATACTCACGGCTGTGCCTGCGATCCACCTCAATCGCTCTACACCCCTCAACTCCTCGGCTATGTTCTCTGTTACCATATAGTTCCCGTAAGGCCTCAATGAGATATCCATGATCGTCGCCCTCTCCCATACTGCCTATAATACTCAATGTCACCCGTCACACACTGGGATCTTGCCTCTTGTTGCATGCGGACCCATCGTGCGACCCTGACCTCGTACTCCGGTCTCTCTCATTTGGATGGGTAGCTTCTATTGGTCGCACACACACAATGATGCTCATAGGCCCAACGAGTGTAATAAGTATGAACCATCGATGTAGTCTGTGATTTGCCTCTACAAGCCCATAAACCCCCTGTATAGCTCCGCCAAATATGCGAGTGCCCATGCAAAAGTCACGTTCCTTTCTATCATCTCCCAAATAAACACACATCGATGCCTTTGGAAATCTTCCCCCTTAGCCCTCGGTAATGCATAATACCCTACGCTATCATTAATATCACTACTAACCTTGTCTCCTCGGGGTGTCTTTGCATACATTATGCCATACGTAAATGTCAAACCTCGTTGTGTCAAATCTACGTGCGTATGGACCAAATACTCTTTTTATCGCTGCCCGCCTTGCGTTAGGCATTGCACGATATCTTGGTGTTCCTATAATCGGGAGTCTCAAAATATGGAACACATCTTCGATGTCTTGTCATCTCCTGTTGGCGGATAGAAGGTATTTGTCTCGGGATTCCATCTCTCGATCAACGCTTTGTAACATAGCATGGTTACGTGCGATTCGTGAATAATAGCGGATTCCACTTAACCCCAAAGCGATTTATCAATGTCCATTAAATTTGGCGTTACATCCGCTCGGATTAAGTGACAACATGTATTTGGTACACTATCATTCATCCTCGACCCCGCCTCTGCTGCATACATCAAATAACAAACAACCATTCAATTCCTCAAATCCCCGGGTTTTCTCAAATTCTGGAAATTCCTCAAAGAATGGCAGGTATATTTATAAATAACGGTACCGGTTGAGTAACCGATACCGGTTATCCCTAACCGATATCGGTCACTGTTACCTTCATACAGCCTGCCTAAATACACCACCTACGACAATAATTTGAGCGTTTATTCCTTTCTGTACATACAAACATACCTGAAACCCCTGATTACCTACCCCGTAACACTCACCTCATCTATAACCCTTGCTATCATGTTTTCTTTCTCATATCTACCCACTTAATCTCCCTCCTCCTATTCACAAAACATGCAAAAATCAAATCACAACCAAAACGTTTACCTCTTGGGTTGCAGCAGCTTGCGGTGGCACTTGTCTTCCCTCTCGTCCCTGCCTGCTGGATGCTTCTCCTCGTTCTGTCATGATCACCACTCTTTTCAAATTCACCTTTCTACCATCTGAATCTCAGATCGCATTCACTTTCCCTGTCTCTTTTCTTATCACCTAAATCTCTCATGCAATACCCTGTCTCTTTTCTCCTTATCACTCAAATCTCTCATTCAAATACCTGTCCCAGTCGTCAAAAAGCGTCGCGTTCGCGTATTTAACTTCTTGCATGGCTCTCAAAATTAGAACTTAAGTTGCCACCCTAGCTTTTCTATTTTTAGAAAAGCTCATCCCTAAATAACCGGTATCGGTTATGTGACCGATATCGGTCTATCATTTCGACATCGGTTCCTAACCGATATCGGTTACACACCTGCCTTTTTGAAACATGGTTCTTTTCTTCGTTTTTTACCTAATTTTTGTCGCACCCGCCTCTTTTCCTGCATCTCATCACCATTATCCATATTTGTCCATCCACCACACATATCATTACAATTTCATTAACATCATCTATTTTACAAAAACAAACAAGCCATCAACTAAGGATACCAAAACAAAACAAAAAACTATCTATCTATACATCATTTGGATCCAACTCATCAGATACATATATAACAATGTCCCAAAACCAGCACCAAAACATGCAACATTTCATCATATAACATGTCATCCATATATACGTGCAAAAGACATCAACATCATCCATATATCAACATGTCAATTAAACTCATCATACATTCTATATCACAAACCATTGTGAAATACTTAAAAACATTTTAAACACTACATGTGGATCAAAACATCATCTCTATATATATATACAAGTTTCAAATATCTGAATGTGCCTGCATCGGGGCCTCTGTGATCTCATCATCCAACAAAGCCGGCACGTGAGGCCATGATAACTATCAAACATCTCGACTCGGCTCATGAGCCGGTCCCTCATATCAAAAAATATACTCGGCTCGCGGTAGGTATCAGCTGTACTGACCCGTACTCGGCTCGCGAGCGTCTATAATGAATCAATAAATGAATAAATGTAGGCACACAGGCCTCTATCAACCAACCGGTTCACGAGACCGGTGCCCATGTCCAATATACAAATGTGCGGGGACCCCTCGGCTCTCTCCACCTCCCTCTGCCTCTGCTCTGCCTGCTTGGTCCCTGTCCTGCCTCCCGCCTCCTACACCATGTGAGACACCGGTGTGGCTGCGCCTCCTGCGATCTCTCGACTATGCGAGGTCTCTGCGCTCGGTGTGCCGCATATGGTGATACTCGGCTCGGTACTATCAAGAACATCTGATAGTCTCAGGGCCTCGCTCTCGCCTCCATATATCATCCGTGCCACCGTAGAGTCTTGGGGCTGGTCCCGGACTCCTCTTGCCCGGTACCCCTGTGCACAGTGTGGCCATGTGCCATTGGTGGTGGTGGTATCTTTACACTGTGCTGGGGTGGCTGTGGTGGCTGTTGCCGTGGTGGTGCTGCTGGTGGTGGTGCTCGTGCTGTGCACTGCTTGCTGGGCTAGCTGCCCTGTAGGACACCTATACGTGCTGTGCACGTGCGTGACCATTGCCCTGTAATATGCTGCTTTTTGGCCCCTGAGTGATCTCACTCTGCTTATCACTGCTGACCCAAGTGTTTGGGTGTGTTTTGTGCGGCGGTCTTATCTATTTGCTCTCGACTAGCCCACCCAAACCATGAATGCCCCGTGTACACCCGGCATCATCTACACCATCACCTGCTTGGCCTCTCGAACCAACCCAATCTGGGTCGAGGGCTGTGGTGCTGGCAGTGGGGCCTCTACATCATCCCTCTCTATGCGAGGGAAGGGAGGTGGCTCATCTGTCGCGACCCCATCTGCTGCGTACCCTCTCTGGGGTATCCTCTCGTACTCTCCCGGCCTCAGTCCTTATCCGAATGTGTTTGGATCGGCGCTTATGTGTAAGTGGGCTCCTCTGCGAGGGTGATGACCTCTGTAAGGTCTCCATATACAATATCTACATTTGTCAGGGCCCTCTAACAAATGTCTATAATAGGTGACATCCCGCCCGCAAGCAGCTGCTTGCTCGTGGCTGCCCCACGACCCCCTGACCACCTCGAAAGCCGTATCTATATATGACTGTGGCCCTGGATGCTTTGAGGTAACCCTCTTACAGTCGATGCATATGATGTGCTCATATGCCCACAGTGAAGTAAAAATGTAGAGCAAATCCCAAATCGCCTCATCGGCGATAGCCCCATAGCTCCTGTATACTGCACCGGGTATCTTTGGTGCCCAGCGTAACAGGTGTGCTCCTCCACCATCTCAAGCAGCCCCCATCAATGCACGTGGAAAGCGGCCTCCCTACGAGTCGGGAGGGCGAAGCGGGTGATCCGATCATCATCGGCCACGGCGAGCCGTGTCTCATGTCGGTGCGCACACGGTACATATCACCATACCCGATACTCGCGCTGTGATAGGTAAGTAGTGTGGCTGCATCTCCAAAAACCTATAGGATGTTGTCCATGGCCGTCTCAGAATCTACCTGGAAGACTGCCTCTCCCTCGATCGGCAGTCGAAGGATGCGATACACATCCTCAATGTGATAGTCATCTCCCGGTCGGGAGATGGAACACATTGGTTGCGGATCCCATCTCTCGATGAGGGCAACCATCAAGCTATGATCTCTATCGATCGCTCTATATTCATTTGGACTGTAGAGTCCCACCTCGCATGATAGCCCAATGCGTTGCGGACACATGTGGTCACATCCACACCAACGGCGGGGGGCATCTGTCCGCATCGTCGTTTCTTGCGACGTGCTGCAAACCCACCCACTACATTAGCCCTACTCTTTATCACGATATCTACCTATACCCCCTTTTATCCCCAGGCCACACCTCGACTCTCTAACCCACCCCTCTACCCACCCCTCTTCTCCACTATCCCCCTCCCTCTTCACACCCACACCGAAACCCCGCAACCAATACCCCAACCACACAAACACAAAACAAAACAAAAACAAACCAAAACAAACAAACCAAAACAAACAAACAAAACAAAAAAACAAAACAAAAAAAACAAACCAAAACAAACAAAACAAAACAAAAACAAAACAAAACAAACAAACAAAAACAAACAAAACAAAAACAAACAAAACAAAAAAACAAAACAAACAAAACAAAACAAAAACAAACAAAAAACAAAAAAAAAACAACAACCGAATCAAGCCGAGATATCGTAACCGGCGGACAGCGCCGGTCACCCCTGAGAACCCGACCCCTAAAATTGGTGACCGATGCCGGTCGCTTAGCAACCGACATCGGTCATTTGTTTTCCCCAGAGCCGAACCCCCATGTGCCCCCAACCTACCTTTTTCCAATTTTCTACCAACATACCCACCCAAACACCCTAAAAACCTACCCACCTAACCGCCTTAGCCTATTTAGCCTATCTACCCCCTCTCCTTTTTCAAATTATTTCCATTTTCTACTTATTACCTAAAAATGTAAATTCTACCCAAACCCCACATTTAACATAATAACATCAAATAAACACAATAAGGGGTTTGAACCTACCGGTATGATGACACGTCGTCGTGGTGGGATGGGTGGTGGTGGTCCACTGGGCTGGTCAGCTCCTCCTGCTCCTCTGGGTGGTGCCATGGCTCCAAATGTCCTCTTCTGGGTCCTCAACCAATCACCTACTGCCTCCTCCTCACTCGGGCCCGCTAACAACTCACTCCTCCAGTCAAATAACGCCACCTCACGCACCAAATGCTCCAATCTCCACTCTCCACGTCAGACAACTCAAATCGATTTTCAAATTAGACAAGTGACAATGCCAGCCGTATTTTTCTTTTTATAGGTTTTTCACATCGAACCGATACCGGTCAAAGCGTGCCCTAAGGAACCGGCGTCGGTTATCTAGCAGTACCGGTTATAGATAACCGATATCGGTTTCTTCCTTTTTACCCAACTTTTTGCCCTTATTCACTACTTTCTCTTTCCCACCACATTGCCTATTTACCACATCGCCTATACGTTCCATTGCTCTTTAGCCGTTTTTGACTTCATGGCCGACCTAAGGCCGCAACCAACTACTCCGGCCCGACCCAAGGCCGCAACCAACCATTTGGCCCGACCCAAGGCCTCAACCAACTACTCCAGCCCGACCTAAGGCCATAACCAACCATTTGGCCCGACCCAAGGCCTCAACCAACTAATCCGGCCTGACCCAAGGCCGCAACCAACCATTTGGCCCGACCCAAGGCCTCAACCAACTAATCCGGCCCGACCCAAGGTCGCAACCAACCATTTGGCCCGACCCAAGGCCTTAACCAACTAATCCGGCCCGACCCAAGGCCGCAACCCTAACCATCCGGCCCGACCCAAGGCCTCAACCAACTAATCCGTCCCGACCCAAGGCCGACCTTACCCATTTGGCCCGACCCAAGGCCTGACCCTAACCATCGGCCCAGGCCAAGGCCTCACCCTAACCATTTTGCCCGACCCAGGCCTCACTCTACCCTTTCGGCCCGACCAAGGCCACAACCAACATTTGGCCCGACCAAGGCCGTACCACTTCGATACCTCACCCAACATCAACAACATATACTTTTATCCACCCATCATGTATCTTTTTGTTCCATCAAGCTCACCTATTCATGTTTTAGCATGCTTAGGGTCCTTGACTTGATCTGTCGACCAACTTTGCCTAGACACTAGACCATGACGTTTATCTTAGCCAAACCAACCATTTGTGCTTGCCGAACATGCCTAAACGTTCCTATACCTTACTGTTATATACCCCCGGAGCTACTTCCTATGCCTTGGATACAGGATTATATCACCCTTGTTTGGATAAACTATCGACCTTTGCCTATACATTATTGGTTTGCTCGTCAAATCATGTACCCTAGTCGTAAATCTTATTGCATTTCAACATCGTCTGCTTGCTTGGACCTACCCCACCACCTTACCATCCTCTCTACCACATGTACCCTTTATCAACCCTATCCCTGATTTCCCGTTCACTCAATCTGTGATAGATTTGAGGGGGATTACCTATATCCTTAACAGGAGAAACCACTTCATATTATTGTCCGCGCAACTCTACAAAACAAGCTACACGACAATAAGGGGCTAATGTAGACACCAAATTTGTGTCTTACGACCCCTTGTGACCCACATCTCATCTCGCAACCTAAACTCATCACCTAAACCTTACACAATTATTTATTAATTACCTTGTAATTGATAAATCCACATCATCTCACCTGCCACCTCATTCTGCCACTTCATCATGACCTAGCCCTAACCCTAAACTAACCTAATTAAGACCTATAACTTGGTCTACACCTACACCCATGACTAATGACCCCTTTCACGCACCAAAACCGACCTTCTAGTCACTTGACCAAGCCCATGCAACTAATCTCTCAGAGAAAAGCGGGGAAGGTGGGCTATTTTACTAAAAATAGCCTACTTTTTCCTTACCGATGCGGTTCTACTCGGCCGTCGGTTACGTAACCGCCATCGGTTCCCTGTAAATGGTCTCCCCAAACCAAAAACAAAGGATCGGAATTTCATTTTGGATCAGGGTCGAAGGATTTTTGAATCAACAGAGATCATTTGGGAGTGATCAAGAGAGTCCAGATCTTCACTTGACCGAGCAGAGACGAGTGGAGAAACCAGAAGAGTTTGCAGCAAAGGAGATCAACTTGCATCTTCGTCAAAAACCAGTAAGTCACATCTTGCATGTCCTCTGTTATAACATTTCTTATGCTTTTTGAATCACAGTCCTCATAAATCCATTCCTGAATCCACTACCCAGCGTGCCATTGCATCTAACTATCATTCATCTACCTCTCATCACCTTATTTCCTAATATCACCTATATACAGCCTTACAAACAACACAACCACCCCACAAAACAACCAACCTTCAGATCTTAGACCATACCGATATCGGTTATCAGTAACCGGTATCGGTTATCCTGACTATAACCAAAAACCAGCCTTTCCCCTACCCAGTTCAACGAAGCAATTTAATTGATATCTTACAGTCTTTTGTGTTAATTCATATTAGCAGGGGAACTGACCACCTTCGAAAGGAAGTTTTATATTTCTGGGCCCAAGGCAGTTCCCTCATTTATTGTCTAATCAAAATCATGTGGTCTTGTGTTCTTATTTGCAGGTAGTCCTTCCAAGACAAAAAGGAGTTCTTCGCAGTCAACCTGATCTTTCTCTACGGTACACGCACTCCATCTCGACGTTCAAGGGTATTCCTCCTAGCCCTAACCTTATCTCTGTTTCTAAGAGGAATGAAACATTCGAATGAAACATTAGGCACCTATTATTTTGCATGGGAGGTTAGTGGTTCAAATCCCCCTACCTCCACTTCCCTCTCCTTCTCCTTAGGTGGCTTTGTAGAGCTTTATCCCACATTGTGGGTGCGAAAATGGAGGAAGGCCTTTAATAATGTAAAGGTGGCGGGTTTAGCATTGGTTGTTGAGCCACTTTGTGCTATGTGTGGTTGTTTGACTTGCCTTGTATGGTGCATGGTATACCTTTGACCTTGATTAATGGGATTTGCGCCTTATTTAGTAATTTGTTTAAAACTTTGACTAGGCATAAGGCGTATCACTTGGGATTTAATATATGAAGGAGGTTTAGCAAATAAATGTGTGGAATATGGCAAAAGTTATGTATTGCGTGGCATTTGGATTTAATGTGCACTTACCAATTAGTCCCACATGCATAGTAAAAATGCAATTAGAGGCATATATATACACAAGCTTGTATAGTCATAATATGAGGAGGGAAAGACACCCCTCCATAATCGAGTGTGTTGAACTGGCTGCAGGGCCCAAACCACCAAGAAATTGTGGGGTCCATTATCCATTAACGAGTGTCCAAGAATGGCATTCCAAAACCCACTTTTAGTCCATCACACAAATTTTCCATGTGTCACAATATGATTGAAACACTTGGCGAGTGTGCACACGTCCAACCTGCACAAAAATCCCAAATTTTTCCAGTTGCCCGAAAATTTCAGTGGGCTATAACTTTTACAAACGAGCTCTATTTTCTACAAATGAGATATCGATAGAATCATATAATTTTTCTCCACACTTCAAAAATGACTGCAACTTATTCTAAGAAGATCTTAGATTAGTTTTTATCAGTGAGGATCCTCTCGAATCGGTCGGATAAGCTTCTTCCGAGTGTTGGGTGAGGAATCTAGGGTGGAGGAAGATGGAACACCTCGCGGATGAGAAGGAGAGGGAAGAAAGATGACTCAAGTATAATGAAGCCCATGTGAGGGAGTTAAATATATAACATGAAGTTATAGGGGTGATGGATTTATGGAGGAAGATATTGTGGGAAGAGATTAAGGTTCATGCAAAGGACATGGAGCTTGAGTAGTTTGAGCTACCCCATATTTACAATCATGGGACAGAGAACCCTTCAAATTTCGATGAGATATCATCACTTGGAGAAAGGAGATCCATTGGCACACATCTCGCATCCACGGTGACAAACCCACGGCACATAGCTTTCTAAATCAAGAGATAAGTTTTACTAACCCAATTGGTATTGGTGGAAGTAACCGATCAACACTTAGGAGGTATAATTTTTATTTTGGCATATTTATGGTTGCAGAGTCATTTCCAATGTTAGGAGGTATATTGGCTAGAGTAGCATTTGGGAAAATTACGTGTACACAAAAGCTTTGGTATTGCATCTTGAAGCGGTGCGGGACACACATATAGTAGTGGTGAAATATCATAGAATTTTGGTACATAGTTCAATGTGAAAAAGACACAATGACTTCGGGACCCTTGTCAGCCGATAGGAGGAGGATCTAGTGGATCTAGTGGTGGAGGTAACACCAGATGAAATCAAGGTTTTGGATCAAATGGATAAGGGCCTCAACCACCTCAACAAGTATTTTTGAAATGTATTTGCATCTACAAGATTACAAAGGTGTTGAGGATGCTCCAGAGCATGTACATAAATGTGAGATACCATGGCGTGCAAAGGGGATCACTACCCTAGAATGAAAGGAAAGTCAATTTGCAACAATGTTGTAAGGGTACGTGCATAGTTGGTACTAGAAGTATGACCCCATAGGACTAATAGATTATACCACGCTATGTAATGACTTTTAGATAAATTCCATATTCCTAAGTTTGAACAGAAGAGAATTAGCACACTAAAGTATATTTAATAAGTTATGGTAGAGAGTGTGCACAAGTATGATGCAAATTTTAAAACTCTCTTATCGAAATTGTCTTATTATATTCACCCTTCTCATCATGCTCAATGGTTTGTTGGAAGATTAATAACACCCTTCAAGAGAGTATTGTCACGCAAGACTTTCACATACTTTTACGAGGCCTTAGAGGCTTCCCTACCCACTGAGGCAGCCTTCCCTACCCACCGAGGCTATAAGGCTGTGGATACCATTGTTAGTCCTCTTCTTTTAGATCATAATTATGCAATGACAAAGTAATCGAAGAATCTATCTATGAACTCATCCCATGAGACTCACAGTGGCCTATGGTGCACAGATTGTGAGGTAGAGGGGCATACGAAGGACAATTTTCCTCAAAGATTGGTATGTGCCATGATAGTAGATTGTGAAATTTTCCATGGAGATCATGATGTAAGTAGGTGTCCACTACTACAATGCGCGATCCATAGGAATTTGTCTTATTATTACAAGATTTTCACATCCACTACTCATGACACTAAGGATTATAGATTGATTGACCAGATACATGATACCATTGATATTGGTGTATGTCATAACATTGTAAGTAAACAATTTTAAGGATTATGGTTATCACTATGAAGGGTGTGTGGATGGATGATCTCGTAGAAGAAGATTCCATGGAAGATTTTGAGGTCGAGGCAACCGTAAAGGAAGAAGAAGTAAGTTCCCACTTGGAACTTGCTACAACCGTGGGTCTACGGAGCACTATAAGCATGAATTCCCTAATTTTTACAATGATCTTGGTGTGGAAAGCATCAAAAGTATGAGGAATGCTTAGATTTATTTGAGCACATGAGCCAGCAACATAGGAAGGATAAAGGCATAGGGATGGTAAGTGTGAAGAAGGTGTTGTCCTATAAATTTTCTTCACCCTTTTGAATCTAATTTCATGAAAATTGGAGTCATGCCATGGAAGAAATTCATGTTTTAAACTCCTCAAATGCTCGTTTTCATTTCCCATGATGTTTTAAATCAAAATTCCCTTAGTTTTCTGCTGTTAAAACATTTTAGTTATTTTCAATGGATGGGAAATGATTTTAGTTCTTATTTTATGTGTTTGGAATGTGTGGGACCTTGCATATTTTGTTTTTAACCTTTTACAAAGAAATAAATTCTTTATTAGGAGAAAAAATGGCATTTTCTCGTTTCCTGCAACTTCCTATGTTCTTTTCCTCGTCAAATTCTTGCTTGGAAAGTTAAAGCTATGCATTTATTTCCCATTGGATGTACTCGGGTGGGTTCCATTTGAACTTACCAATTTTGGTGATTTTGGAAAAATGTCAAATTTGACCCGCATCTCCACCTATCCCCGATTGGCTAGAGAATTTTTCATGGAAGTTCATATTTTCATATCAAGTTTATTCTCTAAGGCATCACAGAGAAAGTGCTAAAAGTTCTAAAATAACCCGCAACCCCACCCAAGCGAAAGGATAAATTCTGAGTTGAAATTTGGGACAAATCAAAAAGGGACACGTGTTCATGTTGAAAAGTCAATGGTGGAGGCATGGACTTTTGGGGGAAAAGTTGGAATTTTTCCCCTTCTCAAAATAGATAAAAAGTGAAGCACATCCTTGCAACCAATTAGGTGAGGTCATGTGTTTGTTTTTCAATTCACAAGTGCTTTGGCGGACCAGAAGAGGACTTTGGGAATTTTATCCTTGTTTCCAAAAAGTATAAAAAGTTCTAAAATGGCCCACGGCCCCACTCATGTGAAGGAAAAATTTCTAAGTTACGGCCCGTAGCAGATTAGAAAGGGACACACGACCTATGTTGAAAAGTCAATGGTGGAGGCATGGAATTTTGGGGGAAAAGTTGGATTTTTCCCCTTCTCGAAATAGATAAAACTTGAATGCATTCCTATACCCAATCGGGAGATGCCATGTGTTGAAGGATGAAATTGAAACATTGGGCCTACGATGGAAATTGAGAATTTGATCTTTTTTCACCAAAAGTTTAAAATGTTGCAAATCGAGCCACGACCCCTTTTTCTAATCATGGTGTGCCACATGTTTATGTTGAAAAGTCAAAGTAGGCCGGTGGAGGTTCTTTATAATATTAGCTTTTTGTTAAAAAGAGTTTAAACGAAGAGATTTGAACCACAATTCCTCAACCACTCGGATGGCTCCATGTGTCTACCTTTTGGTAGAAATTTGTGGGAGTAGGGGGCAAAATGAAATATCATGCTTTTTCTCCCAAATGTTAGGAAATGAAGTTTTCTTCCCTATGGTTGTCATTGGTTGGATCTTGCCATGTGTAGGGTCCAAATTTGAAGGTAAAAGGGGGAAAAGGTAGCCAAATGCACTCATCTAAATTTTAACGCCATTAACGAACTAAAGCTCTACAAAATGCAAAAATGGATCGTTCTTCTTTCTTTTTCTTTATATTATTGTTGTTTCCCCATGAGATGCATTTTTGGTTTATTATGGGGACAAATTGATAAGTTTGAAGGGATGTAAAGTTTAATAATCAGAAAATGGATTTTATCGGGCATACACGATAAAAAGGGAGAAAACTTACCAGTAAGCACTTGAGTGCTATGAAAGTGGTTAAAAGGTGGAAATGGTAGGACAACATGAAGAATAAAATCATGAGATGCCCCCTGCTAAAATAATCATGCTTGAACTAATGAAATATTTTCCTTTTGAACCTCTAGTTTTCATGAGTATGTTTTTTCATGTCACTTTCCAAAAATGGATTTGTAACAAACATTATTCCTTTTGGATATTCTTTTCTTAGGGAAAAAGTATGGATATACACGAATTTTTATAAGAACATTGTTTTGGCCATGGAAATGAGGATTTTGGTTTTACGGGAAGGTTGTAAATTCTGAAATAATTCAATACATAAGTTATTTCTTTTCTTATTTTCCTTTGGTATATATCTCTCTCTGGATTGATTCAATGGATCATTTGTTTTACATTCAGCAGAAACTTTGTGTTTTGTTCTGTGTAATCCTATGAACTATATGTCTCCAGATTTGCATCGATGGTGAAGTAATTGATCCTTTTCTATATTTTCTTTCTTCGATGTGAGTAGGAGATACTTTTCTATCTATATTTCCCAAAATCATTGTTGTTTTCTTCTTTCCCTCATCTCTATATTCTTCCATTCCTTATGATTGATAATCTTTTAAGTATGAAAACATTCCAGAATAATAGGGTCCAAACATTGAGAGTTTTATATATGTACAATTTTTTTCTTACTTTCAATAAGGTAACCTCTCCCATTAAATAAGAGGGACTTGTTATCCCATGACTATTGTTTCAACCCATGTTCCACTCTAAAACCCAACAGTTTTTAGCAAATCCGTTGGGAATTCATTACAAATGGATTCCATTTTTTGAATAACAAATTTTGATCATCTTTGATATGGAAACTCCAAGATACACTCGGGGTAGAAGAACCCTTGGGGAAGAAGACCAATATTTAAAACGTTTTGATCATCAAGGTTTATATCTCCCTTCATCAACAATAAAAAGAAGAGGAAAAATATCTCCAAGCGCTCCTCCTACTAAGTACAAAACTTACGGTAGTGACATCGCTCAAGATCAAATCAGTCCTAATTTTCATGCTTTGATTCTCACTAGTGTTTTAGTTCCTCTCCAAAAATATTTCCAAGGATGGAAGATTCTCTTCCTTGGGGCCAAAGGGTTGGGCCTCTTGCTCTTCCCCAGCCATTGCATGAATTTCCTAGAGGTAATACAAATAAATTCCCTAAATTCAAAGGTGATGAGAAGGTTCATCCATATGAACATATTGCGGCCTTCATTATTGCTTGTGGTGTTCTTGAAGTTGAACATGAGGATATCTCCATTAGAATTTGTGTGGAGACATTGTAAGATAATGTTGTTTATTAGTTCTATCATCTCCCGATGGATTCATCACCAATTGGAACAACATGATGACCTAGTTTGAGTAACATTTCAAACTTGTTGAAGATGTACATGCCCTCCTGGCCTAGATTTCTCAAATGAAGAAAGAGTCACATGAGCCCATGAGGGAATTTGTGGCCAAATTAAACATACTAGATAACATGATCCCACAAAACACATGCCCCTGTGGATCATATTCGAAATGTTTCTTCCTTAATGCCCAATTGCACGAAGTGAGATATGCACGTAGAGAGCCAATCTTGCCACTTTGGATGTTGATCAAAGATTTTTGTTAGTGTTGAAGATGATCTGATCATGTCTAGCAAGCTAAGGAGATATTAATCCAAATCCAAAGCATTCCATTCTTCCACATCTTCTCCTAGAGATAATGCAAATCGGTTGGTAAGGAAACTTGCTAATGATCTTATTGCTCTCAAGAAGCCATTTTCCTAGCATGTTCCTTATCAAGATATTCCTAGGAAGAAATTTCAGCCCAGGAATTGGTTTCCCTCTACTCGAGACCACACTTTGGAAATCGAAGGCCTACCTATTAAAGTTCTAGTCAATGCAACATGTGAAGTGTTGGAGCACGATGATGAGGAGGAGGAAAAACTTGTGAAGAACATGAAGAAGAAGCTAATGAATAATTAGAAGAGTTGAGTGTATCTCATGTCTCCATTTTCTCACCATTTAAGGTATAGGTGAAGAGGATGATTATGAACACAGAGTTACAGAGATGACAAATCAATCATATGCTTTGTTATGACTCATGAGTAAGCCAACAAAAAGGATAAAGTGGTGCAACATGCTTAAAGATCTAAGGAGCTTCCTACGGTCATTCCATTGATTACAAGGAGAGGAAATCCTATTCCAACTTCTTCCACACCCAAGGTAGGTTATGTTTTTCCTTCCTCCTCTATTTTTACTCCTAAAACTTATTTCCCTTCAAATGATAGAGTTGATGAGTCAAAATTTTCATCTACTCCTATCAATGATGGTCCATCTATGTCCGGTGCTTTTGGCATTATTGACCATCTCAAGAAAACTAAGGTCCATATCTCAGAAGCCAAATTCTACCAAACCCATCCCAAGGCCTTTGCTAAGATGGTAGAATTTTTAAACTCTAAATCCAAGCCTTCATCCCCTATTTCCAAAGGTCTCTTTCCCACTACTTGTCCTTCATCTCAACCAAGCCTTTTGGAAGTAGTCACTTCATCGATGCGAAAATCAAACCATTTTATGTCACTCTTCTCATAGCTGGACACAAACTTAGCAATTGTGTTATTGATTTTGGTGCTTGGATAATGTGATTCTGCTAAAGTATCTCATGCCCTATGCTTAACCCTTACCCGCACTTTAGGTTAATTTTACTCAATGGAAAGTAGAGAAGTCCCATTGGTTAGGAGGATCGAGGATGTGAAGGTAGCCTTTACTACTTTTCCGGAGAATAGAATTTTAGCCACCATTTTCGTAGATGATATTCACCCTTTCTATGGTATGTTCTTTGAGTAGAAATTTTTGCAAAAATGTTGGAGGATTATTCATGATGGATTGGTCACATGATCTTATTCTAGTGAATGGGAAAATGAAGAAGCTACGCTTAAGAAGCAAACTCAATATATCATGCAAAAATAGATGACCCAAAGGCACACATACTTTATGAGGACATTAGTCATGGTAACTATATGATCATGTCACAAGATGAGGCTAGCCATCCTAAGGAAGTGTTTTTGATCCTAATGGTGTTTTGATCTTGGAATTGGATGGAAGTTGCTCCTTAGTTGGTTCTAGAGCTGGTGAGGTGCTTATTTCTCCTGAAGGGAATATTCATCCTTTCTCCTTCAAGCTCCAATTCAAAAACAAAAATAAGACAAGCTGAGTATGAGGCTCTCATCCTTAGTTTAGGAATGGAAAAATATATGGGGATCAAGAATCTCCTTGTTTGTGGAGATGTAGAGTTGATTGTGAAACAAGTCAAAGATCTTTTTCAAGTGAAGAATAGAAGGTTAAAACATTACATGAATCTGGTTTGGGATTCCTTTGAGTTCTTTGATGCCTTTTCAATTGAAGCCATGCCAAGGGAAAGAAACACTAGGACTAATTCCTTGGCTGTCTCAAGGTCTTTACTGGTCCCTCATCCAAATTTCTCCCAAGATAAATTTACCATTGAGATGATTCATAGGCCTAGTGTGCACGACAATGAAAACAATTGGCATGTCTTTAATGATGATCAACACTTTCTTTCCTTCCTTGAACTCAAAGACAATTTTGACTAGTTGTACTTTGAAGGAAGTGGGAATCTTCCTAAAGAGTGTGGGCCCCCAAATGAAGAAGAAAAAAAAGAAGAAATGGATCATGATGGCTGAATAAAACTAAAAGGTAATAGGATACCTAAAGGGGTGGTAAGTTTGAAAGATTTATTTGATAAACGTGATAGGTACATCAAGTCCAAAACTTCCAAAGGAGCTCAACGATCTGATTGACTATAAAAGATAAAGATTGGGAGTCTTAATGAACCCATGCTAGTAAACATTGGAAAGTGTTGCACACAAGAGGAGAGGAAAAAGGTAATAGATCTCGTTAAAAGGTATGCTTTGATGTTCTTGCATATTATTATGATGATCTCAAGGATTTTCAGGCAAAGGAGATGTAACATTTCATTCCTCTAAATCCTGGGATCAAGCCCTTTTGGAAAAAGTAGAGGATTTATAACCCTAAAATTACTAATAAAATATTTCAAGAGATCCAAAAGTTATATAAGGCTAAGATCATTTTCCGCATTCACCATTCAACGTGGATTGCTAATATGTGCTGTTAGGAAGAAGAATGGTGAGATCTAGATTTGTGTTGATTTTAGTAATTTTAATCAAGCCTCTTTAAATGATAATTATCCTCTCCCCATAATGGATCAAGTGTTGCAGAGTGTGACGGGTTCATAAATGTTGTCCATGCTTGATGGGTTCTCGGGATATAATCAAGTAGAAGTAAGTGTTGTAGATCAAAGCATACGACTTCCTTTACCACTCCTTGGGGCATCTTTGCACCTGTCCTTTGGAAGTCTCAAGGGAAAATTCATAGTTGTATACCTTGATGGTCTAACTGTATTTTCAAAAACAAAAAGACGATCATTTCCAACACCTTGAAATGTCCTACAAAAGTGTAGAGAGCATGACATCTCCTAGAATCCTAAGAAATCTATATTTTTTTTCACCAAGGGAAAATTATTGGGACACATTGTCTCTAAGGAGGGAATCAAGATTGATCTAGAAAGAGTCCAGGATGATTAAGTAGATCCCTCTCCCCATAAGCAAGAAGGGTGTGCACTCTTTCTTTGGCAAGATTAACTTCTTGAGAAGATTCATACTTGATTTTTCTAAAATTTGAACATATCCACATGATTAAAGGGAAGAAGACTTTTAGTTAGTCATATGAAGGAAAAGTTACATTTGAAGACACCAAGAAAGATATAGCAAAGACTCCAATCTTGACATTCCCGGACTATAGCAAAGACTTCATTATCTATTTCTATGCTCTTGAAAGTACTCTAGCTACTCTGTTAACCGGGAGAATGCTAAAGGTCATGAACTCCCCATAGCATTCATGAGTTATATTTTGAAATCCCATGAGCTGAAGTACACTGTTATCCAAAATGTGCCCCCTGCTCATTTTGTGGCTAACTCCTCCCATTCTTCCCTCTCTTGTGCCTCAGTCACAAAATTTTGCTTTCAGGCACTCAAAACCTTCTAGAAGTGGCACCATTGGATAGAGCTCTTTCTCAGCTTTCCAGAAAGGTAAATTTTTCCTCCTAACTCCATGTATTTTTCAAGTTATGGCTCGACGGAGTTTTTGTGGGAAATTTTCCCCTGAAAGGCCCGCAGCCAATGAGAACGCGCCACGTGTCCAAGAAAGTGGCGGGGTCGGAGGAGAACTTGGTTTTTTACCAAGTGTTTTGGTGAAGGTTTCAAAAGGAAATATTTTTCCCCGCAGGCCCACCGACAAATCAGGGGCTGCCACGTGTCCAGGGGGAAGATTTTGAAAATTTGGCTAAGTGTTGGCGCATAGAAATTTTGGAGGAGTGGCCCCGGCCAATAAAAACATGACACGTGTCCTAAGGAACCGGAGGGTTGGAGGGCAGAGGAAAAGTTGAAATTTTGGCTAAGTGCTTCGCCAAAATTCAAAGAAGGAAATTTTTTCCCATTTTCCCACCACCTAATCACATTGCGCCACGTGTCATGGGAACTCGGACAGTGGAGCGCGGGTGGAAATTGGGAATTTTTCCCAAGGCATTGGCGCAAAAGTTAAAATGCTTGCGGAGGTCCCGCGATCAATCATGTCATGCCACGTGTACTGGGAGGGTGGAGCGTGGGGAGGATTTGGGAAATTTTCCCAAGGAAAAAATGTAGGAGATTTCAAAGAGAAAAGTCCGCCCCCAAATGCGAGCCAATAGAATCTCGCCACATGTCCAAGTGGGGTAAAAAATTCAGAGCAAGCCCATGAGGAAATTTAGGAGGGTCAAACCCACATCCAATGGGGTTTTGACATGCGTCCAGGCCAAAAATATCAAAGCGACCCAAATGAAAATTTGAAAGAATGAGCCCGCTCCCAATCAGAGCGTGACACGTGTCCCAGCTCGTCGGCCCAGTGGGAATTTTGAAAAAATAATTCCAAAGGCAGAAACAAAGCAAAATGGAGCAGAATGGGTCCACGCCCAATAAAAACATGCCTTGTGGCACCTGAACTAGTGGAGCGTGGGGGAATTTTGAAAATTTTACCTAATGACCAAAAAGGGCAAAAATTAAAAAATTTTGCCCATTGACCTAGTTTAGCCTTGTTTTTCCCTAAAACTTAAAATCGTCGTATCTTCCGATCCAGAGCTCAGTTTTTCACGTTCTTTATATCAATGGAAAGATGGTAAAATTCTATACAATATTCCAGGGTCATTTTTGAATTTTAGTGGAGTTTGGAGAGAGAAAATAAAGAAACACCTCTGACATGTGGTCATGGACAAAAATGACATTTCAACCACCGTTTTTAATGAAGAATGGCTTGCATTCTCTCCTAGCATGGTTAAAAATGTCAAGGAATGGGTCTTTCAGGGTGCCCATGTTGTTTTGATGGAATTTTGGTCAATGGTTGAACCCCTTGCACGTTTTCCCATGTTTCTCTCTCCTAGGGTCGTGGTTTGCACTGTAAAAGCTAGGATGAGTTCATTTTGCAAAGGGGAGACACTTTTTCAGCTCTGCAACTTCCTTTTTCTTCCTCCTTGGTAGAATTTGTGAAGAAATTTTACCTTTCCATGTAATGCAGCACCTTTTCTTACCTCTGGATCATTGTAATGTACTGTATTGGATCTGAGATGTTGATATATGTTTTGTGATTAAAATCCCTCAATCCTTTCATATATCTATCATTGCTTTCTTGATATTTCATTACATTTTGAGCATTTGTGCATGTTTTGTGCTGTGTTTCCTTATGGATTGTGTATTTCATGTAGCATCAGGTGTCTACAACTCCTTTGGTGCATCACCAATTAGCATTAGTTCTTTCTTTTTTGCATTCTCTATCTTTGTCTCCTTGGAATTTAGAGTAGATTTAGGAGTTTAAACCTCTGCAATTGTACAAGTGAATTAGCTGATCAGAGGAGTTGAGGAACCACCCTATACTCTAGAGATTCCTCTTCCATTTTGCAATTCCCACACTTGGGAAGAGGATTCAATGTTGTGCAATCACACTCGGATGCTACTATGATCAAACTAGAAATCGATCAACATCAGGGGTGTTGCTGATTTGCTACAACAACACCATGATGGAGAAACATGATTTTGAAGTGGTAAAAGTTGTGAAGAAGTTTCATTTCTCTATCCTCAACTCTCATTCTATTGTGCTTGTGCACTCGATACAACTATTAAATCCATTCTTACGAACAATAATTTGGAACCAAGAGAGGAAATTGGGTATCCAAAGTTCAGGAGTATGATCTTGACATTAAACTAACCAATCTAGTTCAAGGGAAGGGCTTATGTGAACTCATTGGTAAAGGAGCTGATGCAAAATTGTCCAAGGAAGAAGTTGATATCCCTGTTGTTTTTTTCCTCCACTCAAGTGATGAATGGTACACTGACATTGTACACTTTCTTACTTATGGAGAATTTCCATCTCATTTGAGTTCTAAGGATAAGAGAGCCATAAAATTAAGTTCTACACAATATGTGTTTTGGGAAAATGCATTATTCAAACAAGGGATAAATGGAAGGTTTTTGAAATGTGTTGACAAAGAGCAGTAAAAGAAATTGTTCTCAGCCTTTTATGACTAGGCTGTGGAGGTCATTTCTTTCTGCTATCACATGCCCAAAACTCCTTCATATCTTGGATATTATTGGCCTACCCTGTTCAAATATGCATCAAAGTGGGTAGGCATGTGTGAAGCATGTCAAACCTTTGTTGGAAGACCCAAATTAGCTGATTTACCTCTCAAACCAGTGGTAATTGAGGAACTCTTTCAAAAATGGGGTTTAGACTTCATTGGGACACTCAATCCACCTTCAAGTGTAGGGCATACTCATGTTTTAACTGCCAATAATTATTTCACGATGTGGGTGGAAGCCATTCTAGTTAAAAGTACTACTTCTGAAGTAGTATGCAACTTCATCAAGGAGCACATATTAATAAGGTTTGGGATACCAAACAAGATTGTCACTAAAAATGCTTCCAATTTTTCTTTTGCTAAGATGATGGATTTCTACTATGGATATGGAATTTCCCTTACACACTCTTCAGATTACTATCCCCAAGGGAATGGGCAAGCAAAATCAACTAACAAGAACTTGGTCACCATTGTTCAGAATCTTGCTAATGACTCTCAGAGGAATTGGCATAAGAAACTATTTGATGCTTTATGGGTAGATAGGATTACACCTAAGAGATCCATTGGAATATATCATTTTCAAGTGGTATATGGAGTTGAAGCTCAACTGTTAGTGACATTAGAACTGCCAACCTTGCATTTGATGAAGGCCATTGAGGATGCCAACTTTATCAATTCATTGGACAAAATAATTATGTACATCTAAAATTTGAATGAAGATAGATTGCAAGTGGTTGACAGAATATCAACTCATCAACTTAAGGTAAAATATATCTTTGAAAAAAGGCTAAACCCAGAACTTTTCAAGTGGGAGATAGTGTTATTCTTTGGGATAAAGGCATGACACTCAAGGCAGCCATGTAAATTTTATTCCCCGGCTTGGTCCTTTTAAAATTAGACATTTTGTTGGTGAGAACTCTTTTTACCTAGATTACATGGATGGTTCTCCTTTCCCAATTCCTTATAGTGGGTAATTTTTGAAGTTCTTCAAAACCTAGGAGTTTTGGCGGTCTCTCTATACATTTTGTATAGCATTTTGCTTTCCTTGTTTTTTTGGTTGTTTTCCTTTCTGGGTTCTCTTTTGTGTTGGTATTGCTTCTTTTTGACTCCATTACCCATTGGCTAAGACATTGATTTGATATGATTACCCATAATTCTCTAAGGTTATTATTTTTTCCTCTTTCTTATGCCAAATCATCCCCAGAAGGAGCCAGTTGTTGTCCTCCAAATTTTCCACACCCTTTCAAATCTAATTTCATGAAAATTGGAGCCCTGACATGGAAGAAAATTGTGTTTTAAAATCCTCAGATGCTCATTTTCATTTTCCATGATGTTTCTAATCAAAATTTCCTACGCTCTTTGTTAAAATGTTTTATCTATTTTCAATGGATGGGAAATGATTTTAGTTCTTCTTTTATGCATTTGGAATGCATGGTACCTTACATATTTTTTTAACCTTTTTAGAGAAATAAATTCTTCATTGAGAACAAAAATGGTGTTTTCCCATTTCCTACAACTTCCTACATTATTTTCCCCATCAAATTCTTTATCGGAAAGGTGAAGCTACGCATTTGTTTCCCACTTTGGATGCGGCTAGGTAGGTTCCTTTTGAACTTATCACTTTTGGTGATTTTGAAAAAATGTCGATTTACATCACATCCTTGCATGTCCTTAATTGGTTGGAGTAGTTTTGGTGGAAATGCAAGCCGACAGATCCATTTTATTCTCTAAGGAATTACTGACGAAAGGGCTAAAACTTCTAAAATAACCCACGCCCCGCCTGCTGAGTGAAAGGATAAATTCCAAGTTGAAATCTGCAAAAAATCGAAAGGGACATGTGTTCATGTTGAAAAGTCAATGGTGGAGGCATGGACTTTCGGGGGAAAATTTGGAATTTTTCCCTTCTCAAAACAGATAAAAAGCAAAGCACATCCCGCAACCAATCGGGTGAGGCAACGTGTTGAGGAATCTAAAAAGGACACAGTGCCATTTTTAGTTCACAGGTGCTTTGGCAAACCAGTGGAGGACTTTGGGAATTTTAGCCTTGTTTCCACAAAAGGTAAAAATTTCTAAAATGGCCCATGGCCCCACTCATGCAAAGGGAAAATTTCTAAGTTAAGATCCATAAATGATTAGAAAGGGACACCTAGCATACGTTGAAAATTCAATGGTGGGGGCATGGAATTAAGGGGAAAATTTGGATTTTTTTCCCTTCTCAAAATAGATAAAGTATAAAATTGAAGCACATTCTCACACCGGTCCAGCAATGGCACGTGTTGAAGGATGAAATCAAAACAACAAGCCTATGGGGAAAATTGAGAATTTGATCCTTTTTGTGCAAAAGGTTAAAATGTTGTAAATTGAGCCATGACACCTTTTTCCAATCATGGTGTGCCACATGTTCACATTGAAAATTCAAAGTGGGCCAGTAGAGGTTTTGATAATTTGAGATTTTTGTTAAAAAAGAGTTTAAACGGAAGATTTGAACTGCATTTACTCAGCCACTCAAATGGTGCCATGTTTCTAGCTTTTGGTGGAGTGTGGGAGTGCGGAGAAAAATGAGAAATCACACTTTTTCTCCCAAATTTCAGGAAATTTAGTTTTCTTCCCCATGAGATACATTTTTGTTTTGTTATGCAGCAAAATTGATAAGTTTGAAGGGATGTAAGGTTTAATCATCATAAAAGGAGTTTATTGGGCATACACAATAAAAAAGGTAGAAAACTAACCAAGAAGCACTTGAGTGCTATGAAAGTGGTTAAAATATGGAAATGGTAGGACCACATTTAGAATAAAACCATTAGATGCCCCTACTAAAATAATTATGCTTGAACTAATGAAATATTCACCTTTTGAACCTCTAGTTTTCATGAGTTTGTTTGTTTCATGTCACTTTCAAAAATGGATCTGTAACAACATTATTCCTTTTGGATATTATTTTCTTGGGGAAAAACTATGGATGTATACAAATTGTTATAAGAACATGGTTTTGGCCATGAAAAGAGGATTCTGGTTTTCTAGGAAGGTTGTAAATTCTGAAGTAATTCAATCTTGAAGTTCTTTGTTTTCTTATTTTCCTCTCGTTATATCTCTCTTTAAGCTCGATTTAATGGATCATTTTTTTGCATTTAATAGAAAATTTGTGTTCGATCTGTGTAATCCTCATAAATTTATGTCTATAGATTTACATCGGTGGTGAAGTAATTGATCCTTTTCTATATTTTCTTGGTTCAATGTGAGTAGGGAGATAGTCTGCTATCTATATTTCCCAAAAGCATTTTTGTTTTATTCCTTCCCCCATCTCTATATTCTTCCATTCCTTCTGATTGATAATATTTTAAGTATGAAAAAATTCTAGAATATCAGGGTCCAAACATTGAGAGTTGTATATCTATACATTTGTTTTTCCTACTTTCAATAAGGGAACCTCTCCCATTAAAGAGGAGGGACTTTTTGTCCCCTACCTGTGGTTTCAACCCATGTTCCATTCTAAAACCCAAAGAAGGTCAGCTTGTAGTGGATGCCAAGGGTGACATATGAGTCAAAGTTAGAACTTGTCTTTGGTGACGACATGAGCTAAGGTTTTGTGTGTTAGGGAGATACCAAAGAAGAACGACTAATTACAAGAGAAGATCTAGTTTATGTGAAATATTCGTACCCTAACCATCGAAGGAATTATATCAAGAGACCATGGATGTAATCAAGAGTCTTCATGGGGAAATTCAATGTCTAAAGGAGCAATCTAAGAAGTTAGGAGTGAATCAAAGCATTGAGGTCCTCGATCGGATATAGATGATGTCGAGAGGTATGTAAGATGTTTCACCAAGAGAATATCATTCCTCTATTAGGATAATGGTTGATGGATAAGATACCAAGTCTTTGTAGCAGAGAATGAGTGGTAGGTTTTGAATGTTAACCTTCCTCCCAAAACCTCAAGTATAATAGGGAGATTACCTTAAATGCGTTTTTAATGGATGGTTCCTAAGAAATATTCTAATTGACATGGGCATGGAATTCAATGTTATCACCCTATACACTTGCAATCAAATGGGAAGGACCCCATTACAACCATCTTCAAATGTGTTTTATATGGCCAATAAGACAAAGGCAATGCCCATTGGCGTTTTAAAGGATGATGTTATCACTATTCAAGGGGTTGAATTCAATGGATACTTCAAAGTATTACCACTTGTTGAGGTGTATAACTTTCCATTTTTACTTAGGTGCCCCAGTGCTATAAGAAAAATGTTGACTTAAGTTTCAATAAGGGGTATATAATTTTTGCAAAAAAAAGAGGAATGTGTTATCATTCTGTGACGAGATGGGAAGTGAGCTCCTATATTGAACCTTAAGGATAAGAAGACCTAAATAGAATTTAAGTGCACACTATCCGGGACCTTGAATTTGTGTAACCAACAAATGAGGTCATTATTCAAAGTGAGAATACACTCAATCTATTAGTGATACAATGTAACATTCCCATTTTAATACTATAGAAACAAGGGAATTTTTTTACATAATGTTCCCTATTCTAAATTAACATAATTTAGAACACACATTCCAAATCAATAAATCTCATAATACAAAACCATATGTAGTTGTAATGACTCGGTAGAACATCGATCTCTCATTTCATGACTCGGTATCATCCGATTTTTCATGTTAACTTAATAATTTATATATTACATATACTTGGTTCCTTTACCCTTTTTGAGGTATTAAGTGTTATTTTTAAGAGGCTTATTTGAATACTTGTTACCGATATTCATCTGAAATCCCACTTCTTAAACTAGGTGATGTAGGACAGTATGACCAATAACTTACGATACTTTGGCTAAAGATTTTAAACATAATGTTCATGTTTATATTCCTAGATGGAATACTCGTCAAACAGAATACTTCTTTCACCCCACTTGATTTTTATCTAGTATGATCTTAAGCGGCTTCGTAGGTCCACTTGTTTAAGGTTTGGCCCTATCCAAGGTTAGCAAAATGGCCTAGTGTGGAGGACTGCTTATGGTGACTAAGGGTATTTAGACATAATCAACTTGCATCAATTGGGCGTGTCTATTCATTCTAATTCAATGTAAGTTGAACTCAACACTAGGTCATGCCCTTCTCCATACCTAGGGTAGAACTGTAATGAATTCAGAGTTTATGTTATTCTAAATGAAAAAACTCAAAAGGGTGTTGAAACATGTCAAATACAACACAATATCCTCATTAAGACCCTAGTATTCTCAAAGGTACTTCCTTTATGTTGGTCTGTGTTAATATCCATCTGATATTTCCTCATCTAGGCAAACATACCTTATAAAAATTTAATGACTTATTAATTATCTCATTACAAATTAATTACAATTACCCTAATGAGAAACTATGTTCATTTAACTTTATGGTTCCAAGTTAAAAAATTCAACTAGAAGTAGGTATGCAGATACATACGCCCCTAATCATTTCATAAGGTATGTTTTTATACCATTAACATTCAGATTTATATTTTATATAACAGATCCAACATACATTAAGTGATGTTTTCTTACTTACTTACCCAAGTCTTAGCTTACTTAAGTTCTGAGTAAGTTCTTTTTATATTAGACTTCATTGGAATGAATTCTAATCCCATTTATTTTCTTTTTCTTCATTCCTATTTTTGTAAGGAACTAATCAAGAGGAAGCACACCTTCCACTATCCAAGGATAACATTTAGATTCATTCCCAAAAGGTCTTTAAACAAGTTTATGTTTCATTGCATGGAAGTTGTCTTCCCTTTTTCTTATAAAGGGGTAAATGTTCATTTATAACCCCATAGTATATTATAAGTTATTATCATAGCTTTATTCACCCAAAAACATTTGATTTAATATAGCCATAGTGATATAGTTGAATATCCATGCCTGATTTCAACTTAATAAGTTACATTTCATTAGAGAGGGTAGTACATCTAGTACCCCGATCTCTTATTCAATCTATTCCAACCCAAAAGGGTATGTTACTAATAGAAAAATTAGAGTAGAACATAACATTTCCATTCACAAAATACCCCAAAAGGATTACACATCAAGTACAAGCAAGTCCAAAAATATTTCATTCATCAAGATTATTCATACATTATAAGTTTAACCACTTCATAAATTCTAATGTTAAACAACAACAACAAGATCAATTAAAGGTTCAAATTTCTTTTTCCATCAATTACATTTCAATTACGAACATATTTCATCATAAAAGATAAAGTCTCTTTTGTCAAAAATTTAACTTCCTATAAATATTTTCTCCTTTCATCACTTACAAATACCATATGAAAAATCGCTAGCATGGGTCAGGTTCATTGAGGCTGAGCATGATAAGTACTAAACATTAAAGCGATGTTCTTTTAGCTAATTATTTTAATAAAGAGAACTTTGTTGTTATGAAATAATCTGAGCAATTCAGAAAGACATACCAAAAGGAGTTACTATACACAAATAAGAGAGAGAGAGAGAGAGAGAAAAGTGATTAATCATAACATAAGTAAGAATAAATCATGATATAACAACTTCAACCTTCTATACTATTGCCATTAATAAAAATAATTTAAACAAGTAATTCGGATAAGTAATGTTTCATCACAATCCCAATATGATTTTCATACATTACTTTACATGATTCTCTTCTTAGTTAAACCTATTTAACATAAGAACAAAACTATCCTAACTATCTTTTAGGAATAGTTCAGCAGTAGATAAAACAATAGTACATCCATCTCGACATTTCTTTCATATAAATTCATCCTAAATTCTGAGATGCCAATAATCCAAATTAGAAACACAAGAGTAAGTTTAGGATGATCCAAATCACATAATTTAAATGTGTTACTGATTTAAATATCCTAATACTCAATTTCAGAATTAGAACCCAATTTAAGTTAAAGTCTAACACTAAACAAAACTCATCGAGAGGTAAGATCAAATTAACATGCAATTGGGGTTAAACACACAACCCGCATAGAGATACAATATTACCAAAGTAATTAGAAAGAGAAGAATGGAAGAAGTTAACAATCATGTTCAACTCAATCATCCATATAATTAACACGAGCTTCATCTATATTGCCCTAGCACAACCTGTACTTAATTCTATAATACGATCCGGGAGATTACATAATGAAGCAGAACAAATAGGACAACACCTTCTCCAAGTTTGGAAAAAAATAAAAAATTAAGGGATAGGGGGATAGATTACTTACTCATAGCTCTAAGTATGATTAGAAAGAGAGCATGAGATAACCAAGAACATAAAATGACAATTTCAATCTCTCTTGACTCACACTAAAATCCCAAATAGAGAACTAATCAGGGAACAAATTGAATGACAACATCCCTAAAGAAGGGAAGAAATGACAAACCGTAACATCTATTACCTTTCATCATTCAATGGAGATAGTAAATATAATGCTTAAATATGCAAGTCAAAAAGTAACCATTTCCTAAAAGACACGGTGGAGAAAGGAAGAGGATTACGAAGGGTAAGTCTACACAGATCCTCCCGACTTAGATCCATAAGGAATAGGAGAACATAATGTTATTTAAACAAATGGGAGTCACCATTACTTTTCATCAATACATTATTGTCAAATATCTAAAAGAGCTGAAACCGATCTCAATGGCCCAAGGTCAAGAATCATGCAAACTAAACACATCAAATAATGTCCATAGAATAGTGCGGATAATCAAGTTAACAATAGTAAGCCAGAAAAGCAAGGTATGCTAATACCACAATAATTTTTCCTTCTTAGCAATAGTTGCCTCAATTTCAAAGGTTACCCAAATACTCAAAACAATAGAATAGAATGCCACCTCCTTTACAAAGATTCCAAGAAAATTATACTTCCGTAAGCAATAATTCCTTACAAAGAGCCAACAAGAGTATATTTACTCAAAGCACCTTAATTAAAGAATGAAAAAGTTATAGAAATCCCAAACAGATGAAAATACCATTCCATTCAAAAAATCAGAACAATAAATCTTTCCTCAAAAATAATAGAGATAGAAGATTTCAATGGGGAGGGTTAAAACGAGAACCCAAAATCACAATCTCTAAAGTGACAAGCAATTAGATACGACCACTATTTTTTTTAGCCTTCTATCAAAACATAGAAGAATATACTAAAAATTGAGTTCCAGAAGTTTATCCTTTAGATAGATTCATGCAAGGTCAAACCATCAAACAAGTTATAAAACAGATTAGCACATGAAGTCTTTCCATAGTGGTGAGATAAGATATTCTACAACAAGTCCCATAAATTTAGAAAACTAAGCCACTTAAACTTTTACACAATTCCAAAAAGATCACCAACTTGAGCTTCAAAATAAAATCAAGCTTGTGAAAAAGGATAGAATTAAAACCCAAAAAATCAATCAATAGAATCGAAACCCATATCACACTTCCATCTTACCAAAGGAATCGAAACCGTATTCATATAAAAAAACATCAAAAAAATAAACACATGCAAATACGATCTAAATAACCATGCAAAAACAAGATTGTTCGCAAGAAGATCAAATTTATTT